>OW796090.1:19803421-20403421 GCA_941860345.1 Chrysodeixis includens | reverse complement strand
ACTATTGACACTATTAATATATAAAACATTGATTCCTAGTATGTTTCTATAATTAATTGTGTTTTAAAATTGTACGGACAATAATGATACCATTTTACGTATAAAAACTGACAAACATAGTAACCGACTGTTATTAATCGAATACATAACAACAAAGGTTCGAGTAGTAGCTGAGTGGTCAAGAAATGGCAAAATAGTTAAAAGATACGTCGAACCTTATGTCTTACAGATAAATTATCAAAGTATAATATAATATTCCACAACTTTCACACAACGCCATTAAGTCTCAAACTAAACAGAGCTTGTATTATGATTACAAGACAACTAATAAACATAATTATATATTTTCAGACACAACAAAATAATGATCGTGATCATCACACAAATATTATTCTGGGTGGGAATGGAATCGAACCCCCGACCTTCGGTATAGCAGTCAGGGCCTCTAACCACTAGACCAGCAGGCCCGTCTAGCTGGCTGAATACTTGTTAAATACAATATGATCCAATGGCCATGGACATGTTAAGAGAAACACCAACAACAACTAACCAAGTTGCACGCACTGCTCGAATCGAGCTCGCCTCTCTTCGGCCAGTTCCTCCAAGTCGAGCTGCCTGTCGTGCAAGAACTCGAGCAGCAGTTGCACGCGCGCCTGAGCGTCCAGTGGCGCCGCCTCCGAGCCGTCCGACCCACTCGAGGCCATCACATCCGACGCGTCCGCGATAGCCGCCGCGAGCTCTTGCCCTTGTTGTACCACCTAGGTGCAACAAATGTACAATGTATTAATAAAACGAAATAAAACCATTCAGAGAGAAGACTAGTCGTTGAAGGACTAGGGGGACGACTTTGCCCAGCAGTGGAACACTTTAGGCTAGGAGAAGAAAAACATTCACATGTCTTTATATTACTCAGTTAAGATTTACTACACTAACTCACTACTTGATAAGTATTTTTTTTTAACAGGTAATAAAAAATGAACTACTCTTGAAAATCCTATTGTACTTAAGTACGGTAACTTGTAAAAGTAATGTTATATTACTTGAGCTAACACTAAGCTGTAACTCAACAACTATGAAAAGTAATCTACTTATCGATAATACTAGTATGATTGTGTCTAATAAGCTAATATTATTTACCTACCTATTAAGGCAAGACATACAACATCAGAGAATCATAATTCTTCTCCTGATAAAATTCTTGGACGAGCTATCTTGGTCAAGTGGTTATCTACAAACGACAGATCCATCAGAACATTATACAATTTGATGTGTCACAATAAGTTAAGGTTTAAGAACTTGTATCCTTAACACAAGTCATGATTGCGTTGATTTGACATACAATAATCTGTGACATTGCATCAAGATTGAATTGAAGTGGCATACAAGGGGAGGACGCGAGGCCAATCATCCAATCTAGTTGTTACTGTAAAATGTCTTTATGAACTGGACTGAAGATGACCGCTGTTCGCTCTCTTTTATTTTAAATTGATGTGAAGCAATTACTTATAGGAGTTTTCTTATTTGAATACTAAGATGAGGGGAGGTTGAGAAAAAAATGTATTAATTGAACAGCTACTAATTCAAGCGGGACGAAGGAATTACAGTAACGTCTCAAATAATATTTTATTTATTGTTCACCGGCGTTGTCGCTCCCGTATAGACCTTGTTAGCCACCAGCGCAAGTGCCAAAAGCAAATAAACTAACACGGCTGATGTTTCAATCATCTGCCATAGATGTTAGAGACCACTGATGATGATGATTTGAAATGTTATTTGAAAGACAGCGTGCTGCTAGGGTATGTTGCGCTGTTTCTTCTCCCGCAGCAATAGCACAGGAAGCGGAGTAGGGTGGGCGATGGGGTGCTGTCTATAATTTGTAAATTTTTGACGTTCAAAAAGTGCTAAATTGTAGCCTAATTTGGAAAAATGATTTTTGATTTTGATTGTTCACCAGCTAGCGTCCTGCTATACGAACCTGGAAGGTGGCATGTTGCATTCTAGCTACACTTTCGTTGTGGGCAGCCAAAGCCTGCTCGGCTTGCTGCGGGTCGCGAGGAGGCTCGGTGCGCTGCAGCTCATCGCCCCACAGCTCCAATCGTGATGACACCTGGAAAGTGTAAAATGTATCAGATATCGTATAAATAGTAGTAGCAAGCAGCTTTGTTGCCGAAGCCGGACTAGCTAGATGGAGTAGAGGTATGAATTAAACGTATACCGCAAGGTTTGTTTTGAGATAGTTTAGGACAAACTTAGGGAATTAATAATAATTTCCAACTATGAGAAAATTTGTAGGAGTGAAAAGACTAATGCAAAATAGACGGTTCTGTACTTCTTGTGAAAAGGTATCGAAGCTATTTAAAAAAAAAAGTATCTAGATCTATTGTTAAAGAAATAAGTTTTAAATTCAATTTCATGGTCATCGTCTTTCTTTGGAGCGCGATTTAAAGGTTCATAGCCCCTTCGAAACGTTTTTGTAAGTTATACGTGTTCATTGTTTTCGCATATAGGTACGAAGTATGTGAGCAAGTGTCACCATTGTTTACGATTATGTTAAAGTTAATAATGCATTCCTTCAATCTTAGATTAATGACGTCCGCAATTATTATATGATTTACAAGAAGGCTAATCGCCGTGTAAGCTATTTATGAGACGACAGGTTTTTCTTTACGTAGTTCTATGCAATAAAATTTATCACCAAGATGTATAGTTTGTTTTCCTAACTAAAGATCACAAAAGCATAACTTTCGAGACTCATCAGCATTGATTCTATCTCATAGTCGCTTTACCTAAAGTATCGATACAGGTGCATCCAGAAACAATTGCACGTTCATGTATAAGCGTTCACTAAACTTGTTATCACAACACTTTACGCTATGACAGCTGATGGCGTTCAGTGGCTCGATTGTGTGCGTGCCGTGATGTGCACTGGACTGTTGATGTCATTGGAACGTTGCCAAGTAATTGTTGTACGTTAAGCATTGGTCACGGTATGTTGTTTCTTGTGATAAGCTTCTATTGATTTCAAGGACTGCTCGAGAATGTGTTTATTTTGAATGACTTTTCTTCAATATTTATATCAGGATGAGTTCTAGTTCTTGTGATATAATTATACAAGGGATCTGAACACAATAAGAATAGCAATCATGAAGTCCGGATGCTTAAACTATTGCTTTAATTCCATCCGTATGAAAATAAAGGTAGAGAATTTAAAACTGTTCGAATGGTAAGCATAAGTACATATAATCTTAATTAACCTAAATGCCACTTTAAAATGATAGTCCTTTTCATCATGCAGAATACGTGTTGAAACTGAATATAACCTTGTTTCTATAAAGGTATCATACTAGACTTCCATTACGGCTGCCGGGAGACGCAACGTTTGTATCTACGCCCTCGCAGCCAGCGACGCCTCTTCAACTAAGTTTGCTCGAACACTACTTACTACTATATAATAACTGTTAATAATAGCTGCACGTCTGTTGTAGTTATATTTTTATACTGTCTAGGTATACTAGTACCCGGCAATGTATATTTACTGCCATGTATTTTTAATTAAACGTACACAGCCTATCATGTACGTTTCCTATTAATTTCCTCTGTCCTTATTACATGAGTCTACACTAATAACAGGAATAGGTAGTTCTGAGTAGTGAACCAGTTTACTTACCTCTAGGGCGTCTCTTTCGAAGTGCCTCAGTTGTAGAGTGAGCTCGAGTCTTCTTTCGCGATCAGACCAAAGCTCTTCGAGGGCTCCACGAGTGCCCCTAAGTCGTTCCAAGGTCGTCTCTACGGCGGCAGTACTCGCCGCATCGGAATCCCCTGATGATCTGTTGATAATAGAGAAAAGCTAGGATTATTAATATGCCTTAATCAATAATTATGCCGAGATAGAGAATATTTTAACAAACACTAACTCATTAATAATACCTACCAAGACAACCAACTGATAGATTCAAAGCGAGGGCATACTGAAGATACAGTAATTACGAATCTCGTTTGTTAATCTGGGAAAACGCTGCTAATACGTAAACTCTTTGTACAACGGGCAAGCCGGGCTGGCAATGACATGTCGGTATTACACCACGACCGCGACCGCGTTAACCATCGATACGGCCGGGATCAGTCCGGCATTGTGTTCCCGTCAACACCAGACGTATCGGCCGACGGGGGTCCGGTTAATCGGAATTAACATTCAGTGGTTAACCCCGACGACAAATGTGTTTGAAGTAGTCTTAAGTTGTACCTACTTACTCAATCAATGTAGATTTAGTCAAGGACAAACTTCTAAGATACAAACGAAAGTACAATAAAAAATAATAAACACAAACTTTAACTTTAGTTTATTAAGAACAATGACTGAAAACCGTAATAAAAATTGTGAAATAAAGCTGTAAATTTATATACGTCTATACACGTAGTAGTTTCTAAAATAATATAATTAGCTGAAATCAATTAGCTAGCTCAAACAAACACGATCTTAATTAAGACTATCAAAATTCAATTACTAATTATCTGTAGGTATTGTATTCAATCAAGTAATTTCTGAAAGTGTTTTATAAAGGAAAGAATTTGGGCAAAAGAAAAAAAATTACGAGGCGTTTCATTTAACTGTTTCCCGATGTGAATTTATTAACAGTAACTATACAAGTAACAATTAGTAGGAACTCGTTCAAAAACGTACACAGAACTAATTACCAAATAATTATTTATGTTTGTTTAGTATAATTAACTTTAATTTGAGTGAACCCGAATATTTAATTACGCCGCATAAAGTTCAACTGCACGAAGCTAAATTCGCATATATTAATTAATATGTTTTACCAAGTTAAGGGTAATATACCTACTAAAAGTAGCCTTCAAGGCATTGTTTGCCAGCCTTCAAAATACTATTTATGAAAGGACTAAAATTATTTAACGTCTGGCACAAACCTTTAACTGAGTGCCAAGAGAGGCAGTTTGTGCGAATATTTTAATTCACAATCAACATAATATAGAAACATTTCATACCTCCATCGTAAACACTGTACTGGCGACTTATGCCTGTGCGAGCGCCGATGATATTTGAGCATTTTGCACAAAAATGTTCATTTCAAAGGCGCAATCTGATACGATAACACTAACCGTCGCTAATCACTGCACTGACACTGCGAATATTAATTGCCAGCATTTAAGTCAACAGTTATATTTCGAGCACGTAATAAGGTTGTAGTGGGCTGCAATTACTTGAGCATAGTTATTAAAACTAGCCGGTGACCTACAATGCGCGTGCGCCTACTGTTATGTTACGCTTGGATAGTAAATCTCTTACGCCGATCTGCTTCTCCTGGACGTTATCTCACAATTAATTCAATAGATGCGATACAATCCCGAGCTCTCTATACCCGGTGTCTGTTTATAAATAAGTGTTCGTCATAATATTGAATTAAATTCTTTATACCATTATAATGCCAGTTATTATTCTAACAGTCCAGAGACATAATGATGACTTCAAAACCTTTACTAAACATGCGAGCGAAAAAAGAATGTATAAGTTTATGTATTTAGATGGTATTTACGAACGTATTTCAAATGTCATATTGATTTTATGATAATTTCAATAAAACTATAAAACTATTGAAGTTATCATAAACACGATTGCCAATCAACAGCATATTTTATTATTATTGTCTTAATAACTGTTAGATATACACATTAATTGCCATTAGTAAGATATGATTAATTCATGGTAAATTATCTGAAATTAACATTTACAGTGCTTTCAACCATTCCTTAGATAAATGTTAAATTGCATATAACTTTTCGGATTGCGTCTGCCGACATCCAATCTGTATAACAAAGCGCGAGATTCTAGGAAACGTCTTATCTTAAGAGACAGCTATGACCATTGGATAGTCGGTGTCTAAATAAATTGATTGAAAATTTAAACACCTGATCACACTTTCCGGCCAACTTTGGTTTAGGCGAATGTACTTGTTTCAATGATTGTTTCGTGCCAGTACCAAACAGGGAAGAAGTTTCGCAATCGCGCGGGGCAACATCCCGTCTTTGTTCGAGTGCCGGCCAACTAGGCTACGACAAATTACTTTAATTTTAATGATTAGCGTATTTGCAAGGCTGCGTGACAGACTTCGCAATCACGTCAACACACCAACGGGACTTGAAGTTTTCAATGGTGCGTTGAATTGAGCGGTGTGTTATTACACCTGTATTAGAAGATAGCGTGCGTGCGTCTATACATCAGCTTACGATTTTTTACAAGTCTATTATATTTCAATTTATAACGAAAATGATACTAAATCTTTACAAGCACTCATGATATCTTATATTTTTTTCTTGTAACTGTCTTCATCGATTGAGCAGAATAATATTATCAAAGATTCACAATATTTTCTATAGATGTCCAAAGCTAGACCAAGCAGCGTGTGGCGCACAATTGGCCTGACAGAGGTAACCGACTAACAAGAACAATATTATGTGTGTGCACGCCGATTGTAAATGTAGATAACGTAAGCCACCAGTGAGACGCGAGCTGCGTGGCTAATTCGAAGAAAGTTCCCGCAATTCCTATATTTTGCCAACATAACACTATCTAGTTGTCACACAAAACCAGTTGCCTCGGTGCAATCGTGCAAACATCTCTGACAATGATCACGACATGTTGTAAAAATGTGAGCAACTCCCATAATACGTTGCACGCTTTTAATGAAAGCTCCGCACTAGAATGTTTAGACGAGTATGATCACTTGATAAAAAGCTCGCATTAATATTCTATTGTGCCGCACCGTGTTCTAGGCTTCGAAACTTCATAACGTAAATGAATATCCTTTGCACCACATTTTAAGTTTATTCTAATATGTATAGTGATATCATGTAGACGCAAAAAATCGTGATGCTGTTGGTTTAAGGGAAAACTTTTTCCTGAATGCCACAATTGAAATATCCCTTATTTATAATACTTAGAAGTTTTACTACTATTTTATGTAAAAAAAAAGTAATTAGCTTGACCTATTGACGGTAACTGAAACACTGTAACCAAACCTATAAAGTTTTTAATGTTTTGACCTAAATTGTCAACAAAAATCAGAATCCACCTATTATTAGTTAGACCCTAGGACAGGCACCAGTCTATAAAAACATAACAAACATACGTCGAATACAAGTTATCTGCAACACATCTAACAATTCTAGAAATATGTATTAGGTACTAAAAGTTACAACTTAACGATCCGAAAAACGAATAAACATTAAAGGAACTCAAAAAGCGAATGTTTAATAAAGTGTTAATTATGGAAGTATAAATCATGTACAGACAAGGAGATGCGAGCATTCCGGTGAACAAGACGGTTTCTAGTGTCGCCGGAGCGAGGCGCATTCCGCACGCGTCGGCGGCCAATCGGAACCGACAGATTTCCACCACATTCGTGCCAGCCTCGTTCTTATGCACTATTCATATGATGAACAAGTTGTGTCACAACAACGAGGGCTGTTATCGAGGGAAATTGCTGTCTTCGTGATAAGCCAAGAAGTAACAACACTAATCACTACTACTAACAAATTAGATGAGCAACACATTGTAAAAGTGTTCTCTGTATTAGTTCGACAGTTAAGTATAAGACTTCCAACATTTAAATTACATTCTTCATCTAGGATCTGTAAACTTTGATCTTGGTTCATGCGCAAGGAAGGAAAAAGAAAAACAAAAGCTGCTCAAAGGAGCGGGAAGGATGCATCGCAAGAACTTGTTTAAAAGGATTCAGAAATCACTAAGACCAAACTTTGTTTGCCAACAAACGGCAATTCATGAAACCATTCTAATCTAACTGGCTGTGCCGTGGAATCTTCAGATTAATTGAACTTTTATCTTGCCCTGTCGCTGAGCGCTGTCATCCCTTGAAAATTAAATTGATTCTATAGTTGTATAATGCAAATTATTATAGTAAAAAATATTTTCACTGCAAATTAAACTGTTTTATACCTATTCTAAGAATCTGTAGGTATACTAGAAAATCTATGCGATGTATCACAGGTATTTATATTATAAGCTCGTAAATCAATGCATATTTATGGCTATTTATAGAGTAGCGTTCGTTGATAGAAAGTAAGATTAATAACTAAACAAGATTCTAATCTATTTCATATTTTGTAGAAAAACACAGAAGAGTTAAATTACCTATTAAATAGCAATAAACAGAGATATTAATAAGTCTCTCGTTGATGGACTAGAAATCAAAAGGCGATAGCTGTTAACTACAGTATATAGTATAGTAAACCATGATGATGTAGGAGGGGACCAGCGGCGTGTGTGCTTCGGCTGTGTTTTAATTTTATGGCCATTGAACATCGTAAAAATTCTGCTCATGATGCCAACTGTAGCCCTTGAGAAGGGAGTTCTAGCTACGGGACAATTAGGGCTCAGTGGTAGTTTTATGGGCAGTTAAAACACATCCATCGACGGACATTTTATATCCGGTTTTAATGGCGCGAACCAGCAGCGCATCGGGATTAAAAAGTAACCATCGGGCGCCTTCCTGACCCCGACGCAGGACGCACGCCGCCTTGCTAACAATTTACTCGACTGCACGCTCATTGTGACGCCCCGTACCGTTGTAATTTGTATTACAAACGCTGTCTTTTGCTGCATAAGTATTGTATATGTTGTGGACCTCATTGCAGTAATTCACAATAGCGGTCAAGCATAAAACTGTAATAAAATACAACGAACAATAACAACAATAGAGTGGAAATGTGAAACTTATTTGTACAGAGGTGCAAAGGAGTATTACATAAATAGGTTGGTGATGGCTTTAGTGACTCATTAGGTACAAGAGGCACGTGTGGTCGCAGGTAACTCTGAGATAGTTTGTTATCAAAACTGATCTATACAATGTGCTGAAGGTTAATTGTTACAAGAGGTTCTAATATTACCTATCTTAACTGTTATCATAACGATTTGAGAGTATCGATCGCTGGCGCCGATCGTCACAGTGTGCCTGCATACGTCTGCACTCCCGTACGAGACGACTTTTTTGATAATCACATTCCGCTCTTGCATTCCTGCAGCAGCGGTTACGTCAACGTACCAAGGGCATCAGATATCAAACGTAACAAAGCGACACACCAAATTCATAACAATGACACACTACCGGACTGTCGAACTGATCAATAAGCAGCTGAGCCGCTTTTTATTGACTACAATGAACAAAACGGATAATTTTGAAAAGAACTAAATTTTTTGGTATTTTTATTTCCTGTTTCGACCTTAGTATTTGCTGTTTTTTTTTTCTGTTTGGTGTTTGAAAGCATTTCCACAATTTCCTAACCAATTAATTTCAAAGCTATCAATTACACTAAATGCAGTAAGCAGTTCTTTAAAGACAGCCTATAATTACGCATATCAGAAACACAGAACTGCGCCAAATTAAAAGAAAATAAGGAAAACGTTTACTACGAAATGCATGTAGTATAATCAATTAGCTACGGCTACTTTCTATGTGCGAGCACACAAATTGCATGACTGGCCCCTGACAGGACATCGGAATATATAAATTATTACACGGATTTAAACGTGAACGTTCATGCAAAGCGTGGACATGCGAATTGAATTTGCATTACATTTGAAAAGGATTATTCAATCGATAAAAACTACAATTGATCCTACACCTAATTGATTAATGTATGACAGTAAACCCTTTTGCATACACCAACTAGTACCTACTAATGTCGATTCAATCGGTGTTACCACACTCCGCACATTTAGGTACGCACCCCCTGCGCTACCAGTACTCAAAGGACCTTAGAGTGACCAGACAGGTCAATATACTGAATTGATATTCATTACAAACTACCAAAAAAAACTGTATCATCTCAACTTTTCCGATTCCCTGGTTGCTAAACAATACGAAAGCAGCAAGTTACAGCAGTAAATCTAAAAAAAATGAGATCTTAGTTATTGTGATTTCGAATCCCATATTTCCCGAGCACACAAGTAGATCGCAAAGAAAGCTTTCACCATACCTATAAACAGCTGGATACGATAATTACATGTAGACAATAGTTCCGCATAAGTAGTGCAGACACATTGCACAATGCCCATGTTACTACATTTTGCACATAGAAAAAATTACACCTCAATGATCTCAATAGTCTATTAGATATGAAACTATTTATCAATTCCATTTAACATACTTCAGCGTAGCGTTGAGGTCTTTTGTATTAATGAAAACTATGCAATGAGGTTGCAAAGCCAAGTTTCTAACACCGTCACGAAAGGAAAACTTGGCAAAGGTAATCTGTACAAATAATCAACTCTGGCTTATATAAATAACGTTATTAGGTATGCTAGAACAGTACACGACACTACAACTAAACACTGCACTCAAACTTCTTTATTAAATGGTGCTGAGTGCATACGAACAGATGGAAAGTAAAACGCTGGCGGTTGAACGAGGGCGGAGGGCGGGCGTGACGGTCCTCGCAACAAAACGAGAAACAATCTACGGCATAATTATTAGCTCCCGCGCATTGCTCTTTACGATCCCATTAAGAGAACTTACAACGGCTCATTCAAGTTTCCCTCAGTCGATCAAATAAGAACAGTCAAATTGTTAACCATTTGATTGATTACATCATTGAAACTCTATGTAAAACAGTAGTTGAGAAATTGTCGGACGAGAAAACTACAACATAACCAAGAGCATTTCATACGCAGGAAAGTCTGTCAGCATACCATTCCGTGTAATTAAACAAAACCGTGAGAAAGTATAATGATTCCATAGTAATAAAACAAATCAGTCTGTAAGATTATTGTAGCAATCGATTTTAAAACAAAGATTGTTATTTGCACTTTCGAACGTAACAGAAGGAGAATTTTTCCCATATCGGTGCGCAATTCAATGATTTTCCATAACGTAATATAATAACAGAAGGTGGGTGGCGGACGGCGGTGTCGAGTTGGGAACAATCGCGATTATTTGTCGAGAGGGTATTTGTATCGGTATCTGCTATGGTAGTGCTCGTAGAGAGGGTCTGGCCGCCGCCGCCCCTGTACCGGCGGGGGTCTGCGCGTCCTTAACCGTAGCAACGGCCGGAAGAGACGATTGTGAGACAATTTAAATCACTCTCTGCGACCGTCACCCATTGTTGCCGACTTCCCGGCTACAATCGTTACGTAGTCTATTACAGAGCAAAAATATGGATGACTCGATACACCGTTTATTGAGTTAGCGGACTGACTTGGAAGTCATTACTATGAGAGTTACATCCAACGGCAAGTGCACGTGAATAATTGCGTTCAATTTTATTTTTATAACAAAAACGATGTTGATAACATCATTTTGAATCATTGCAAATAAAAAGCGGCAGGAGGTTAGAAAAAGTCAATTAAAAACGTACTTAATACTTTAACGGAGTAATTATGTTAGTATTACATAGCCAGAATTTCAACAACTGCATAGCAAAGCGTAAAATTCGGTACTAGCAGTTCTCATCAAGCGGGTTAATCGATTACGTCTAAGAGAAAGGTTAAGACCGAGCGAGGGAAAAATGTCTGTAAGACTGCTTATTAGCATCTAGACTTCCTATTATAAGAATGCAGCATTGTGCGCAAAGTTAATGTAACGAGCGAGGAGGCGGGATCGCTGCTGTGCTAATGTTGACAGAGTCTGGTCAGAAGCAGTCTAATATAGGGGAACAACGTGGACTTGGGAGACGAGAGCAAACAAATCCACATCTGTTCAATATGCCGCGGCGATCGCGCCAGATGACGGCTCGAGTACTTTCTTTATGATCGAATATTACTCAAGTTCAAATATTTATATATTATCTACAAAAACTGCAGGTATATTAGACATTGACAATTTTGATCGGCTATAACTGCTCAACTTCACACACAATATCTAGTGTTTCCTAAGTAAAGAGTAGACAATCCTTAGGGCAAACTCTATGACGTAGATTGTCTGCAGAAACTCAATTAAAGATCCTGCTGAAGATACTGGCGGACGGACATCAGCTTTAATACCAATCAATTAAATAGCTAAATGAATTTCTAACTAAAGTCCTCCATTTCCTCAGGACTTCAGCAAAATAGTTGGAAAACCATTTCTGCCCCTATTGAGATAGCTATCGGTTCTGACACCTAATAGGAGCTTAGCTTGACACCCGACCTAACCGTAATCTAACTTCGCGATCTTCATTATTCTCATTCAAGTGTGCGGATATCCGTTTACGTCAATAACCATTCTTTGCAGAATATTGTGTTTTACACACATTTACCTACACCTACATAAACTTAAACCTCATACCGCTAATGCATATTTATGAGTCTATAATAAGATGTTGAACAGTCCAGTAAAAGGGCATAGGAACCTACGAACACTTTAGGAATATGGCTGGCATCTAGCATCACGCGCAATTAGCCTTTGTTCCAGATCTCGCAGAGCTAAGACTGTTGCCTATTGACCCCTTTCGAAAGTGGTACACATTAGTGGCACAAAGGCCATCAAAGCATTGAAAGATGTTTGAAACTTACTCAAAAAGCTATCTCAAGATCAGCATGATATCTAAACACGGACAACGACCGATAAAAGAAAAAATGTAAATTCCAAATAGAGATAAAAGTTAATAAAACAATCAATATATATTTAGTAGAATTCACTACCACTACACAACTAACAATACACCATAATAGCTAAGTACCCATCGAGTTTTATTCCAGATCCAAATGAATTAAATTGATTTTACTAAATGAAAACGCTAAGCAATTATCGGGCATGGCTTGCATTTAACATTCTAGTATTCAAAGTGTCCCCAGCGGTATGACATCCCGGTAATCCCTCGGATAGCATTAATTAATTTGTCTTCTGTCTCGTATAAAATGGAAATTTTATGCTTTAACAACCGTGAGCAACCTCATGAAACGTAATGGACGGTAGTGCTGCGCAGTTCCGATGGATGTCGCGGACGATTCAATATTTAATAACGATGTTCTGTAAGTTAACATGTCATTTGTATCTGTTGTTATGTAATCTCAGCAAACGCGGATTTTCTTAAGATTTAAATACGTTTTTGATTAAAATTTAGGTTGTTTTATTATTTAAATCCTTATACAATCAGCTAAAGGACGTACATTTATCATACACCTCACAGAGACAGGTTTATAAATATACTTTCCGTGTATACAGAATTTTTTATGATACCGATAATTATTTTATTTTGTGCGATGTGCACGCTTTACTGTAACAGTACTCACACTTACCGATAGATGTACCGTTTATCATAAAATTAATTAACACACATTGTTGTCCATTCGCAAATATGCAGATTAAGGAATTTATAATTGTAATTATAATAAGTTCATGTTCCGAAGCTATAAATTAACGATTAAGAAAGTTTAATACATTTTATGATGCATTAATATTTCAGACAAAAAATATTCATGAAATCGTCAGGATTTCATGAACAACCTGAAAGTACGTATATCAACTTACAAAAACAGAGTGCGGCGAAATGAATAATGAAAATTGTACAATGAAATAGACAAAACAAATTGAAATCATACGCGAACGTTCCCAACAGCTGGATGGAATTACAGCTTTTGTCATCGTCGCGTACAAAAAAACATTTGACAGAACGTAATAACTAGCAATCCAGTATCCATTTACTTTGTTGTGGCGATTTCTATCAGAACTAACATAACAGTTCAACATTGCAAAAGCTGGAATAGCCTTTGACCTATGGCAAGCGCTTTGCGATCTCATTTTGCACGGGTTTTGCGTTTTTACTCTTTTCTTTGTAATGCAGGCAATTAATGAAAAAATACACAAAGCACAGTATCTGCCAGTAACAGGAATTAATATCGAAGGGGAAAACAAGTAAAGCGCATCACAGTCAGCTTAGATTCTTGCAAGGGGGGGATTAATACCTTTGTATTGGCACAATCCAATTACAATCTCTTAACAGAAGAATACCGAAGAGCCACAAATTAATCTAATTAACCTAATCCAGACATATGAATGCATAAAAATGTAACAAAGAAAATTGTACTTTGTCATGCGTTTGCTCTGAAACAACGGGCATCGACAAAGAGAAAAGTTTAATGAAAACGTATCGCTATTTCGGTAACGTTTTGTTGATCAACCCTTACCAACGCTATTGTATTCGCGGTACAATGGGGGATGTTATTATATTCAAGAACAGACAGGTAACGAATGCATCGCATTTTTTTGGTTAATGACATTAGCGGTGCTTGTTAATCGTTTCTTTATTGAACTTAGGGAATTGTGAAGTTTTCCAATGTTGTGAAACCGGGTTGCAGTTAGCAATAAAGTGTAAGAAAACTTTTAAGCCCGTGAAATTTATCGAACCTTAGCAAAATGATTTCATCCTCCTGATAACATACGATAAAAAAAATAATATGAGTACTATCTGCCTAGTATCTAACTACTGGTTAGAAAATTGAAATAAGTATGCATAAGAAGATTGAGAAATGTTAGCACATGTTAAAATAATTAATCACATACATGAATCTAGATCTAATCTATTGTGATCATAACTTCTAATTAAAAAACATCTTTAACCATTATTATTTAATTAATACTGCAGATCATAGTTTATATCAACAAAGTTATTGTTCTTCTACAAGCGTTAAATTGATGATAAATATTGACTCGTGTTTCATACGTGTGTCGCAAACTACGTAGTTCTAAGTAATCAAAATAAATAGTACTTCTAATAGTTGGTAATATAGTACAACATGGAATATTTGTCGTTGCTAGCGTATGGTGCAATTACATTCATTACCAAATAGCAGACGTATTTGTAACGTAAAAAATGTCTACCACAAGCTTAGCAAAGTATTTTATATTTTACGATTTACTAACTTGTGTATTTAACACGATAGAAATAGATTTCGAAATAGGTATATCATTTGTAATTTGACAGGTAAACGAAGTGATCGCGTAATGAGTAATGCTCTCACTTCTAGAGCGCGTAATAAATAAAGATTCTAAACAAATGAATACAGTGATTAGGCTTTTCCTATTATTATATCTCAGCAAAAATAAATAAAGTATGTTTATAAACATTACGAATACAAAGAGGCGTGCTCTTTTGATTCCGCTCTGACATTGATGAAAATCTCTTTGATTCATACACCCCAAAGATTTTAGGGGAGAATGCATGGCTGGCTGAGGCGCGCAGTTAGTAAATTAAACTAAACATAGACCGGGAGCCGTGATCAAGCAATAGTACGATATTGATTTAAAAGTTTCATTTATATTAGTTTTACACGTACAACGAAACTAAATGACAGTGCACGGAAAAGGTTCCTTTTCACTAAAAAAGCTATGTTTTATCAAAAACGGCATAGATGAAAATTACAATGCTCGAATGTTCGAACATGATCCTAAACGTGTCGGAAGCCTGGCCGTTGGTTGTAGTCTCTAATTTGGTTCATGCCGACAGTAGGGACATTGCAAATTGCTGTTATTAAATCAGTGGACGTCAACGCCGAGACTAACTTAATCCCCCCGACGGAAATTCAATCATACCTACCAGTGCCGGCTATCGATATAATTAAAAGGGGGCCGTTACCATTGACCATCGATACAAAAGCCGGTAGACATGACGATAAAATTATAATAGGTACATCTAAAAATTATTGTAAACAATCCTTCCTGCTGATTAAAGGTCATTACATTAATAGAAAATATATTGACGCAACAGCAATGTCATAGATCCCATAAAACTTACTGTCGTCACAAAACGGAGGATTTTATAATACTCGAGAGTTAAAATATTAACCGTCCGTCACGCTTGATCGCAAAGCTGCTTCAGGTAAATTATAACTTTTAATACTAAGCAAACATAACATAACAATAATAAATAATAAAAGATAATTAAACACAAGCACAAAAATACGAAACACAAAACAACACGCTGTATAACTTAAAAAACAATGCTGGCAATTAATTTTCAACGTAATAAAATAAAACTGAAATAAAATATTAAATAAAAAATACGTTTGAAAAACAAAATAAGGTTGGCGCGAAACCGCGTTAGTATCGTAGTGGAGCGCAAAGCGTACGTCACTCCGCGCTCTAAACCGAATGAGGACTGTGCAGCGTGCGAGATGCAAGCGCGACTCGCGAGACTCCGGCCTGTAGCCGGTGCACGGCGGACGCGGCGCGCGCCCGGCCTGTGCACCTCCACAAGAAATCGCTAAAGAAAATCATGCGGCGCGGTGAAACGCCACGAAACTCTACTGCCACACTATTTTTTAAATTAAAGTAAACTGATTATTATTTTTCAAATTAATGTTAACCGCAAATGTGATATATAAAAAAAAATAAAGTCGCCTGATATAAAAAAATTGACAGGGATGATAATATATTCCTGACGCTCGTAAATGTCGGCCAAGACTCTATTTACTTTTAGGTGTCGATATTTATGCCTAAATTGTAAAACACCAGTCAATCAAAAGACCTTCAGGGCGTGCCACCACGTGCACACAAAACAAACCTCGGCTAGATTTAATTCGGAAAAGTGTCCAATAGACCTTTAAAGAAACCACACGTTGTTTCATTCACACATTAGAAAATGTCGACCTTATCACTTTAACATAATGTTCAGAATAATTTTTAATATTTAAGTTACATGCACATATTTATTTCGCAACAGCAGCATGATAGATTAGCTTACATGTAATCAACACTCACTGGTAACTTGTAATGCACTGAACTGTCTAGTAGCACAACATAATATTTTCACTCATACAGTTTTCCATAACTTTCGTGCGTGTATTGTCGATGTAACAACGAATGCCTAAATGTTTTCGGCGGTGACTGTTGATATCGGCGACACACTGTTTACTAAAATTAATTTACAATAACTGCATTGTTAAAATACAGCGCTATGATGCCCGTTCCGTTTGTGTATTCATTTCTTATGATTCAATGGGTGATTCTACATTATACAATTGGTGTCACATAGTTAAACGACGTCTTTCATAAGTCTTTACTTTATAAGAACGCGTAATGTTTATTTTTTTTATTTCAAGAAACTAGGCCCATAGTAAATATAATACATAAATAATCATACAATTCAAATACCTTTAAACTAATACATAATAATATAATATAATATAAATGACAAAAGCAGTTCATTTTAATTATAACATAATAATTTTCAAGTTTAGCGTAAAGTAAAACATAATTTTACATATATTAAGTCGTCCTATTCTCAGCCGATCAACTCGTTCGTGTAAATAGATGCAAACCGACGGTATGTCACCCGCCGGGGGTGTTCACTTGGCTTAACGACAAACATATTGACACTTGTCAGGTACGGAATAAGGAGCATATCAAGCACACCTTTATTATATTCCGTCGCGATCAATAATTTTATCGTCAAGAGTCATGTGATTCTTTGAATAACTAAAGTATTTAACTTCACCCCTGAAGTGTTTACGTCAGTTTATTCGCAATATTTTTTTAAATACGTGATTGAGAGACCATCAAACAGCATAAACATTACGAAGAGAACAAATAACGCGGGGAGCTTCGGCTTTTGTAACTCACGTCCCCCGATCCAAGTGAAAAATAAACAACATAACTAGGCGGCCGCACCGCGTTTTAAGCCTGTAGTGCGCAAACTACAAAAGTTTTGCGATGAATAGCTAATGTGAACATAATATCGCGCATTCATTATCGTATTGATGGACGTAAACGTTATTATACCAAATGTGCTTCTTCTAATAAATAAAACCTCCGAGGTTAGTAACGTACTCTAAGTTAAGATAGAAATCTTTTAAAGTTTGCGTTACTTCGTGCAATTCATCATTTAAGAATTTTTCTTAGAGAATTTATATATCACGATAGGTGATCCATTTCTATTTAACGAGATTTCTTACAAAAGTACTGTTTCGAGTATTGCATAAACAATAAATCATTTCTTCTCTTCTTATTTTTTTTGCTATGAATCAGTCATCAGCTACGTATTTAAATAATTTATTTTATCATCCATAGCTTATATAAAATCGATTAAATGGGAAATAGATACTTTAACAAAGCATAACTGTATAAACATAGAATCCGTGCCATGAGTGTTGGTACGTAACAATTTAATGCAATAGCGATCATAGTAATGGGCACAACACTATTGTTATTTACCGATACACACTGTATAACATTTACCTAACTTTATACAAAATGCTTGGTAAAGTCAGTGTCTTAATTACGTTTGTTCATGTAAAACAACATCATAGAGTGAAATTAATCGTTAGTAATTATAGGTTAGGAGATGTATAGCTGTTCTAATTTTGAGCTTGTAAGTGGCGTCGAGACATAGCGCCAGCAAGCTTGGACTGCCATTGTTCAACGGTCCCAGTCATCCCATAGGAGCACGCCGTCGCCATGTCCACTTTTCCTGTTACGGTAAACAAGTTAGACAGGGGCTGATTCATTTTATATTGCGAACCAATTATTTATAATGCTTACAAACAAGTATGGCTATAAAAGGAACACTAGAAGCACTGCTATTAAGCTTTACATATTTTCTATTAAAAAGTTGTTACTGCCAAATTTAGATGATTCTCAACATTTTTCTGTCGCGACAAGACGTTTGACGAACAAATCTCTTTAACTTGCGAGCGAGTAGCAGACGGTCGCTTGGTAATTGAAAGTATTTTTAATCCTCATTAAAAACTTGTACGTAGGTAATGCGATTATCAGGAGTATTGAACCTAAATACTCGGCGGATCACAGACGAATCAGCAACTTAGTCATATTATGTGCAATTTCGTATTACAAACCCGCTCGAGTCAACGAAACGGCAAGTTTTTCACGCATTGAGTAAGTGGCTACGCGCGCGACGGAAGCACGTCGAGTTCTCTGACCTTTTAGGGACTACGTCTCGGTATATTGAAAGCCTCTGTGGAGGATATAACGAAATTAATAGCAGACAAGTATGGCATCGAATTATTAATTTACTTTTAGTTTTGGAACTAAGACCAAAGGCGGGACTAAGTGAACGGCGGCGCTCGAATAGGAGCCGCTACTCACCGCGGGATGACTAATGATAACTGCAACTGATTTTTTATTTCGTCTATGAGCACATCTAATCATCAATTGCGATTTACCAGCTATAATGTTAACTAACCATGTCGGCTACACGTATTGATTTTTCGTGTCAACATCATTTGCGTTTTGCGGCATTTATTCGATGGATGTAAATATTGCATCAAAACCGTGCAAATTTCAAACAAACTGCCAAATAAATGTTTGCGTTTTGCTTCATGCGTAAGTGTTCAGACCACACCGTCAAAGGGAATTTATTACAAATATCGGTAGTCTCTGTTAGGGGTTTAATTAATTACGCGTGTATTTCAAAACTCAAAGGGTTCGTTTGAAATAGATTTTTATTGTTGTTTTGTGCAGACTGAAATAAATCCTGGAACATTTATATTTTGATTAAGAGCTATCCATATTTTCGAATCTATATTTGTTTACTGTATGTGTAGCTGCAATAAAATGGTTTGAAATAGTCTGTATATTGGTTTTAACGTTTAAGATTATGGTTAATGATACACAACTATATTGACATAAAGTTCGATACATTGCAAGCACGAGTGTTATAATACAAACTTAACGTTTTATCTTTCTTAACATAAAATATGCTTGCCATATTATAAACACAAAAGTAAGTATGGATGGATGGATGTTTATCATTTTCTTAATTTTGATGATTTTTTATGGACGTACCTGACACCGTGGATTAACACATGTATTATTTTTACCGACTGCTTGGCGGACAACATTTAGTAACATATTTAAGGGATGTATAGTTGTATACGTTATACATATCTTAAATATGCATCATCCTCACGAAAGTTATTATAAAAATTTAGTAACACTCTTGAACCGAATGCGTTAGAGGGTGATGAGTTTTCACAGTTATAACTGACATTTTCGCGAGCGATTCTACTTATACACATTAGTATAAAAGTGTATTGTTTACATAAATAACAGGACACCTTCTCTATAAGTTCTATCATAGTCAGTACTTTGCGTTGGTGTGTGTGGAAAATATGACACAATACATCGTATTAGGTACTGTTACAAAACATTTAAAGGAAACGAAAGGCCACGCGGAGCAATTGTAATGAGGATCCCTCAGGTAATTATATCCGTTCAGGTTACTTACCGACTACGAAGCAAATATTTTATTTTATACACTAGCGAATATACAATATTTAGTAATATGAATACTAAAATGTTACGAACGCGGTCAAACATCATGTGTCACACGAATGTAGATGCATTGACTCGTATGTAAAACTAAAAATTGGTTTTCAATATCATTTAGGTTTTCAATGCGATTAACACTGTTGCACTGAGTGTATTTTTTTTGAACTGCAACATTATTCTAACAGTCGATAGATAAATAATATTATTTGTATATTGAAAGGCATTACAGAAGACAATAGTAGTTGAGGCAATGTAGACACAATAGAAAGCCATTGTGTATGGTTGATCGACGATTACGTCAATTATTTTGTAAACAACACTTGCCCTATTTAACTAAGGCATCATATTATGCATGATTTGATTTCTGAAATGAATTTCCATACACCTACATTGAGATGCATAACTGGAACAGCGCAGTAAAAACAAGTGACGCGAGGAAACCTAGTTATACACATCACACCTCGGCGGTTTATCACGGACCACACAAAAGCACGGCCGGCTTTCATTCTACAGCTTGTATTCAACTCCTGAGCTCAAACAAAACAATGGATTTCATTAAGGATCCATTGAATCGGTAGCTGAACGTAAGATAAGCATGAAAAATACAAGCCTATTGGAGAGCGACGAGAGTCTAAACAAAAATAAATCATTCGTTAGTCGCATTTTTCTCGCAATTCAATGATTTACCGACTATCGTAAACTTTGTTGGAATAACACAATAATTAACACATGCACAGACAGGCGTCAATTTTTTCATCCAGTAAGTAGATTGGATAAATAATATTCTTACATGTCATATGAAAATAGCGTTTTGTCGAAGTAGTAAAGTGTTTGGTAAGTGAAGACGTTTTTTTAATTTTGTTTTTTTTAGGGTTCCGTACCCAAAGGGTAAAACGGAACCCTATTACTAAACCTCCGCTGTCTGTCTCCAGGCTGTATCTCATAAACCGTAATAGCTAGAAAGCTGAAATTTTCACAAATGATGTATTTCCGTTGCCGCTCCCTATAACAACAAATACCAAAAATTTAAAAAGTTAGGGGTTATAAAAACAATAAATGTATAATAAAATGATTTTTTTAGCAAAGATATAAATAACCCATTAAATGGTTTTAATTGAATGAATGTGTAATTTTCTTACAAATACATCTAATATATAAAATTCTCATGTCACAGTTTCCGTTGCCATACTCCTCCGAAACGGCTGAACAATTCTCTTGAAATTTTGTATATGCATTCAATAGGTCTGAGAATCGGCCAACATCTATTTTTCATTCCATTTTTTTTTTGTTTTCGCGAACGAAGTCGCGGGCAACAGTTAGTATATGTATCTTTTAACGTGTCAACAACTCAACATAAAGCGTCAATTTCATGTGTAAGGACTTTACTCATTGTTCGAGCCACATATCTGCATCGCGTGTCCGTCTACACATGAATTTTCACTGAAAACAGAGTAACGCTCCGGCAATGCGCGTTCGTCTTAGAAATTAGGTCGCATACCGTTGTGTAACGTCCCGAGAGCGATGCGACCATGGCCATTGTGTACGAATTTTTAATATCGAAAAATCCTGGATGTTTACAAGTAATAAGGAGAACACGGAAAGATACACCACACGGATATTAACTTTTTATAGAAGGTTTTACTTAAGATATCTCGTATTCATATCGCAAATATTTGTACTTTCTCAAATCTGTGCAGGTATGTTAATATGTAATCATTAATAATCACGATAAATACATATAGCGGATCGCATGATCTACTCAAATAACAACCTATTAGTCAATCGTGTGTGTTCTGTTTCCAGTCAGTCGGGAAAGCTAAATCCTCGTCCCTAGAAAATTATAAGGCATAGCATAACAAACAACAGTTGAAAGTGTTGGAGTGTTGTATGATGTTATTAGCGCGCGTTTCACGGGTGGACAGGTCTGTCAAGACGCTCACCATTAGTGGGCTGTTCGCAGCGGACAACACACGACACCAAGAGTACGAATGAGGACGGAAAATTTTAGATTTCAGTTGTTTCTTTATTACGCTTTTCCTACCGGTAAGCGAAACGTCGGCTTATAGGTACGTGAGGCATGCGACGGAAGGCGGCGTCTATCGCGAAATACAATCAAACTAAGTTTAGCTGTCAAAAGAGTTTCTACTGATAAATCGCAAAGTGAAAAAGTTATTTCGCTAATGGATAATTATAAAATGTTATTATATTTTACGTGCCATATTTCTGTCGTATTATAGTAGTATGACAGTTTTTCTTCGTAGTTTTTTCAGTTTTTAGTAAATACTAGCTGTTGCCCGTGACTTCAACCGCGCGAAGGCCGGTTATAGCTGCAAAAACATTACCCATTCTATCGCAGTCGGTTAAAAAGCCTATGTGTTAGTCCAGGGTGTCAGCTAACTCCATACCAAATTACATTAAAATTGATCCAGCCCTTTGAGTGTGAAAGATTAACAAACTTTGACATTTATAATATTAGTAGGATATGTTCACTTGTTATAAATTTACTTTTAAGAACATTGGACGAACCAACAAAAAAATATATATAATTAAATTAACAAAAAACTACCGAATAGGTAAACTCAAAATAATATACGCATACGCATATATCATTTTATTTGTTGTTTAACGTTTTTACAAACCATATCTAGTGGTAGGCCATAAAGAAGATGCAAATCAAGATTTTTAAGTGTAAAATGCATAAAAATACTAGAAACAATTAACACAAAATACAAAAAGATTCCGCAAATCAAAAAACCAAAATGTCAGGTGTGGGGTTCGAACCCACGCTCCCTCTCGGGAACCAGAGCTTAAATCTGGCGCCTTAGTGCTTGTACACGTTGACTCGCGGGCGCGGTGGCGGGCGATGTCACGAAATATCAAACATATGAGGTGCTTCCGAGTGTTCACGTTCAAAACGCACGTGCGGTCCAACTAGCGGGCTAACTAGCGACTGGCGCGCGCGGCGAGCTCGCGACAATTTCAAACGCTTGAGACCTGTGTGTGTGTTCACGTCGAACTAGCGGCGGCGCGCGCGTTTCACTCGCGACGTCAGGTCAGTTCAACCAGTTTGAATTTGTCGCTAGATGCGATAGCGCGTTTTTATCATGTCATTCAGTACAGAAGAGAAATCTTGAAGGATGTTCCCTCAAAATACCATATAAAGTATGAAATTCACCATACCTCTCTTTTTTTATTAATTTCGTGCACACCAATTCTAATTTTTAGCATCTCCCACTTTAGGTATGAATTTTCGGTTAAAAATTTATTATTATATTAAAATGTTTACAACCTCTGAAATACGTCACGATCGCGCGAACGCCTAGCGTTTAATGTGAACACGAGCCCGCCACGTCACCCGCGCCCGCGCACGCGCCCGCGCCCGCGCGTAGCAACGTGTACAAGCACTTAGACCACTCGGCCAACCTGACGTGTTAGTACTACGTAAAATTACGGATCTGTACCTACAGGTTAGGATTGCTTGATAAGTAAGTTAAGTGATATGATACTTTTTTCATTGTCTACTAGCGACCCGTTTTAGGACCATATAGATTTATATTAAATAAAAAATGTATTTATGCTAGTTAATTGGATGAGGATTAATGCTGTAATGGTTAAAATAGTTTCGAAAATTAGCCATTATTTGTCGTAAAAAGTAAATGATCGCGGAGTTTTCTGTAGACCTTGATAAATCTCATAGAGCTCAGCTTGCGTTTGCAATATAAGTGGGAAAAATTATGATTAACGACATCACATTAGATACCTCAAAAATAACAGTATTTCTCTACTATTTAATGGAAGTTATTATACATATAAAACTTCCTCTTGAATCATTGTCTATTAAAAAAAATGCATCAAAATCCGTTGCGTATTTTTAAGGATTTAAGCGGGCCAAGGGACAAGAGGACAGAAAAAGCGACTTTGTTTTATACTATGTAGTGATAGTGATATAATTTTTGACATTTGTGCGATCCTTTTCGCGTGCAGTGGAGTCAGGACTATGTCTGACTGACGCCTGTCGCGGTGACATACGCAGCGTTTATGCTAACAGACGTTTCTCACACTAAAATATTATTCTATTTGCTCGTTACAGTAGGTATAAACAATAGTAAAGTGTCAACGTCCATACCATTATTAATAATTCAGCAAATATTATGTGTAAGTGTGAATAAAGAAAGTCGAGGTTTGAATATGAGCGCAAATCAACACTAATGTGGATACTTTTAATGGTTACGTAGAATTGCACCTCCTTGAAAATAACTTTCAAAGCGTTATTAAACTTCAACACGAGCATGTATCCTCATGTAGCATGTATGCCATGCATGCAGCCAATGAAATAATTTTATAAAAAAATACCATTTCATTTAATAAAAAAAAAGCTTGATCCCACAAATCTAATTTGATTTTTAATTTTGACTTAGTTAGAGATTTTTATTGTTTTGTAATCTTTATCGTTTATTACATTGTTTTAATAAAAAATAAGAATTAATTGAATTGTTTTTTTTTTAAGTTTATTTAATAGGCTTCCAAATGACATCAATATATAACAGGTGTGTAATGGTTAAAAGAACGAAAGCTTGAAAGCTATTTTCGCAGAGGTGAGATTTTTTGACGCCGAGTGTATATCAATAACTCCATCAATTGTTAATGCTTCGCATAAGTATATCGTTACCTATACCTGTTATACAACTGCACAATGTCATAACTAATGTGAAAGTGATGGCAACGGTGAAGCAATACCCACGAGAGTTATCCTGAGACTATAGATTAAAATTATGTTATATGATAACTATTGCATGACCAGATCAGTAGGGTAAATGTTAAAAAAATGATGAATAATAAACAATCTGACAATACCACTTCGAGCTTGTGTGGATAGACTGTTAATCACTGTTAATGAACGATATAGATATTTAGATTGCAGCGCGATTTCAAATAACATACGCAAGTATACTTTATATGCTTCCCAAACACAATAGCAGACAAGTTTACATGTTAATTATTTACGCCTCTAAGTCACAGAAGAAATAAGCCAAAGCCAGCTAAAGGATTTGTAACTACATAACAAATGCATTGTTCCGCATTCAAAGCTAAACCTACATTATGTCTGAATAGGGCATATGTCACAAGAAAACTATTATCTTTTATAGAGATACAAAGCTCGGCGACACATGCAACTTTGTACAGGATTGTGAATAGAAGTTCGCCCTGGAAAATGGCGCGGTCCGAGCGTCGAGCGTCCCCCGTCAAGCGCAACTTCAAGTGGGACAAGTGTAGCCGTCGGCGCTACCTCCCGCCTACCGATACAAACAACAGCCACTCGATACAGTCACGGTTAGGTGCGCCTTTGATTCAAAGGAAACTATCTCTAACTTTAAATTAATATCAATTAGATGTTTGCTTAAAATTGTAATCTAAAATATTATGAGCTGATAACTTAGTTTAGTAACAGTGCCCGGCTAGTAAAGTTGTACCGCGTTGAAACAGTCGCTTGCTAATGAGCGCACGAACTGCTTCCTGCGAACTATAAAGGGCTGCAGACCGGAGAAGGGTTTAGAAGGCAAAGTTTTGTGTAGTCTTACGATACTAACGGCAAACGCCATGCCTATTTAATTTGATACATGAAGTTTTATACAACTTATAATTATTAATTAATAAGTTTGCGTGGTGAAACTTAGCTGATTATTGCTCGAACTGCTACTAGGATAATCTATACATCTAGACATATTAATAAAATTGAATGTTTTGATTGTAATATTGAAGTACCTAATCGATTTTTGTTACACGCATATGAAAATGTACATACACTAAAATAAAATTTGTCTGCCATTGTGCTCGTTCTCGCTAATCTTTAAAATAGCTGGAGTGATTTTGACGGGAATATTATAGGCAGGCAGCTGATGCAATAAGGGACCACCTTAGGCTATTTTTATTTTAGAAAAAAATTGCAGTCACAGTGACAGCCAGTTGTACATAATAATATTAAGTACATCGAAGATGCGCGTACGAATGAATTATATTCGAAATATTAACACTCGAAATTTAAAAACATAGATCAATTACTTTTATACATAAAACCCTAAGTTACAATATCGACGAAAAATCTGCACAAACCAGTTGACCTCCTTTTGAACTAAATTACGCCACTCTCGATTTTTAGTTAGTAGGTAATTTGCAAAGCTAAACAACTAGATTGGTTCTGTTATTAAGCATTCATATTTCGCGTAACGAGCTGCAGGTACACTATGTAACTGGAGGCATATTTACTTTAGTTTGACCTATATATGAGTATTCCGCCTTCGCTGACGTTCGACTGGTACTTTAGTATGAAAATTCTTGTTTTGAGAATAATAAAAATGTCCTTCAAAGCACAATATGCGTGGGGTGTGGGACGCAAGGACAACTAGTTCGAAATGCGCGCCACGCTCGCGAACAATGATACGCTTGTTTTCATGCATAATAAACGCCGCTCTTAACGGATTATATGAAAGCACTTTTCTTTTCATTCACTGTGCAAATGGGGTTAGCGCATATTATGAACAAACGAAATCTGGAACCGAGAATGGGTTCACAGAAATTGCATTGCGAACAAAGAAATTGGATCAAGTGGATTTTGAGTTATTTCAATAAAACCGCTTTGAAGTTATATTTAAATTGAGTACTTTGTTCGGTTTTCAGTCATAAAGGGGACGTTCTTGATGTATCGTCAATGACGTTTTTTTTTTGGAATATGGTACTTGATCGAATAACGCACGATGTAACGATAGACTAATTAATTAAACACTTAATGCAGTAATAAAATTGAAAATAATTATCATAATTTGATTAAAGTTGATCTCATTAAAATTTCGTGTGGTATCACAATTTCATGTAATTGTTTCTCTATACTCTATATTTTGATGATGATTTCTCACCGGGCCTTTAACTATCTTACGGAACAATCAAAATCATAAGAAAAGGGACAAGTAACAATTTTGAAATAAAATATACATTCTGATAATACATACAAATTCCCACAACCCTTAATTTAAAATTGACAAGTATATTTTATAAATGGATAATACTGGACGGTATATACCATTTAGTCTGTAGCGATGGATCGTCGCGTGTACTCGAAGCGGGAAATGTAGGCAGCTTATTAGGGCGTTAAGCAGACGACAGACAATTTGTTGAACACGATAGCCGCGACAAGCTCCATTGGTTATCGTCCACAACGTGCAACGGCAACCAGTAGTCATGCACTGTCAATTCTCTCCAGCTGATATGGTATGTATCTTATTTATAATCTAGTAGAAAAGTTTAGATACTGTACTGACTGGGAAGAACGAAGAAACTGTCCGGACTATCAACAGTTAAAGCTGCCAAATATTCTATATATTATATCTGTTCCTGTTAATGTCTATAATTTTGGTGACCTGGTACAAATTACCCTGGACTCCACTTGCTTAGGAAAAACATCTAGGAAAAGCCAGTCTCCCACCGGCTAAATACACCTAAAGTCAAAAACCAAGTGGGAACACTTTATCTTAATCTAACTTGGACGCCTAAGTTTCACATTTATAATACAATACAGTAACAGCACCGCAGCATTCTCCGTGATACGGACGACATGTAAAAATGTAAGTCCTGCGCTTGATCTCTCCGGTCGTGTCGGATTACCGTCCCATCGGGCTATGAGAGTAAAGGAACAGAGAGTGCACCTGGGTTGGCGCACACGCTTGTGCACTATAATATGCCCCGCGTAGCTGGCTGGTGTCATAGTAACACTAGCCGCCGTGGCCATAGTAACAGTACTGACCTGAGGTCTTGTAAGAGAGCTTCGCCTTGTGCTATAGTCGCGGCGCATGCGTCGAGGCTGGCGGCGCGATGCTGCGCGCACTGGTCGAGCGCTCGTCGCGCCGCTTCGGGAGTGTCGTCAGACGCGCACACACCGCCGCCGCTGCGTAACGTCTCTAGCCATTGCAGGAGCTACGTATAGGGAAATAGAAACAATAATGGATACTTTTCGAGATTGAACTGACTTTTTTGTATCGGAAAGGACTGCAAATTTATCAAAGAAACAAAAATACACAAAGGTGATTCAAGTCGACTAAAAATTACTTTATTATAACCATAAATGTAGATTTAGAACAAATTCTTTAGAGGTTATCATTTCAGAAACTGGATTTATATCCTCTATCACATTGTTGTCGATAACGTCAAAAAAAATGCTGTCATCATAACTGAGTACAAATTTAATTGCATACAATTCTATACCATTGATCGACATGCTAAGAACAAGATACTCCATTATTAGTTTTATGCCAAAATTTACTGAAAAACATCTATGAAATTTTGACCCACTCTTAACCCGTGTCTAAACAGACCAATCCCACTATCCCCTAATAGTTAATATGTACAATACACAACAAGACCAGACACCCACCTCTTTCTCATGCGTATATAACAGTACAGCCAAGTCGAGCCGTCTCCTGCGCCGGTCGACTCGCGCCGCGAAGGCCGCGACATGCGCCTCCAACTCGCGCGCAACACCCAACACCTCTTCCGGATCGCACTCGCCCGAACGTGCGAGTTCCTCAGCGCCCGCTAGCAGCTTCTCCGCGTTTGTGTATGTGTTCTGTTAAAAGAAAAATGTATAGAGTTTTTTATATTTAAAACTAATAAAACTTTGCTATAATTACGACCTACAAATGTAAATCTAGTTCATAAGATCATCATCATCATTCTGGGGTGCCCTTATCCCGATTATTATTTGAGGTCGGCGCAGTATGTCTTCATAAGATAATAAGTAAAAAATAATAAATCTGATCCAACAAACAAACTATGTGTATAGTTTTGCTAATTATGTACGTTATAAAACTTACAATGTACCTTTTAGAACAATAAATAAATAATAGCCTTGTTGTTGTATGATGTAATCGCCAGTATTAAAGCGGGACATCTAATAGAATTTTCAAATAAAATACAGTGTACATCTCATATGACAATGATATCAGCATCCCATTCAAGGATGTAATTAGAGTAAGAATCATATTATAACGCACAATGAGCCACTGGAGCCTACGTGTAGAAAATGGAGCCCATCACCTAGTAGTTAGTACCAAGTATTATATAAATTATCACAATTCTAAGGTGTTAGCGGTGTTCAATCTTACTCTCAAAATGTAAAATAGATGGCGCTGTTCTCAATGCTAGATACAAGTACTGACATAATATCAGTAATGATAGTAGTATATGTATCAATAACACATTATAAAAGTCAACTAACCTGAGCAACGTTTTCGAAGTGTTCATGAGATTTCTGATAAACCCTAGCTTTATGGAGATTCCTTCCTATTCCAGTGTTCTTCTGCAAGAAGACTTCACCGTGATTTGCCAGCCAATCGAGGACCTGTAACAAGAATTTTCTTTGAATAACAGAGACAGTTAATAAGCCGAACGCAATTAAAGAAAGCTTTTAGAAAAACATACTTATATTCGGCTTGCGAAAAAAAAATAGGTATGAGAAATAGATGTTGTCCAATTCTTGGACCTACTGAATACGCATATAAAATTTGGCAAAAATCGGTAAAGCCATTTCGGTAAAGTACGGTAACTAACATTACGACACAGGAATTTTATACATAAGAAGATATAAAATTCCCGTGACAAAATGGTAGTTACTTCTTAAAAATTTTGAGTAGGCCTGAGAATCGGCCAACATCTATTTTTCATCCCTATTGTAAGATAAAGTGTAAGTGCACCGACCTGCCTACAATCCTCTTTGTACAAAAGCAAGGCGAGCCGCTGGTGCAGCTTGAGCCGTGCCTGGTGGTACCTCGCCTCTAGCGCTCTATGATGTCCCAGTATCTGGTGGATGACGGCCAGCACGTGGTTGGCGCCGGAACTGTAGTCGGCTGCCGGGTCGCCGCCGCTGCTGCCCGCGCTACTCACTGTGCCGTCGTTCTATAAAATATGCAAGGTTAGTGCTTGTAAGGGAAAAGAAAATAATTAGGTACTAGATCTTTTCGCTTGCATGTCGGTTGACGTGAAGTCAGTTATAGCTGCAAAAATTGATCTACTTTTATGCGGGAAAAAAGTAACTATATTAACCTGCTTTGATACGGGTTACAAGTAACTTATGTGTAAATCCAGAGTGTCGGCTAACTCCATACACAATTTCATGTAACTTGGTTAAGCCGTTTAATTGCAAAAGGGTAACAAACATCCATCTATCCATACTCAAAAACTTTTGCGTTTATAATATTATTAAGACTTATTTAAAATATCGCAAGATACATAAATTCCTTCAGAAATAAAATATCTTGTATGTATTATGGACACCTACTCTATATGGGTTGGAAATTTACAGATTATTTTATAGGTGTTATCGCTATCTGAGAAGTAGTCAGAAATCCGAGACATCTGTTTTGACTTACCATATCGGCAGGATCAGTTTGATGGCACACTTGCACTAGATGATCGAGCTGGTATAACAGTTTCTTGCTCGTTGAGTGGACCTGGAACCAACGAAAACACAATTCAAACTTCAATTTTTACTACCACTTACTCGTGAAAGAGCTTAAATTATTTTGAAGCTTAGCATTATACCGAATTTCTTAATGACCTTGTGGTTTACAAAAAATAACATTTCTCTTTATTATAACCATGGTGTACAATAAAAAGTATTCTATTCTATTCTAATATCTACGAAGTTTGTGGTTCGAGCCCAAACCCGGTGCAGACAAATACCAAAAACCAACCGCAGTTAACAAGCTTGTTCCTATCCTAACTCCCCTCCCCGTTCCCCTTTGTTTTAAAGGACTTTGTCTAGCAGAAGGGGTATATAAAGTCTCCTAGCACAAATATGTAGTTCCATTTACACCAACCTCAGTATACGCCTGACACATATGCTCATACAGTTGCCGATGCCTCTGGGCGTGTTGTTCCAACGCCCTCGGATCGTTGCAGGGCGCGCCCCCCTGGCCGGTCGCCAGCTGCAGGGCGACAGCGCACTGCGCGCCCCACCCGCCCACAGCTGACACGTAAGCCTCGGCTTTGTGGTGAAACACTACCGATAGAGATAGGACTGCTGAACGCTCTTCTAGGCCTGGGGACAATGTGTAGGAATTACAGTTAATTTCATTTCTTTATTAATATTGTAAATGCATATGAATTAGGGAAGAATCATTTTTTTCAGTTTTGGATTTTGATATAGCTTGGTGACATAGATCTGATAAAGATCAAGATACTTATTGTACATTGAAACATGAATTAATTTACAGACGATGTTGCACTAGTTGGAATGGCCAAAATACTGGGCGTTAATTTCGCAACGGTCGTTTCGTTTCGGTCGCAATTTAAAGTATCGATATTTTTCTTATCGTATGATTAAAAAACTAGGTGTCAGAGTTTAAGCCTCTGATCTGACAACCTTTGAACAATTCTCGAGGAAGTGCTGATTTCCTGATGATTCCAGATTTCACAATATTTTCGTCGCTATTTGTTTATGAATGATAATTACTTTGTAATTCGCACATGAATTTGAAAAATATAGCTGGGTGGCGGGATCCTACATTTGACTTGGCAGTTTAATAGTCACACCACTAGACTATCACAGCAGTATCTTCTAACATACCTATAGTATCGATAAAGTGGTAGTAATTAGTACTTACCAGCCGACAGCTGTTTATAGGCCCGCTCCAGTCTGTGCGCGAGCGCGGATATCTCGGACTCTGCGTAGTGACGCTTGTCGGCGAGGCGACGCGCGGCTGTCGTCACGCGGGCCACGCTGGGTCGCCCGCCGCCCGTACATGCGGCAGCGAACCTGGGTGCATAACATAGTATTATACACAAGTTGAATATAGATAGAGGTTATAGGGTGAACAATTTTCTAATTTCGTCCTAATCTAATTAATTTTGCTCATCTAATTTTCTAAGTGTTTATCTAATTTTGTCCATGCTTTTGTGGTTGAGCGAAGAGGGTACATGCTTCAATATTAGTGTTTATGTTAAAAGAATAGTAATTGATTTCAATTTATAATTCAGAAAAATAAGAACAACGTTCTTCATAATAAAGTTTTTACATATAGGAGTCAAAATGTGGTTTATTACTTAAATATTTACTCTATGTATCTCAAAAGAGTAGTAGTTGAAGTTTAACAGTCTTTAAATAACAAGTCTTCACGTAATACATTATTATAAGTTATCCAATGCTATAAAATCAACCGGGCAGAAGCACACAAGGTTATGATACAATAACAAGTGATACAACCACAAACAACAGTTACCTGGCGTGTTCCTCCTGCAGTCGTTTGGCCGCGGCACACGAGCGCCCTATCTCCACGTAAGTCGCGAGGAATGCGGTGCGATGATTCACGATCCACTCCAACATCTGCGATTTTAATTATACCATTGACAAAAGTAAACTTGAAATTTATTTAGGAGGAAATAGTGCATTGATCAATGAGAGCTTTTGTGACTAATTATAATAAACGATATTTCTTTGAAAATTTTGTTTGTTTTCAGGAATTCATGACGAATTTGAAATAATGAATAAAGGAAGTTATTTAAGTATATTTGATAGTAAATATATACAAATAAATATGTTATTCATTACAGCTTTCGAAGTGACTAGATTTTTGGCCATATTAAAAACAATTGTCGCGTAAAATATTGCCGTTAGGTATCATGCTGTTTTTGTCATTGTACCTAATGTAGAGTAGTTGTAGATACAAATAAATTTACTTAAGGAGAGTTACTCATAATCATCGTGTATAAGCTGTTTACTGATGGTGACTTATTTAAATGCAACATGTATTATGTTCGTAGATCGGTAGGATTCGCCAATGTGGCGGCGCCATGCTATGCTGTAATTATGATTTTAGTTTTAAATTTACCTACTAACAATACTTTAAGTGAATTGTTACTAACGCTATGGGATTTGTCTGATATAAAGTTTTTATAACAACTTTCGTGCGGATGATTCATACTTAAAAGATAAAACGGTTTACTCCGGCGAATTTATCGGGATAGCCCGACTAGTTTTGGACCCAACCTGACGCCTTAATCATGAGCTGACGCGGCGGCGGGGTCGCTAGTCGAACTAGTCGGGCTATCCCGATAAATACGCGTGAGTGAATCGTTATATCTTTTATGTATGATATAACAGTTATATTATATTATGTTTAAGTTACCTTTTCGCAGTCCTGTTCGAACAGCCTGAGCTGGAAGCACTGGTCGAGTTGCATCTTCTTGTGCTGCCAGAGCTTGTGCGCGTGCGCATGCGCAGAGCGTACGGCGGAGAGTTGCGCGCGCACTGCGCCGGGCGAGCCGCAGTGGAAGGCCGCCTCGCCGCCGCTGCCGCTGGCTTCCGAACACACGGCTTCTGCCGCTTCTAAGCGCTGCAGGACTCGTTCGCCTGGTGGATTGTGATCATTTTGTGAATAGACTAGCGATAAGCCCTTAGCTAAGAACGAGTGAAATACTGATGTATCAAAATGTGTCAAAATTTGAGTGTCTGTTTGTAATATTGAAATAACTGTTTTTTTACTTACTACCTGCATATGAATTGTATATAACCGGTAGACAAACCATTTCTTGTTTTACAATTTTTTCCTTTTATGCAATAGTTTCCTGATCTAAAAGCTAATTTCAGAAATGGATGAATAGACCGATTTTGGCATGACTGTTATTGACAGCTAGCAGTACTGTGTAATAAGGAGTAACTTACTTATTGTAGACTACTATTATGTTGGAAAAAAACTTTCATTTCCCAAAAAAGTACTAATTAACTTTTAAAAAACTAATCACCTAACATAATACTTATCTATGTAACGCAATTAAATGCTTTATATTTACATACACTTCAACTATAACGATAATTATTAATACAAGCGATACGAATCAAATAAACGTGCTTACGCAAATGTATATAAAAGTCTTAAATGATGATTAGGAAATACGCTTGAAATGTTACAAGTTGGTTCAATGTTAAGGCCGTTAGCGCTTACATCATTTGTTTATAGAGTACTAGACATGCGTCGCTACACAATCGTGAAAGTTTCTTGCTACGCCATGACGAATGAACGGTGAGCGTGAAAACTGAACCAGTCACTGTAGTATTGTATAGTGAGCGATGAAAACTTGACTAAAGGTAGAGAGATATGTAGATTAAAATCAAAGAGTTTTCATTTTAAATAGGTCGTTGCGGGCACTTGTGAAAAGTTGTTATTGATTCTTTAATTGCGTATTCTAAAATGTCATTTCTATGGAAAAGAACCGGCAATAAACTACACAACTTACTATTAACTTCAAAAACTATCAATAATATAGTATTTTAGCTGGAAATAACAATTTTCGAAGCGATTGATAACAGAATCCACATCGGGAATATAGAAGACAAATATATCAACAAAGTTATAAGCCCCTGCTATAACAATCGAACTAGTATTTCAGTTTCATGAATCCTCACATTACACGAGTTCCTTGAAAACATTGTAGTTACTACATTTCAAGTAATTATACCTCAACATGGATGTGCAGTAATACTGCATACACAATGTATTGCGCAAATAAAACTTTCTGTAATCGAACGAAATAGGCGAAGCTCATTACACACGCTAATGAGTATGGTATCTAATGACATAATAATATCTCCGCACGCAAAACTAATTAATTATCGCTGTTTATTTACATCCATAGACTTGTTATTATGGTAAATGCTAATGAACTTGTCATTTCTTGTATTCGTAATTGCGGAACTTCAGAAATGAACAACAGTCATCAGATTGTATTTTGAATGGCATTAATATTATAAACACAAATGCGTCCATTCAGTTTAATTAAGTAAACACTACCTAGTTTACAAATAATAATGCTATTCATATGCAATAAGGTTCACTCTATGTTGAACAAGAGACTGTGTCGAAACCCAAACAATGGTTCGAAAATTCTGCAATTGCATCTTTGCGATAAAAAAGGAAAACTAAATCACAACAGACATCAGGGCAATTTTCATGAACTGTGATATACTGAGTTGAATGGTTGAAAAAACAAAGTGGGACGATAAGTTTCACAATACAAATTCCATACCGGGCTGCTCACAACACCACAAACAATCAAAACACATCACGAATACTTAAGGTTCATAACACATTCACGGCACCCTTCAGCGTTACGCTACAGCGACTGGCGCGTGCGCAGACAATCCACTGAAACCTGAGGTTATACAACAGCGGCTTGCTTACCGCCTACCTGCCACTCGTTCAACCGTGACAACGAAACGTTATATGAATCAAAAATAAATAAACATCCTATTCCGCAATTTAACGTTTTCTAATGCTGTTCATAATTTATTATGCTCACTTATACTGTGTTTGGATGAGCAATTATACGAACTGCATTTAACACATTTATGATTAACTTTTAATTAGGCCTTAAAATACTTAATTAGAAAATACGATAATTAAAATGATGATGAATGATTATTAAAATGATGACAAGAGCCTGACCTCACTAACTTCCAGTTTTAATAAAAACATTGCCTTCATTGCCAATTTGTATCCAACAAGAGGAGGTCGTCCTAACAGCAAAATATAGTTATTGCAGAATTTGTTGTTACCTTGACCCTCGAGCTCGTCAACTGGGACTTTAGCAAGTCGTTTGCTAATGTCTGCATGGGCGTCAATTGCTCTTCTTGCGCCCGTAACGTCATCGGCGAAATCGGCTCTTGCAACATCCTCTTGTAGATCGTCGAGCCGGTCTAGCAACTCGCCAGCCTGCCACATTAGCTCCTCCAATGCCTAAAACAAATCAATCCACATAAACTACATCAACACGTCAAGTCTAAAAAAATTCTATCGCAAGAATTCACGATTCGTGTCACCTGTCCCAAATAAAGCCACATACACAAGGTTCAAGTTATAGGTATGACTTCTTCACTCTCTGAATAAGGGTATCCAACTAACAATAGTCAGGCAGCGCATTATTTACGTCCCGCTTACTCAGTCACGAGGAGTGGTGGCGAGTAGAATGGCTGGTAGCAATGCGAATCAGACTATATTGGTTTTCTACGAATTCGTTTATATGCCTCATAACAACAGCCAGTATGGGCGATATTTATGCGCTGTATATCAAGTTACAAGTGTTTAATAATTGAAAAAAGATCGCAAAGATCTATCATACTGGAAAGTTAGATATTATAATTTAAGTTGCAAATATGAATATGGTGCAAAACGGTTTCACCAACGCGACGCTCGTGACGTCATAGTAGCCTGACAGTGCGAGGCGCGAACATGACGTATGGCGTGCACGCGAAGGTGTGGGCACGATGTGGGAAGTGCGATACCATTACTCACTACATTACACAAACAATTCCTGTAAACGTGAATTTTTAGCTTCCTAATTAGTATGAGTGTACTTACCAATCGGAGATCTATCCACTGCGCGTGATCATATTGAAGTGTTCCATCTAAATCTGGAGTTAGTTGCGAACTATCTATTACTTTAGGCAATGCTTCTAAGCTAATCATGGTTGTCTGAAAAAGAACAAACATTTTTATCGTGATTTTTTTTAAACATTCACAAAAAGGGAAATAACAAAATCAGGAAGAGTTTTGACAAAGCTTACCTCAAACTTGTACTTATGTGCTCCTATGGTTGTGCGTTGCTTTTGCCAAAAATTGTCAGGTTTAACTACCAGTGCCTGATGGACGGATGAAGGGAAGTGTTCTTGCAGAACTTTTAAAATTGGTTTGATAGCTGCCCATGCTGAACCTCGCATATCAATCAATATGGTGAACCCATGTGACCTCACCGAATCACTGCAACAAAATAGGCAGAGAAAAATTTATCATTAACTAAACATATTTTATTTTACGTGTTTGACAATTATCACTAGAACTGGTAGTGATAGTAAAAGTGTGTTGATCTGGAACTCTCATTAACAACCCCAAGCCTCTATGGAAAATTGAATACCAAGTAAGGCAATACTGAAAACAATTACATACTTAGAATTTAGCTATTGTTCCAGGCTTGTTTTGATAATTCAAAAACTCTGCACCTATTATTCACAGTTACCAAGAAATCAGAAACTGTGGGCATAACATTTAACTTGCAGTTATATCCAGATATGATTTCGTAACTAATCAATAGCCTCCATGTTAGGTACAGGTCTGAATATGCATAAATCTGAATATCTGTGCGAAAATAGACTTGATTACAATATTCAAATTAGACTGCCTTGACTGTCCCTAAACAAGTGCCAGTTTTAGATCAACTTATTTAGGCCAACAGATATTAGTTACAAATATAATAAAAATAAGAAGTATTTTCTAGAGATTCGAGTATTACCTAGGTATACTGATTAAATAGTGCAGCAGTCGCCTATAGTCATCTGGCGCAACTCTGTCTCGCCTGGAGTTGGCAGGAAACCATACGATGGGGCCTCCGCGGCGGTCGCGGCCGCCGGTCAGGGCTGCCACCCTCTCCTGGAGTAGCGGGAGCACGTCCAGAGCGCGCGCCCCGGCCTCCATCGCTGCCGCTACTCAGTGACTGCTCTGAAGAAGCCTGTTTAATAAAACAAATTATTTACAATCAAAATAACAATAGTGCATTTATAATCTCCTAGCATGTGTCCTATTGTATGTAACATTAACATCCTACCTAAAAAGCATTTGACAAATGCTTTGCACTATAAATTAAAAATTTAAAATATTTACAAGTACTACCATTGTTAACCTGTCAACAGACATTAGCAAGTTTTATAGCGGCAGCATTATGATTGACTGCCGCTGCACATGCACAGAATAATAACAGCACATTGTTTGTTTTAGTGTGCGGTTAGTAAAAATTATGATACATACTTAGCACATGGTTTATGAAGACTGCATGTGTCATTTAACACTTAACTTTATGTTGAGAAGATCAGAATTAATTAGGCATTTACATTGTAACAGTAAATAAGTTTACTAACATTATTTATGCCGTACACTGCCTACAAACAAGTCCAGTACCCTAAGTTAACTTATTTACATTTGTCTGTGGGTGAACCACTTAAATCTTAATGAACCATTTAGAATGTGATAATAACAAGGAATGTTTGTTTAATCTACTAATAAGATTACCAAAATATACTTTGTGGTACTAATTAAAATATAAACTGACTCAGTTAAGTAATAAACTTATGTATTACCAACTTGTTACATTCAATTATTTAAAATCCTAAAATATTTCTTTCTTAATGTAACATTAATTTGTTCAACAAAGTTTTATGAACTGTAAAGGACAACAATATAAGATTGTTTATTAGACTTGCTTACAGTCAATGCCAGCATTGTGTATTAAAAGGGAAGGCTACATTAATCATGATATAATAAACATGTAAAAGGAATGCACTTGCAATCTATTAACCTTACTTATCAGGAAGGGGCTAAGGATTCCAAACAATTAATGTTTGTAAAAGTGTAATTGGCTCTATTACCCAGCAGCTTATCAAAATAATTAGTAAATTTAAATAGTTGACCTACAATGACTCACGGCCATACTTTGTGATAAGTGTACTAAAATAATTAGTTGCTTCCACTGTAGCAAGGTTTGCCATGAGGAATGTTTTCAACTACAGATTATATTAAAATATTCAAGGATATTAATTATTTATATCTTCCACATGTTTGTTGCTGAAACAAATTATTATTATTGGTATAAGAATATAAACTGTATGTTACACAAATCAAGAGTATTGCATGTCACATTATTACTTGTTTTTAAATATGAAATTTTGTCCAAAATTCACATTCTATTTAAATTGTATTTACTCCTTGATGCTGGGGTGTAAAAAAAATACTCAAACTTAAAGCATCACCAAAAGAAATACTTACTATATTTCATACAAAAGCTTTATCTTATATTGAACTGTTTAAAATCACTGAATTATATAAACATCACAAGGTATGGAAATCATATTAACTTCAACCAAGAATTTCATGTCCAGCAATACAAGAAAAATATATCAATTACCACCTAAAAGAAACCTTGTGAAATAGAAATACATATAAAAAATTGCATGACAAACTACAATAACAATTCTGCAAAAGTTATAGTTTAAAACAATTAAGTTCAGTTAACAAACCACATTGCATAGTCAAATCACTACTTAAAACAAAAGCCTGGTGAAATATTAAAAAGGATAATAGAATTTAAATGGAATAAACCAATGAAACATGTTTACTAACAATGTTACTTCAACCAAGTAACTGATGACACTGTGATGTCTCATATTACTTTGAAGTTCCTACTTAGTTACCACAAAGTTTACCTACTGTAACTATTCCTTGATAAATCATTATTTACATCTTTTAAGAAAACCCACAACTGCTAGAATGTTTTTAAACAGTTTGGCATCCCAACGTGTTTGCGAATCTTGAAAAGCAGACGAAAAAAAACTTGTGTTCTTTGTAAAGCTTACGTCTAACGCCAAGGAGGGTCGCGGGCCTTGTACGTATTGTTTGAATTTCTAAAAGAATATTCGCAATTTTCTGCTCACCCACACAAGAAGCATCAAGCATGAATGCGGAAATATTTCCAACAGCCTCAAAGTAATTAATAAATGATTTTAATAAACGCTGATGACAAATTGTTCAAGATATATATATAGCTAGCTATGTCACAACAAATAACCTCAGCCATCAATTTGAACTAACCGTGGTGACTCAAAGATGCCAGTTAATCAGGTAAAAAAGATTCAGCACGCATTATTGTCACTGTTATTACTTGCACTAAAACATTCGTAAAAAATATATTCATTACTGTCCTTAAATTATTAAAAACACACAAGCTGCACTAAAATGACAAACTGAGGAACACTAACCACCACAATGGCGCGCCAGGGTTGTTCAAACTTCAAAAAACCGGTATTTAATAACGGATTTGAAAAACAGGACATCCCTTACGGCTGCTTAATATTTAATGATGATTGCGATTGAATACGCTCATAAATAGAAATATTGAATCATGTTAAATTAGTAACACGAACACTTAAATGTACGAAATAAAACTGTATTCGTATTTCAAACTGAATGATTTATGTATTTTTTGCCAATTAAGTAAGTAATTTATCCAATATTGTGGCATTAACGTTGTTCAACTTTTTGGAACGTGTTACAATAATATTTAATGAACTATTTCCCGCGGTAGTTTTTTATTGAGAACTTCCATGAGTAACCAGAACCAAACTGAAACTTGAATAAAACTATATTATAAACTTAGGCCCCAAAATGCCTATTAAAGGCATTATTACAAACTATCGTATTACAACCAATCTTTTTATTTTATGAATGTAAAGAACGGTATACAGAATTATTTTAATTTTGCCTATACGATATGTTAATATCTAGAAATCATTAATTTAGTGTTCGTAAATATTTTTGATTTTTTAGTAAACAGTTCATTTCAACTATTCGACTCTCGTTTAACTCATGTATTTGTCATACGAAAAACACACCATTTTTGACAAAACATGAGAATCGAATCGTATAATCGAGTTACAAAGCTAACTCGATTATACGGTTCGTTTTGTCAAAAATGTGTAAGCAAGAGAGTACAAGCGGCTGTCCTTGAATTTCAGTTTTTTTAAGAACATACTTTTTTACTCAATTTATTAGAATTTATCTAACGACTTTATAAATTAATTAATTCATTTTCATTAGGGCTGAAATTGACTGAATTAGAATTAAGATTTAAACGTAAGTTTAAAAACCGACGAATATAATTTACTACTGATAATGATTTAGATTTACAACTTACTTACATACATACCTAATAAAATTGAATGCATATTATTACAATTTAAAAAAAAATACGAATAGGTATTGCTCTTAAAGTTTTTGTTTAGTCCAATGATAGCTGACAGGATTTTCTTAGTACATGGGCAGCGAATATGGGGGTGGCATTCTTTTACTTGCCTAGGGCCACCAACGTTCGAAAACATCCACTCTTTGAAAGTAAATACAATGAACATTACTAAGAATAATTTGTATTACATTATTCGCCTCAATTGTACAAGACCTGTCCGGACAAAAAAGTCTAATCACTTTTACCTTTTATATAAAAACTGTAAATTATTTTCGTTATGGTTTTATTCAATAAGATAATAAGAAATTGTTTAATTTATTTAACTCGATTGTCTTAACCGTTATTTACGGTTAACGCCATAAAAACCGACTTTAGGAAGGAGTGCGGCCGCCCATCACTAGACCCGGGAGTGTTTATTGATTTTTTGACATTACTGCAAACTTCGGTAAAATCTGGACGGATTTGGAATTTATTATATTTAAACCAATTTATGTCTAAATCAAACACAATGCTACTACTAGTGTTTCAGGTATAACACCTAAAATGTTTACAATCAAGTCAAGTCCACAAATGCAGCTGCATTTGTAAAAAAAAAATACTGCAATGTACACAGTGAATTTCTATTAGCGAAAAAAATATTTATTTTAAGTTTGCTCAGTGCCCAGTGTTTCGATAAATAGTTATGCGAATGTGCGAGTAAATAAACACATACTTTTATTGTATAAAATGTGCACAGTGTCCTAGAGTAGCATAATGATACTAAATAATAAATTATTTAAATAAATTAAAAATTAATGTTCTTTCGGAGCATTTCCATGAAATAAACAATGCTCGAAGAATATTCGAAAAATAGTAAAGATTCTCCAAAACTATTAAGCAGTTATTTTGTAACTTTCGTAGTTTATTTTCGTAAATATGTTAATAATCATCAATTTAAAATAGTGACCAGATAAAATTATATCAGCTAGCGTTTCTGTGCACATTTAGTAATGCTCTGCATAGCAGGTGAATGCCTGCTGTAATGCGCTGCTCAGTGCGAATATGTTAGTTATATATAATTTAGAAGTATGCTTGATGGCCAATGATTTCAACATGATGCGAAATGGTGGTATTGCAGAACTAATAAGAAACCAACAACATGACTCTAAGGATGCAAGTACCTGAACTGCGATGCATGGAACCAGAGAACTACAAGAAATACTTTCGAGCGCTTTGCTGGAGCGGCACCAAGTAAGTCTTATTTCTTATTAGAATGCAGATGTGTTAAATTTATAATTAGATTTTCTGTAATTCAACTGTTTTTCCTCAGTATTTCAATTTCTTTCCATTTGAGATTACTAGTTAAATCAATGATGAAAACTATACTTATTTGCAGCTACAGTTTGTTCTGCTTAAAAATGAAAAAATATTAATAAAATAATCAATTAAAAGACCTAAGTCTAGCTTTTCACATAAAACTAGGAATGTGTTTTTATAAACTATAGAATCATTTCATTGAACAAAGTTCAAATAAAATAAAAATAATTACTAACAAAGTCCCATTACATATCATTTAAAAAAGTACCTGTAACGATCTCTGGTGGAAACACAGCCATAATGCGTGTGTATAAACCTAAAGCCTTTTCAAAGTACTTATAACATTATAAAGAGGTATAAATAATCTTTATTTAAAGTTACACGATTCAATAAGTTACAAACATTGTTTACTTATGACTATGTTAGTAAAGCACACTAATTAACATAATAGTAATAAAGGATCCATGCATTAAAGGCTGTCCCTTCATTAAAAAGATGCCAACTTACAACATGAAATAAATCAATTTTTCTGTGTATTACTATAACCATATGTGTTCCATGGTTTTTAATTTCACATGCAGAAACTGCGCTGAAAATATTTTTATTATGCAAATATTTTGGCTTTTTATAATTTTTTGTGACTATATTTTTAAGCCTTTGTCAACGAAAGTCCTTATGATCAATTCCTTTAGTCTGTAAAACTTGCAAAACCTTTTCAAAAGTCTTCTATATCCACCCTGTTTATGTGTAGGTAATTCCCATAGGGAAACCCATCCCCTTAGGTATTGCATCACTGTTTAGTTTTCAATACCTATCAATTTACTGGTATTAAAATGAAAACTACACTGTCATATAAAGAAAAGAAAAGATCCTGTCGAACGCTACAGGATCAGTTGTTTAAAAGTACAATTTATACCTTAACTACCATAAAGTGGTAATAAAAAAATATTCAAAGGTAAAATCATGATCAACTATCAAGGAGACATCAAAGAAAGTATTTTATTTCACTTATCTGTCATTATCGTAATTACAACGTCGTTGGCGACCGTCGCTTGAACTACTATGCTATTACGACGACTTACAAAGAATAAAATGAATAATCCAGTGGTTACAATCGATGGACGAAGCAAAGGGACGTGCTTGTATATAACTTGCTACAGTTAGAGCTGGGAATGTCACCATACGGTGTCTGATTGGTATTTGTATCGAGACGTGGAATTGCGGCTATCCACTGGGAATACACGGATTAATTCAATTTCTACAAGTCTCGACAGTGTTCTCGATAGTACAACGGCATTGTTGTTGTTCAAGCTTTATGTGGAGAGAAAATAATGATTCGTGATCAAGGATAATATCCGATTTTATTTTAAAACAATGAATAGTAAATTAAAAGTAGATATAAACAGAAGTAAAAATGCGATTAAAAAACGTAAGATTCAAAACTGAATGTTTGAATATTGACACTAACAAAAATATAAAACGAAACCTGCCGCTATCCATTCTGCAGACAAATACAAAATGAATAAACAGGGGTCAATAAAACGTGCTTCTGAATAAAGTACTCAGTATGGATATTCAAAGACTTGGGGCGACTGTAAACTGTTGTTCAATACTGCTATCTCTGTCCCACTCACCGTTATTGTGTACTCGCATCTCGATTAAACTAACTCAAAACTTTCAGAAACGTGCCTCGTGAAGCCGGACTTTCGACTTCCGTATAGAGTTACCTACTATTTAAATAGACTAAACTATGCATATTTAAAAAATAACGAAATCCGCTTAAACATTAAGTCCATCGAGTATTATTCCCGTTTTGCGGCAATAAACATTTGCCGTACATGTGTTACGCATCTGTTATACGCTACAATTTTCATACACACATAGGTATGAATAAAACTACAGCAATAACACAGGTTCGTCGTCTGAAGTTTATGATATACGAATCAATAACTAATCATACCTTAACCTTTTATATGTTTTAATTTTCACCTTCATCTAGACTTCTACTTAAGAACTTGTAGAATAAACAATAATATAAAGTTCCGTTGCCATAACGTTATTATGGAAACTTACAAGATTGTTACTCGTGCACTAGGACTTCGCTCAAAGCATTCTCGATTTACAGGCTATTCAATAGAAAATGTTGGTTATGCAATGAAAGTTAATTAACTTACTAACAAAGCTTGAAGTAACTGTATCAAGTTTAGTAAGCCATACTTCGTTTGAAAACTTTCGTAATTACTTGGTAGGAGGTTATTGACAATGAACCACGCGCCCTTTGGAAGCCCGCTGATCACAAGTTTATTTATTTACAGAAAAGAAAAAAGATCTCATAAGAAAATCGGTAAAAAAGAGAAACTCCGAAGATTAAAAGCCGCCAATGCTCTCGCTGTCTGCTATGCACCTGCTCTTCTGGGCAACCCATCCCAATTCGCTGTATACGCCAGTGTACGGCGGACGATATTGTCGCGCTGGAAACATCTACACGGCAACGTCTCCGAACTGTCTGATGACAGCGACAGTGAAGATTCAACACAGCTACCACCCAACAAATTACCTAAGGTAAATACACTAATAAAGTACCTTAACCCCTCAAAATCGTAGTCACGGTGTATTAATTTAAATTTCTCCTCTTTTGTTTTCAGATCACAGGTATAGGCCTTCGCACCGTTTTCACTCTAATATCGCAAGCGCGTTTCACAGACGCACACTTCTGTGAGAGCGCGCTTGGCGCTTTGTTAGACGTATTGCAGGGCCATGCCCCCGAAGAACTAGCCCACGAACCGACTGAGGTAATAATATGATTAAGTCGAATTTACGCCATTTACGTACTCTGGTAATAGTTGGGATCGAATGTCAAATATTCCTTGTTATTTCAGATTATAACGAACCTTCATGCAATGCTCGTGGAAGTCGCCAGTGGCAGTGGGCCGAGTGGTAAAGTAGAGTTGCCGACTACACTCACGGCTCTCAGCAGCTCTTGCCTCATAGCTCTGTCAGTTGCAAGAGGCGAGGCAGAACTTATATTAAACGCCGTTGCGTCTCTTACAATGTCCCCTTCTGCACTATCCGAACAATATCTTCAGGTAAGATGATTTTGTTAAACGTATAATGTAGCTAATTGTTTTTTTGACAAAATTTAAATTTAATGTGTCTTCGTTTACAGATACCAGCGAACCTAACAACTCTCCAGCGGAGCGTCCAATCAGTGATACTCGGCTCTCCGTCCCGCAACCAGTGGTTGAACTATGGCGTCCCTCACCAGTGTCTAGTCAATAGCTTCCCCGTAGATCTCCCCTCGCAACTGACCGCCGGCTCTAGCGAGCTCGTGGTCCGTTCCCTAGTATCCGATGGCTGCTTTCTATACGTCTTCACATCCAAAGGCCTTCTTAAGATTGGATCAGGGTATGGCAGCTCCATACGACAACACGTTTATTTGTACAAGCCAGATTTCTTTGCCAGTGATCGACATGGCTGGCTAGGTTATTGTAAGGTGAGCTAAAATAACTCAATTTAGTAGTTTTTTCTTGATATTTTAGTTGTTCACATTAATTAATAAATGTTCTATATTTCAGGATAAATTATACCTAAGGATAGGCAGGAAAAAGACTGAAGTTTATGAAATAGATAAAGAAACTTTGGAAGTGAGAAACCTGATAAGGCTGGAACCCGGACAACCAGCTCCGGTTGAACCTAAGTCTGCTGTTTTCACGGACGGAAACCAATTGGGACTGATAGTATTAACCAATTTTGTAAGTATTCATACATTTGTATCTTAAAAAAAAACATTTAAAAAGCAACCTTAAGTTATGTGTGTTAACGTTTATATTATTGTTTTTAGGACAACCTAACTATACGAATGTACGACGCTGACGTCCAGCCGGAGCGTGGTGAAGGTTCAGCGACCACTACTCTGGTGTCACAGAAGGAGATTAACGTCCACCTATTGAGGCGTAGAACTCTGATGCTTGGCAGGAGTCCCTTTGAAGATGGCCTGTCTAGGCGAGCCGTTGAGTTAGACGCTCCTGTTGCTATGCAGTTAGATGACTGTGACGAAGATCCTTTACTAAGCATATATGGAGGTCAAGATTTTGCGTTATTGACGACTGCATCTGGCAAGGTAAATGCGCTGTTATCCTTATTGTACCTGCACTGTATGATTAAACTTCAGCAAAGTGAATACTAGGTACTTATTATCTTTTTATCGTAGGTTTACTACACCGGCAAAGGCAGTAGTCTTGGTTACAAAGCGTCCCCTCAAACAGGCCGATGGACTCTCATGAAAGAGACGATTTTCTCAAGAAACGAAGCACCTAATGTCAAGAGATGCAAAGTTATACAAGTAAGTTTACTTTTAACATCCTTAAACCTTAATTAAAGGGTGTTGAAATTATCTTTATTGATTCATTGTATTATAGGCTTCGTTTACTGTATTTTAAGTGTCTATTTTACATTGTGTCTAAACAAAACATCTTCCCTTCTTGATGGTATTGTTGATTGTATTCAAGTCCTGACAAAAACAAAATATTACCTTGTTGTTTTGTGGAAACAGTAAAATATGAGCCTAAACCTTTGACATTTATAAAAAAACAAAACATTATTTTATTTCAGTCTTACACAAAAATTCGTTATAGTAGACCACTACATTTTCTTTTGTAATCTTATATTATATTCACATGTTTTTGTTATTATAGGTGGCAGTAGGTCACGAGGGAGTGCACGCTATCCTCGTTCTGGACAACGGCTCGGCGTTGTTCACCGGTATAGCGCGTCGCGGCGAAGACGGTGACGCTATGAAACATCGACGCACACCCAAACCGACGCGGCCTAAGAAAATATTCAAGGTTAGTTATCTAACATGTTACAATAAAAATCCTTAAAATAAAGAATAAAAAAAAACTAACAAGGGCTAGTTGTCTTCTTTATTATATATTTTTTTTGTTTGATAATCACATTTTGGTATGATTTTATAGTGTTTTGATGATTAATTTGAACTTTGACGTACATGTCCCATACATTGAAAAGGTTTTACCACTTTTTTGAAGTTTCTATATATTTTTGGAGTTTTAACCAATAATTATATTGGTTAAAATGACTGCAATGCTTAAAATTGTAGGTATTGCTGTTTAATTGTTTCTCAAATCTAAAAAAAAAAACAGTTGATCGATATTTCTCATATATTATTTATTTTATTTTAAACCGTTAGTGTCCCACTGCGGGACTAAAGTCTCCCTTCCCTCCTTTCACCTATCCCGGTCTATGGCTAATTGGGAATCTCTCATGTTGTATAAAATCTCTTTCGTGTGTGTCAAAACATTATAATCAAAAATCTATATAACTTTTGTATACAGGCGGAAGGTCACTTCGTGGTGTACGCTGCTTGCAATTACGGTTCATCAGCTCTAGTCACAAGACAGGGACAGCTTCTAATGTTCGGCAAGGACACACAGCACTGCGACTCTGCTGGACAAGTCTTAGGACTACGACACGAGAGGATCATACAGGTAAAAGATCAAGCAAAAATAACCTTTAATGACAGTTGATAAAAGTATCTACATTATACTTATACTAGCTGATACCCGCGTCTTAGCACGCAAAAAAAATAAAAAAAAGGGATGAAAAATAGATATTGGCCGATTCTCAGACCTACTGAATACATATACAAAATTTCAAGAGAATCGGTCCAGCCGTTTCGGAGGAGTATGGTAACGAAAACTGTGACACGAGAATTTTATATATTAGATTATTTTTCAATAAGGATTATTTTCGTTTCAAAGAGAATTTTTGATATATGTTTAGGTGTTCGTTGAGATTTTTTTATATCTTGGTTTTATATATTGTTTTTTAGGTTGCCCTCGGCAAAGCTCACGCTGTGGCATTAACAAACTTCGGTCAAGTTTACACGTTCGGTATCAACAACAAGGGGCAGTGTGGTCGTGAGTTTGGATACACTAAAGAAAGTAAGTGGTTTTTTGATTTGTAAGCTTAAGTTAGATATTGGAATAGAGAAACTTGTTGTGTAATTACATAATTCAATTGTATGTAATACACGCATACGTAATTACTTGATGTAGTTTCTGTTTCGTGGTTGAAAACAGATCTCCGTGGCGTGCACGTGCAGTAGACATCGATAGGCTCATGGTGATAGTATCTATTAATTTAACGCAATCCTGTTCTATTATAAAAAAATACATTAGTTTAATGGTACATTAATTCTTCAAATCGATGGTAGGCCAGATCCAGTTTGTTGAAGCAGTCTAAGCCTGTGCTCAGTATACCTGTACATACCACTATATACAAAAATTAAATCTTAAATTTCATAACATTTATTTATAACAAATGGTACCATCAAAACCCACTGCATATACATCAGCTGTTACGAACTGCATAGACCACTTAATAAAAGAATAAAATCTCTAATTTTCATAACATTTATTTGTAACCAAAGGTACCATCATGACCAACAAAATATTCATCAGCATATTAATACGTCACATGTTTCCACAGAGTTATTCCCACCACGTCGCCGCAGTGACAGCAAGGAGGATTCGCGTCTATGCACGGGATCTCACACGTGGACCACAGACTACTGCCGCGTGTGCGTGTTGTGTCGCGAGTGTACCGGCTTCTCTAGCGCCTGTCACTGCTCGCACCTACCGAATAGAGTGCCAGGAGAGTTAGTACACGTTTATACTAATACAAACTACATATATTAAACAAAAAAATATCTACATTTACTACTGCCGCGTGTGTGTGCTGTGTCGCGAGTGTACTGGCTTCTCTAGCGCCTGTCACTGCTCGCATCTACCCAATAGGGTGGCCAGGAGAGTTAATACACATTTATGTTAATACAAACTATATTAAACAAAAAAATATTCTACATTTACTACTGCCGCGTGTGTGTGCTGTGTCGTGAATGCACCGGCTTTTCCAGCGCCTGTCACTGCTCGCACCTACCTAATAGAGTGCCAGGAGAGTTAGTACACATTTATACTAACTGTATTTTTAAAGTTTAAGGCCTCTTTCAATTTATGTGTTTCGTATCGGACCGCTGCAGTACCGAAGCGATGCGTTTATCGTACGGCGCACGGCCGGTCGTTTGTTTTCATACATGTGGTGCTTGCGACGTTGCCGTCCTGCTGTCGAGTGTTTCGCGGCGCGGACGTCGCACTGTTGCCGCACCGTGCATTTTGTATGAAAACAAACAACCGGCCGTGCGCCGTACGACAAACGCATCGCTTCGGTACTGCAGCGGTTCGATACGAAACGCATAAATTAAAAAAGAGCCCTAAATTAAAGTTCTGTAAAGGTTATTGTCCGTTAATCGTGAATTTTTAAAATATTACCATGTAATGGTTGTAGGCCAAAGGTTTCAAATTAATTGGGTCTGTTCGTCTCTATGGACTATTTATGTTCGTATAATCTCTTGATACTTGAAGAAATTTATAAGAAATTTCTTTCGCAAAGCTGTTCATAACAGAATTACCCATCCTTTTTATAGAATTCGTACAAAAGTCCTCATAAAATCAATTACTTACATTACATCAGAAGAACAATATCACAATATCATGCATTTACAGAAAATGCGGTTGCGGCGAGGGCGATAGTGGTTGCGCGGTTTGCGGCGTCTGCCGGAGATGTGCCGACGCGTTCGTTGCCGCGAGCCGCCCTGAACGAGCCCCGTCCGCAGCTTCCGTCACCATCACCGACCTGGATGATGAAGGGGAAACCCTCGGCAAGACCCGAATCTAGAAATGGTAAATATCTTAACTATGTATACCTATATAACAAAAAAGTCGTGCAACGAGGTGCAAGTTCAATCCCCAGCGCAGGCAAGTACCAATGTAAATTTTTCAAAGTTATATGTACTTTCTTAATCATTCTAAGTCACTACTGACAAACGGTGAAGATAAACATCGTGACGAAACCTGGATTCCAAACATTAGAATCTGAAATCGGCAATTCGCAGTGAGCTAGCGTGGTAATCAAAGCTCAAACCTTCCCTGTATGGGAAGAGGCCTGTGGCCAGCAGTGGGACGTATATAGGACGTTTATTATCTATTATGTATATAGAAGTTGTCACCACAAAGAGCTTTTTTGAAGTCCCGCTTTTCGCTACGTTCACAGACCTTGATGAGGACCCAGATAACTCAGCTCGATCCAGTTTAAGAAATGGTAAGTTCGGTTTAAAATATACTATTAGGGCTTTCATATATGCTAATTACTTTCTTAGGGCAATCATTTCATGGTAGATTATCTTTAGGACTTTTGAATTCTTATGTGCAATCAACTTTGACTACGCCTAATACGGGACATACAATTGTAATTGATGATTTTAAACTTTCTCGACTTGTACACATATTTTAGCCGACAAACGAGTCTTATAAACTTCGGGAGAAAAGAAATATCGAATTATATCGCGAATAAGTCCCGTTTGTCGTCTAAAATAATTGACTGTAACATTAAATATCCAAAACGTGTGACAATTACAAAAAACTTGAAATTTTATGATATTTTTTCTCTATGAATCTCATAATTAATCCCTTTCTCGTATACAGACAAGGAGAACACTCGTTTCCCGACGTTTGAAGGGCCGGTATCGAGTTCGGAAGTCGAGCGCGACTCGAGTATTAAAGTCAGCTGTTTGCCACCGGCGCGCGTCGCAGTGCCCGGGGGACATCGGATCGCGGCCGTGGCTTGCGGCCTGCATCATACTGTGCTTTTGACTGATCATGGTGAGTTTAGAGTACCTATAGGGTGTACCTATAGTACCTTCTTGTATATATCTGTGCGGATCTTGACTGGTTCATGATTTCAAAAAGGCGGTCTATTTGTATATCTCTGTGCAGACCTTGATTGATTTATGATTACAAAAGGGAGGTCTGTACTTAATGCCATAATACCAGAGTAATGTGTTGTGCTGGTCTAATATGATGGTGATTTAATTACTAGGTGGAATTTAGAATTTGTGATTTTTATGTAAATAATAATTATGTGTCCGTAAATTTATGTACCTGTTGGCATTTTTATGGCCTAAATAAGGTCCCAACGCTGGGCAAAAGCCTCTCCTTTCTCCTTCCAAACCTCCCTGTTAAGCCTGGTGGTTTAATAAAGGTTTAATATATGGACAGTTCAGGAATTAAAAAAACAGTCAACCCATTACATAAAAATAGAAAAATATCTTTCCTAGAGCAATATACCTCTTCCGCAGCAATTACAAACATCTCACTTTCGTCGACAAACATCACGACAGGCCTGTTTGTCTAGTGGTTAGTGACCCTGACTCCTATACCAGAGGTCGTGGGTTCGATCCCGACCCCGGACAAAATGTTTGATGAACACGATCATTTGTTCTGTGTATGGTTGTAATTTATCTATAATATGCATGTGTTTAGAAACATAAGTATGTTTATCAGTTGTCTAGTACGTATAATACAAGCTCTTCTTAGTTTGAAACTAGATGGCGCTGTGTGCAAGTCGTGAAATATTATACATTATACTTTCTTGTTTACCAGGCGACGTATTCACATTCGGTTCGAACCAGTACGGGCAGCTAGGCGCTGGGGATATATCCGTCCACCACAGGATAGTTCGCGTGCGAGTCCCGCGCGCCGGGGCAGTCGCCGCCGGGAGCAACCACACCGCGGTACTCACGAGGGAAGGGGAGCTGTACACCTTTGGCAGTTATCAGGTTTGGATGGACTTTATAACTTTAGTCGTATTTCATAGATTAATAAATTGTGCGAGGGCGGATAAAGAAGTTAAACGAGCGAGATTTAAGAATTTCCACAAATGCCTAACATCTACAACTCCTGTAAGCCAGCATCTACAATGAAACTATCGAATTCCACTTAGCGCTTAAACTGGGTGTGTGTTACAAGGGGAATGATTAACTGTCTTAGAATTCGCAACGAAATAATTCACAAAAAAAACTTAGTACCCTTGTAATTGCTTACGAGGGTATTTAAGAACAAAACTAGGTAAAATGTCGACTTGAAATGTGATGCTGTCTTGCTACTGTCAAATGGAATGTTAAAATAAACCTTTACTATTAACGTCACTTAGAACTTAAATTATCTATATAAAAATAATCAACATTATGTGTTTTTTCCAATATCTTTTTAATCACATTAATTTCACACTATCTATTCAATCAACAACAGAAAGGCGCCCTCGGCCGTCCCCGCCAAGAGGAGCCCCCCGCGTTCGGACCGCAGCCCTATATGGTACGCGACCCCCGGGCGGGTCCCGCGCCTCGGGCCGCGCCACTCGTGCAAGGCCGTCTGGGTCTCCGCCTCGGGCGACCAGACCTTTGTGCAGGTCTCACAGGCGCTGATTAAAACGGACACGCTGTTTAGCTCAACTATTACGGCTAATAATAATACTATCAGTAAGTAATCAAGGTCCAGGATTCTACTTTAATTGTGACTGTTTAGAATGGATTTTGTTGCGAAATTTTGTTTTAGATGTATCGGTGTTTGTTTCACCGGTTATAGTATTTTTCTTAAAGTTAAATTATTTTTTCCAATAAAGTTTTTCGATGGATTTGTTGTCTTTTTTAGTCTATTAGCCTTTCTAGAATTTGTTTTATCATAAACATTTGATTTCAAATAAAATTGAATTTCCCAATCCTCTTTTACAGTAATCCTCCCAAACCGCGCGGAACACACCTTCAAGTGTATAACGATCAACAAAATGGACGGAACGTGCAACACGTGGACTGGCTCCGAGCAAGTTGACTTTGTGAACACTTTAGCTGCACTGGACCCTTTGTACGACGTCCTGTGGTGCTACCAACCTCAGATGCGCGTCATGAAGTGCTACAACATAGTAGCTTTTGACTCTCACAAGCTCCAAAAATGCTGTAATGACGCAAGCGATCCAGACGGCTTCTTCGTTGAAGACGAGGCTATTGAATACCCGAACTACGGAAGTATGAAGCGATTGGAAGACTTTAAGAACTTGGAGAATTTCGATCTATCGTGTAGTAATGAGGACAGACCGACGGATAATGTTGCTTTATCCAATGTGTCGGTTTTAAACCAGGAACTCGCTATACCATCAGCTCCCGGGTGTTCTGTCACTCGGATGCATGCTGCCTTACATCTATTAGGGTGTTTGGATTCTTTGACTTATGCACACGATATCAAGTACGTTAAACTTTAAATTTTCTAGTTTAATACATAATTATTTATTTATCATCACCATAACAGTAACTTAATACTAATGTGATGCTATGCTAATCTTATCTAGGTACTAAACAAGTAAAAAAAACAATTTAAAACACTGTCAATCATCATTCCCCTGCCCTTATCCCAATTTTTAGTTGGGGTCGGCGCAGCATGTCTTCAAAACACTGTCCGTATACATATAAAACAATAACATAACATTTTCTTAAACCTTAAAAACAAATTTGAAAATTCTACAATATACATAGGTAATATTTCTACAAATATTTTTTTGTTGTTCAGGCTAAGCCAGGTTGAGTGTAAGAGGGAAAGCTCTTCGTCCCCAATCATCCCGGTGAAGGAAGATTTCCTGACAGTGAGCAGATTTGAGAGTCACGGCGGTGGCTGGGGTTATTCCGGCCATTCTGTTGAGGCTATACGATTCATGTGCGACACTGATATATTGTTAGGTAAGAATTTTTGTTATTAATTCAATTTAGTTCACACCCAGACACAGAACAAATGATTGTGCTCATCACACAAACATTTGCTGGGTGGGAATCGATCCCACGACCTCCGGCTTAGCGGTTAGGGTCACTAACAACTCCTCATAAAACTTTTTTTTTTGCATTGCATATAAAAATCAAAATTAAAAGGTTTTTATTTCGAGTAGGCCTTTTCAGGCTCTCTTAAAACGTTACTGACTCTAGTTGTTATTTCGAGTAGGTCTTTTCAGGCTCTCTCAAAACGTTACTGACTCTAGTTGCTTATTTCGAGTAGGCCTTTTCAGGCTCTCTCAAAACGTTACTGACTCTAGTTGCGCATTTCCAAAATGTCATTATTTTAGAGAAGAACCGACAAGAAACTCCATAATATGAGTACAGTAAACACAATATCTTTTCTTTTACCAGGTGGCGTCGGTTTATTCGGCGGTCGTGGTGACTATACAGCGAAGATAAAGCTGTACGACATAGGCATGGAAGGCGGGGACCAAGAGGGTGACGGTGAACTGATGGCGGAGAGCGACGAGATCGTGTACGAGTGCCCGCCTAGAGATCGGTTCCCGGTCATGTTTGATACACCTATATCGCTCATTGTAAGTAGACAGATTCATTGTGCTTTTGTGTTTAGTAGCGACGCTCCGGATTTGACAGGTGCAATGCTGATACTAAATATTCTACCGAAAAACTGAACGTTGTGTATGAAAACATAACGGCCCAATCCAGCTTCGCACGGGTTTCAGATATAGCCTATATCACGCACTAAAAAAGTGATTAAAATCGATCCAGTAGTTTTGATTTATTCATTCAAATATGCTATTTAATAGGTGTTACTGTTTATAGGTGATACGTATATAAACTTCCCTCTTTATTAAAAAAAAAACTGCATCAAAATCCGGAAAAGGATATAGGGACAGAAAAAGCGACTTTGTTTTGTACTATGTAGTGATTAGCCGCGACGCATTAATACCATAAGTGGAATAATACCACAATCATATGTTCCAGGCTAACCGATGGTACGTCGCATGGGCGTGCATCAGTGGCCCCTCATCAGACTGCGGCTCGTCAGGCCAAGCGATGGTCATCAACGATGAGATCGGCTTCCATTTCAAGACATCCAAGAAGTCCAACAACGGCACCGATGTCAACGCCGGACAAATCCCGTGCCTTCTATACAATACCGTGTGCCCAGACCAGGGCTTCTCACTCAAATCAGTCGATATCGGAGACCCAATCATAATACTCTCGAAAAACTTGTCCAGAAAAGTGACAGTTCCATGCTTCAGATCACTCATCACTCTGTTACAATGGAGCTGGGACACTTTCAAAGCAATTATCCTAGAAACCAACGGCTTGGTTCCGATCAACTACCAAAAATTGACGGTAATGAAACACCAGAAACGACTGGTTTACGTCATCAAAGCTTGTCTAAGACTGGTCAAGTCTTACATCAATGAGATTTACCCACAAAATAATAGGAAGAGGAACTCGCACGAGTACATGTCATACTTTGACGCGATTGCTGACGTCAGAAACTTGATTCAAGCTATAATGGCGGACCCGACGCCGACTTGCTCCAAGTTACCTCGGAAACCAGGCAAAGTGAAGACTCATAGAGTCTGCTACGTACAGTTCGCCTTGGACCTGACAAGTTCGATATTAAAAGAGGCACATGATACGATAACAGCCTGTTTCCACGCATTCTTCCCGACACCGACTTTGAAATGGAATCATTTGTGCTCGATGCTGTATAACGTCAAGGTAATATAACCTTTCCTACATCGAAATAAGGTTAAATTTGTTTTGATTGCTTCTATTTATATCGATGTTTATTTTGAAGGATGGCGTAGTACCGCCTTCACAAGTTCGTGAGTTGACGTCGACTTGTGCAGCAATGTGTGCGTCCCGGAGTCTGAGGGATGTCTTGCAATATGTTGTCCCTGTTACTCAGAGTTATATCAACTCCAATGAGAACCGACGACCGGAAAGCAAGGTTAGTTAAAATTCTACAAATGTAAAGTAATCTCTCAATTTGTTTGTCGATCACCAAAGTGTAATTGAGTATTTTTAATTACAGCAAGTTATAAAGGAAGTTCCATCAAAATCTGCGACGGTACCAAGGTCGTCGCACGCGCAGAAACCACCGCCTATCCCGCCACGGGCCAGCAATAGAGATACACCTAAGGTAAGATTTGTATATCCCATAACAATAACTAAAGTGCTGGTTTATTCTTGGTATGAAAATACGAACGATAATAATTATAATGCTCCCTTAAAACAATAAATTATGGCTAAACTCGTTCAAGGCATTGACTTGTATCAAGCTTGAAGAGATCTATAAAAAAAATAAAATATTCAACGAATTGAGAACACCCTTCTTTTTTTTTGAAGTTAGTTTAAAATGATTTATATCATAGTTTTATTAGCACCTTATATTACACGTCATTTTAACACTAAAGTCTTAAATAATAATAGTATTTGCACAATTAAGGAGAACGATAGCTTGTCAGTCAGTGAAGATGATCTTAATGATGAAGATTAACAGCTACAATTGTACATTCCACAGCAACCAGATTCAGTCGAAGTGAAACCCCCTAACCACGCGGAATGGCACCTACTGGACGTGATCCCTCGCCTGCTGGACATCGTGATGATCCCCATCAAGCAGCAGATGATGACGCGCCAGTGCGGGCAGCCGCACGACCACGGCGAGATCAAACAACACGACAAACTCGCTGAGTACTGCTGTAAACTCACCGCTAGGATTGTTGCTGAACTTTCTACTAGTGCTACTAATATTAGGGTAACAATTACTAATTAATCTTTATTCAATATCTCTTTTATCTACAGTATGTATATATTTAGAAATATATAAGTATGTTTATCAGCTGTCTGATTACCATAACACAAGCTCTGCTTAGCTTGGGATCAGATGGCCGTGTGTGGATATTGTCCCGAGATATTTATTTATTTATTATTTTATTGATGTGATAGTCAGATCTAATTTGAAAGCCATGACCAAAAATGCCCTCTTCTTGCTGATCGTACAATGTAGATTTATAGAAGCCGATCTCAGAGCAAAAATATGATTATCACAAGCCACATTACTGACAAATGAGGTACAGACGGAGACGGGCATGCCTACTAGTCTCGTTTGTTAGATCGGAAATAAGTTTATGTCGATTTATTGATCGCATTTTGCTAGTGTCGCCCTCTACCGCAAACTTTGCAATTATACATCTTTGATTAAATTAAATTATTAATACTTGTGTGCTAACAACAGTGTAAGTGAGTGATATTTGACAAGACTTCGATAAGCAGATTTAAGACGTTAAAATTTACTTAAACGTATTATAAATCATATCTGGTCTATGTATTCAACTACACTATAATTAAGCAACTAACACATTTTATTTCAAAACACAACAATAACGCTGACTTTCAATAACAAACTTGAACAATTTCACTTTCAGGAGGACGTAGACTCAAACACAGTGAAGAACTTAGTCACGCCCTCTCGCTTTATGCGTGTGAATCAGACACGAGCTTGGAACACAGGCAACGGCAGTCCTGACGCGATCTGCTTCACTGTCGACCGCCCCGGAGTGACGCTAGCCGGCGTTTGTGTGTACGGCGGGCTGGGGAACTATGAATACTCGCTGGAGCTGTTACACGATGTTAGAGTGAGTTTACATGGTCTTTGGTTGATATAGAGAAGGATTCTATCAAATTTACAGTTTATTGTTACGTTTTTGGATGGATTGTATAAGGATATGAATGAAAAAAAGGTAAATGATAATGTGACGTCTGATAGGGGATAATGACGGAAAGGGTCTTGTTGCGCCGACCCCAAGTGGAACAGCAGAGGGGCAGGAAAATGATGATGATTTTTACGTCCTCTCATCCCCGTCACCTTTTTGTATAAACCTGAATTTGCCACTGACTAGAATAAAGTTTTAGTAGTCGTTTTTAGTGAATTATTTTAACAATTTCAGGCTCTATCTAACTTCCATCTGTTTGGTTTTGTAATAGTAAAATCTATTGTAATATTCTCAGATATTTATTCGTTTTCAAAAGTAATTGCTTCATGAACTATTTTACTAACTGTCGAATAACCTCTGGTTTCTGGAAGTCAAATCGTCAGTCAAATCTCATGAGATTTCACTGATAATTAACACCTTTTTAGTGTACCACATTACTTTTTGTTACCAGAGGTAAATTAATTCTCCTTATAAATTAAATATTCTTAGTCTGACATGTATATTTGGTACAGTTGCGTGCAACAGCGGACGAAGCAAACCCCACTCATTGCTGGGTGAGCGTGGAGATAGCTCACGGCGCGTACTGCGGCGGTGATCTACAACATGATATGGTGCAACTTAAGTTCGACCGCCCTGTACCTTTGAAGGTAAGAAAACAACTAGTAATGTAAGAACATTATAAGCTTATGTGGTCATCTGCATAAAGTACTATAGTAACTGTGCCTTTGTTTAGGGTTAAAATTATTTATTTCTGAAAAAAAGACACAGATCATTTACTTGAGAATTGTTTTTCTTATACTAAAGTGTGAAAGTAATAAAACTCATCCAATGCATTCAGTCTAAATGCAAATATTTTATAAATGTTTAAATATAAAGGGTGATAGTTTTAAATTTCATCCTGGAAAATGTTTTTAAAAAGTCTTGTAATGTCTTCATTCTATAATAGTAGTACAATATTGTATAGAAAACCCCCCTGTCTTCACTATTTTCACTTTACTTTACCTCAAAAATATTTAATTTAATCGTCGATGTATATTATGTATAGTATAATAAAGTACTTTTCCCACAATTCACAAATATTTGTTACAACTTTCTACTTAATTTTGCACACAGGAGGACCTTCGCTACGCAATCCGCCTCTGCAATCACGGCGGTCGCACAGCTAACGGCGACTGCGGGTTACCGTCGGTGAAGGGCCCCGACGGCACAACATTCCGCTTCGCCTCATGCTCGCTCAGCTTCAATGGAACTACGCTAGCCAGGGGACAGATACCCTGCCTCATATACTACGGGTATACTTTATTGATGGAAATATTACTTTACATTGAAATTTTAGTTTGAGAAGTTATAGTTTGTAACGTCTGGTATTTGTATTTTTTTTGTTTTTCGTGTAGTTCTGTTCCTAAATACAGCCCTTTTCCGATTCGGATCCTTTATTGAGATATCTACTTGTCGTATTCAGTATTATTATGTCTTAATCTGTGGTAGAAATAAACGTTTATGGATGTATCTGTTTATCCAATTATACAGTCTGCACCAGAAGTCGGTTAACACAAACCGATTTACAGTGTCATTATATATCTATGACATACAATAATTGGTGCTACATATGATTTAGCTATATCAGGTGTCAAGTCTATTTTGTTACCTAATAGGACAACAGTAATTAATTGAATATAGTTGTGTAATGTGTACAGTTAGTTTCAAAATCTAATGTGTTAATTGACTTTTGATACTGATTGTACCATACCATACCTATTTGCTGCTAGGCTGTACTTACGCTAACCCTCCCTGTACAGGTCATCAAAGACCCTTTCGAATTCTTCGGAAAGCACGGACTGCCTCATAACTGCGTTACGAGCGATCACTCTCCGCGTGGCTTCCATAGTCATGGAGCGAGGTGCCGAACTGTTCTGTACGCTTCGCAACGAGCTAACTGCTGAGGATCTAAGGAGGAATGCCTCAGTCCTGCAGTCCTCGCCCGCTATACATATATTGATACCCTATACGCTCGCTAACTTGGAAGGCGTTGATGATTCTAAGGTAAGCTCTTTTTATCAACTAAGCTTAGGTAACTTTCGCGGCATGGTCGCTGAGAGTACAATTTTAGGCTACTAACGTCTCAGATCCAGAAATCAAATCTTCCCATTACGCTATGGTTCTTGCCGGTTCTTCTCCATAAGAATGACATTTTGGAACCGCGCAACTAGAGTCAGTAACGTTTTGAAAGTGCCTGAGAAGGCCTACTCGAAATAAAAACCTTTTGATTTTGATTACACTTCTTGCACGTTTTAGTCCATGATGCCTTAAAAATATTTTTCATCCCTTTCTCCCCTCCACAGAGTGTAATCAAGCTACTGGAGATGATTCACAAGCTGCTACCTCACGTGGCAGCCATGAACCTGCTGGTCCCGGTCATGGATGAGTTGTCCACCACCACCGCTCACTACTACTCGTGGGTGGAGAGCGACCATCCTTATAAACAGGCTTCTGTTACTAATATGAGGTTTGTTCAATTATGTTAAGGGTTTTAGCAATAGCTGGAAGAAATGGAAAAAGGGTGAAGTAATATTAGACCTGCAGAGGGATAGAGACAGCAGAAAAATTGGTATGCAGCCTGGTTATGATTTATGTTTTAACTATACTGGAATCTTCATTATTTTTAGCGAGCTTCACTGCTCCGTACTAGTATTTTTTCGATCCGCAGGATTTGGTGTTTCTGTTTATATTTTTTATAGTAATGCAATTTATTTTTAAGTACTTATCGAAATACAATATTAAATATGTCTCATACCTCTATAAATACAATTTACTTTTAAATACGTATTGAAATACAAGGCTAAATATGCCTAATACCTGACTAAGGATTTTTGTTTATTTCACCCATATTTGTTTCGAACAGCTAACTCAAATATTCAACATTATCCAGGGTACTATTCCCACCGAACGTATCGTGGATGGTCCTAGAGATGGACCCCCGCAGCATCACAGCTCAGCCGGAGGACTCGCTCACAGTGTACGCAGTGGCCGGCAACCCCAAACACCGGTGCCACTGCGCTAACGAGGTGCGCGTAACCGATCCGCCCTTCAGAAAGGTATATAAGGTAGAGAGTCGTCCATCATCCATATCATTCATTCTAATGTAGCGATGTGATTTTTATGGCAATAGTTTAATAAATTATTTATTGACGGGCCTGTTGGTCTAGCCGGAGGTCGTGGGTTCGATTCCCACCCAGGACAAATGTTTGTGTAATGAGCACGATCATTTGTTATGTGTCTGGGTGTGATTATCTATAATATGTATATATTTAGAAATATATAAGTATGTTTATCAGCTGTCTGATTACCATAACACAAGCTCTGCTTAGCTTGGGATTAGATGGCCGTGTGTGGATATTGTCACAAGATATAAAAAAAAAACTACTAACTTATTTTAATATACTGCCATACTAAAGATATCGCGATTATAAAAGTCCCTTAATACCTGGGCGTTGAAGATGTAATTGCACTCAGCTGGCATCACTCATTGTAGCTGGCCTCGATGATTTAGAGCTGTTGTTAAGTGGTACTTGTCCCGAAGTAGTTGTCTTGTGCGCCTTTAGAGTAAATAGACCCAATTGTACCCGATGTACAGACTTTGGTGCCAACGAAATTGATGTCAGTACAAAAAAGTCTTGTATCAGAATCTTTTATAGAATGTAAATTACGCTTGATTTTGCCAACTGAACGTTTATCAAATTCTCTTTGTACTTACTTTTTAAATGGGTGTGGTGTGACATTTGTGGCCACACCCCTACTAAATGTTCAAGACTTTTGAAGAAAAGATATCTTTTTTTTTACGAATAGAAGAAATGTATTACCAATTCTCACTATTTGTGTTCTCTGGTTTGACACAGCGTCTAGTTCAGCTGTCAAACGACGGCGAGGTGGAAGAGATCGGAAGCGAGGGCGAAGGGGATGGAGTCTGCATGCATTATAACTGTACCTACGTCAGCGTCACGCCTAGACTGGCTAACAGGTACGTACGATTTATAATATAAACGATACTTAAATGGTTAAAACTATAAAGGATGCCCGAAGTAATGTGGACAAGCGGATAGACATTTTTGTCTTTTAGCTAATACTACTGCGTCTGATACACCTTAACTTTATCTGTATTAAAATACAAGTAAATAACTATGAACAGAAATGTTACGCATTTCGGAGTAAATATTATAAATTTGAATCTTTTATGAATCCGTTAGCTTAGGTCTCCAGTAGGTGGCTGAAGACTCATCTGTTGAATAACAATACTGGTCACCGAGTGACAAATAAATATCACCACCATAAGACGTGATAATAAACCTTACTTCTTACTAAAATATCATAAAAAATTGGAGTATACTTTACAAATACTTTTTGGTTGTTTCACCAATATTTAGTCCCAAAATAGTAAATGCTAATTTACGTTATGGAAGATATATAGACCCAATACTTAAGTTAATTTTATATTATTTGTTTCAGCGCCAGCGACTGGCCTCAAAAAGGTCTTCTGGTACCAGGAAACGAAGTCATCTTCTCTTTAGAGACGGCTTCCGACTATTTGACTGAATACAATAAATCTAACAAGTGAGTAATTTCACAATTCGTGTAGAACCTATTTGCATTAAAATGACGGATAAAATAAGATTTAAAATTGAGATTTTTAATTGTATTCGAATGGAACATCATCCTTTTTATATCAACCAGGTTAAAAGTTCTTAAAATCTCATTCATAACCTCCATAACTAATTTAAAGTTCGACCAGAGGCAGAGCCTCTCTGAAACTGCATCAAAAAATAAGAATCTGTCATCAGGCTTGTTTAGCTATCAATGCTCAAACCTTCCCTATGTAGGAAGAGGCCTGTACCCAGCTGTGAGACATTTATAGGCTTTTTTTACTTAACTTTCCATTCATTTATAGAATCATTTATAGAAACTGGAATCTACATTCTTATTAAAAAGTAAGGTACATTAAGTAATTAAATATCGATTTATTTTTAGTGAGGACAACCGCTTCGGTTTCCGATGCCTTTGCGTGGGTTACGAAGACACTCCGCTAACAACTCTGCGCCAAGGCCTGGTGGCGTTAGAGATGGAACTGGTGTACGCTGGCGCTGCTTGTGCGTCCAAACTGTTAGCTCCCGATCTGGAGATCCCGCCTTTGAGCTTTTGTAAGTGTTTACTTAATTATATAAATATTCCACAACATTCACACAACGCCATCTAGTCTCAAATTAAGTATACAAGTCACTTGTGTTATGAGTACCAGACGACTGATAAAAATACATATGTATATTATATGTTTTTAAATATTTACAAGCATATTAAAAATAAAATTATTAAGGAAAAGGGAGTAAATGATAGTGTGCCGTCTGATAGGGGAGAATGAAAGACAAAATGTGTGGCGCCGACTCCAAGTAAAACGGGATAAGGGCAGGAAGATGATGATCATGACTTAAAGTTTTGAACGCCGTGGGGGTTACCGGTGACCGATAAACAATACACATTTTATTGTTTGGCTGTCAACGTGTTAATTATTGTTATTTGTTTAAGTCAATGCAGGGAAAAGATGGGGCAGCTTTATCTTGGAGGTATTTGAAAATTATAAAGGTTTTGGATGTGGAAGAGATAAAAATTGTCTTTATTTTAGACAGTAACTCATGGTTGATTCTTTTAAAAGTCTTCAATTAACTGATTTTACAAGTAACCTTTACAATTAAAATATATTACCGTGCAATTAATTTAACAGAGAGAATCATTCAAGAACACATTAGGAAAAGATATACACAAATTGAAATAGGTTAGGCAGCGCCTCTATTTCTCTTATATTTACGTCAAACAACAATAAGTTTGAAATACTAATTAAATAGCTACTAATTTCTTTATATGTGGTCATAAAAGGAAAACCCTGCATTACCAATTACCACACTCGCGTAATTGTATTGCGCGGTTGTACGCTGTATATGAATGACTATACAAGTGCAAATTACAACCTTGATCTAATTTTATTATGTAATAAAATAAAGGAAATAATTGTTTAACTGCGTTTGAAATGGCTTGTAAATCTTGGGTTCGTTTTTATTCATGTAAATAAAGATAAAGTGAGAAATAACATAAAAAAAAATTCATTCTCACTGAGTAAATAAAGTTGCTATAAAATTTAGAATTTTTGATAATGATTGGCTAGAAAACTCTTATGCATAAAATTAATATTAATCACACTTATACTAGTTTTATTTAAGCTAAAATTAGGCTTGACTCTACAAATATTTAGTTTTATGCGATTTTGGTGTTTTACGACCGGTCGGTAGTTTTATTAGACATTAAAAACAATTTCAAGGACATCGACGTGGTGGCCTAGACATATTCGGCTGTTATACATATACATATGTGTAGAAGGTTATGTGACATCTTATGAGATATTTTTAGAACCAGTATACATACAAAACTCTCAAAAAAAGCCATCCTCTTTTTTTCCAGCTGATTATATACCGCTTATAGTGTAATGTGCTCGCTATACTCGCCCACATTATAATTCTGTTTGTTTGGTAAGACCACACTATAGAATGTTAAATTCGTATACTAAAACTGGGCGGTATTTTTCACTCTCATGTCAATCACAAATAACTTGACTCTCTATTAATAAACTAATTTCCAAAATTATAATATTTTTCTATACTATATACTCCCTACACCATTACTAACTTCTCATCTTTATAATATTGGTATAGATAAATAATGGTGAACATGTTTTAAACCACGGTTGAAAGTATTACTTACTATAAAAATATGTCAAGGCGAGCGTCCCATTTCCACGTAGTTATCTCATCGCTTATCACCATCCATGTGATTTTACTTCAACCGCTTATTGTACTAGCTGATAAAGATATAAATGAACGGATTATTCATTTATTTGCGGTTAGCTCACTAGCGCCAACTCCGGTTTAAATATAGAAACAGATATGTGACAAAGAGGACTTTGTTTTATTATTATTGTTGCACGTTTCTTTTATTTAAAGCAATTTTATATTAATATAAATTAAATAAGAAATATACGTGTTAAGGTTAAGGTTGACACTACGATTATAAAAACGATTTCTAATAGTGACATGAAAATGAAACGGTAATCATTGCAAGATGATGCTTGAATAAATTTCAATTTAAAATTTACAATTAGATCATCATTGAGTTATTCAACATGTGTAGTTTTATATCAATTTTGATTTATGTTGTAAAAATGTATAAGTAAATTAAATCACATCCTTTATAACCGTGAGCGTGACGAGAATGTGCCACTGCAGGTGTGCACAAGCTATTGTGCTCTTACGCACACCATTCGTGGCATACTAATGGACTTACCTATTTATGTCCAAATGTTATCGATACCTAAGTTTTTCTTTTTGTAAGAGTTTGGCTTTGTTTAATGCTGTATTATATAATGATATTCTCTAGCCTTTTCTCTCAATGCTGTGTACGGTAAAAACGATTTTTCGACGTCAATCTGCATATGTATCAAAGTAAAGTCACTAAATTATGAACATACATTTATCTTTTGCAAGACGTATTATAAGTGATTAATTGTTTATTTTGATTAGTTTCTCATACAAAATAAGTCCAGATATTAAAATGCGTACTTTGTGTGAGTGAGATAAGTTTTGTCTCTACCTTTAACTTAATCTCTAACAGTCTTCATTTTATTACTACCATTTACCATTACTTACCAAAACATTTTATTTTAGCTATAATTATCAACACACTAACTATTAACAATTTTTTTTTTCTAACTTATCAATATACTAACATATTTTATTCCTCTAGCGACATTAGTGGAAGTCCAAGTCCACGCCATGCTTGGCGGGAGCCCAGTTGGCGAGGGTGAGATCCCCCAAGACGGGAGTGAGGCACTCCTCCTGTCTCGAGGACTGGAACTGTCCTCCCCACCCTCCATACACCAAGTACTTGACGGGCAGCCGTTATTGCGGTAAGTTTGAGTTGTGCTTGTGCCACGATAGAGGTCGCAATAGATTCCCATTTGTTTTTTTAGAACTTTACACACATAGTAGAGTGCATATAGAGATTTGTAAACGGTAAGATGTAATGGTTTTAAAACTGCCTTGATACCTTGATTGCGATTCACGTGTGATTTTCCTCTTGGAGGGCAAAGGCCTAATTTTAAAAGAGGAGTTGGAAGTTTTGCAATTTAAATAACCATCATACATACATTTTACGCAAATTGATAACAAAAACATTTGTTTTGCAGTATTGTTAATTAAAACAAGTTTAAACAACAAAATAAAGTTTGCTTCTTGCATTTAAAATTGGTAGAGAAAAGCTAAATCTGAATTAAAAAGAAATCCTACAGCAAAGCAAAAACACTTGAAGTGTAGGCACTAGTAAAACTTGTGCTACATTCGTAACATAAATAACATTCAATACCTACTCATAATAAAATCATACATAAAACTTCCTGATTGCATTGTACTTAAAGTACAACATAGTTGCAATACATAGAGAGCTAATAAAAGAATGTTACTCAACAATGTAATAATAATAACTAACTATAGATGTTTTTGTTTTCAATCTGCAATGCATAGCTAGCTCTGAGAATTCGAGCTGTTTTAACCTTCCAACATGTGCTTAGTGAAAGATAACATTGCAAAGTCAATCTTACTACTTTAGAATAAAATTCAAAATCGATTCTAATACTTATTGACTTGAAACGTGAAGTCGACAATACTTTAGTGTATTAAATTAGAAGAGTAATCACAATATTTGTTCTAATGATTAATTTGTATAGTTAGCAATAAAAGTATCACTATAAGGTTTAGTAAAGAATTGAACTTTTATCCTTTATAACAGTAAATTGTTGGTGGATTAATAAAATACTCCAAAACCTTGTTTAAAAATTCAACATTTTAATGTTCTAAATTTTGGTCTCAGAATAATTGTGGATTTTGTCAATCTGATTTATGACTTTAATTGCTGACTGTAATTAAAATATTTTGCATTTTTTATAATCTTAAGTCACCACTAGAACAACGACAATTTAAATTGTATTGCTTTTCTATAGTTTGTTTTTCAGCAGAAGCAGAATACACAAGATTATTAACAGGTATCTGTAACGTTAACTTTTTCAGTAACTAAGTATCCAAATTAATTTCTTAATTATTTTTTGAACCTACATGTGATTCACACCTTTTTTCCTTTTCGATTTCCATATAGTTTAAATTCTTTCTCTATTCACTTTTTCTTACTGTTTTAAACCTCTGCATACATTATTAGATGAACAGCTCTACAAAACTACAGAACAAATATGTATAATCGTAAAACAAATGCATAGAACAATAGAAAACAAATGCATTCGCATCAATGTGAATGAATTAATAGTCCTATTGTTTATCTGAAGGCGAAGATAACTCTCAGCGGGCCGCAAGGGTAAGTATGCGAGTGTACGTATATTACATATGACACGCAACAGGTACCAAGGAGACTCTACAACGGAATGAGCTGCGTAAGTACATAGTAAGTGGTTCCTGTACGACGTCAGATTATACTCAATCAGTATGCGATATTATTCAGGCCATTTTCAGCAGTGTTAGTATTAAATACGTATATTCAGGTGATGTTTTAGTTAATTATACAACGATTTGATCGTATTATAGCTGCATAAAAACCAGTTTTGTAATATTAGACTAAGCTCTACAGAACACACAGTAATTGTGTTCCACGTTATCGGTCTTGGTATTTTCCAATCGCCTGCACTTCAATGTACGCAGGAATAGGTTCTGATTGTTTAAACGTTTGTATTTCAAGAGGTGTGTGAGCTCATTGTAATAGCAGCCAATAATGCAACCGCTGTGACGATATGAAATTTATTTCTTCTGCGCGATTGTTCGGAAGCTGTAAAGTTCTCGGCGAGTAAATCCTGCCATATCATCGGATTTGCTATTTTGTTCCCTTTTTAAAGGCATTACGGTTCCTAATTGATTAATGCCCAGTTCAAATACAAGCTATAGGTCAAGTCGTAAAATGTCAAAAACGTGCACACCTCGAAGCGTTTAGTTAATACCTATGGTAGAGTAATACGATATCGCTAATAGACTAACTACCTAACAAGTACCTACGCCTAAAGATGCAACTTAGGCTTAAGTACCGCTTAGATTGCAAGTGACATACAAGTCAGCATAGATTTGCAAAAAAAGAGAAAGTTGACCCAGTCGATATGTAACGTTTATTGGAATTAAAGAGGTTGTTCGAGAGCAGGCTTATCTAAAATATGTATGTTATTAATGTATGTCGAACATAATAGCGGTCACTATGTCTAGTACATACATTTGTATAGAAGTTCGCGTATCAGCAGCGATGATAAATTTAATGTATATGTATACATGTCGCACAGCATATTGTGGGGATACAGAGTATTGTATTGGTAAATGTTGTTGTGTCTGCAATAGTACTAGCAGGGCGTTTGCATCAAAGTTTTACATCAGCAAGTAGGTCGCAATACGGCAATGTACGCATTTATAGTCAGTTATAAACTGTAGGTTATTCCGCTACATTCGCATTGCATTACATCATTAAAAACAAACTATCGCTAAAAGCTAAGTAAGCCATCGCATATCTATAGGTAATAATCATGGAAAATGAAAAACACTATATTCGTTGTACTTTTATTCAATAATTTAATGCTACCGTTTACACAGTTCTAAGTAGTATCTTATGCAACACCACATCGCGTAATACTGGTCGGTGTAAAACTAATCTTGGCACTTTTACAATGACGGAGCACTGGAGCTCAGATTCTGCCACAATTACGATTAATAACAACGTAACCACATAGCATGCCGCACGTGGAGCACCACGTGCCTTGAATTAATTTGGTAAACCTTACGGAGAAACCGCTATCAAAGGCTAAAGTCTGTTGTACTAGCGTAGTGTAGCAGCACCGAGGCCCTGAGGTAGAATTTCGATCTAACTAATAATTCCCGCGTCGATCCATTCATCCATTGTGTCACCAGATACGTATACAATGACGGAGATCAATTGCTTTGACAAGATTAACTGATCATAGATCGGTGGTCAGAAGCTCGGCTCTCTCTACAACTATATGAAACTCGGTTTCCCTGTATGTCTTGCCGTCCGGCATAACTATTTGCACTTTTTTCTTCTTCTCGTTCTCTCTTCTCACTATGAAAAATATGGCTATGGCCACGATAATTAATAATATAATAATACCTATAACTACGAATATCCAAAATTTCTGTTTAAATGGGCCACATCTCATGTCTACATAAGTTGGCAACGAAACAAAGTAGCCCTCGAGCTCGTACCAACAAGTGATTGTACCACCTTGGTCTTTTAACACATCTCGCCATACCGCGGCCAAATCACAGCTGCATGACGTGTTTAGATTTAAACCATCCACTCTTAAAGTCAGTCTTGTACGGTTGTACATTAAAGAGGACGGTAATAAATTGGTTACAGTGTTGTTGTCGATCAGTAGCTCCTGAGGCCCCATCACTGATGCAACAGCTGTGTCCACAGTGAAACCAAAAAATGCACCTTTTCTTAAATTGGTCACTGTATTATTTCTAAATGTTATGGGTCCTCGTGTAACTATATGGAATCCATCTCCTTCCAACGTGTCTATATTGTTACTCTCTATGAGGACCCTCTTTGGTGCATTGACAAGAAAAGTTAAACTATACAAATACTTAACGGTAACTCCTTCTATTCGGAACAGATTAGTCACTTCCACGTCTGACAAAAATCTGCTCGGTAGGGTGCTGATTTCGCCTCCTCGCAATAAAAAGTTTTCGACGGCGAATTTCTTGAACGCCTGAATTTCAATATTTTCAAATATATTGTCTGACAATTCTATGTTGTTCAGTCCCACGAGGCTGGAGAAGGCGAATGGTTTTAAAACCTTGATTCTGCTGTTCGTAATAGAGACATCGTTGACGCGCCCCTGTATTGCATGAGATGCGATCTCATCTATCGTGCAGTTGTTTATCGAGATCCGTAATCCTGGGTTCATTTCGTTCCTGTTAGAGAACGGAGACCAAGCTAGCGCTCGCTCGTTAATAACCACGTGATTCACATTTCTTAGTTCTATAGTACGTAGTTGTATCAGACTTCGCACCGTGTCGGGCAGAAAGGTTACTCGTGAGCAGTTGTCGATGATGATACCAGAGGCGGTTGATGGAACTCTATAAGCTCCATCCGGCCGTAGAGTCACCTCCTGAATTAATAAAGAAAAAAAGTTTTACTTATGGTTCATCGTAACATCCGTAACGCCAGTAGATCTGCAAAATACATACTGATGTACACTAGTATCAATTAGTATTCAAATATTTATCATCATATTATGTAAATGATATAAAAGGTTAAAAGGAGTTGAGTCACCATGGCCACATTAGATCACCGCGTAACGTGCGAATTGGCTTGTCTGAATTTTAACAATGCAAAATGATTACGTACGGTATAGTCTCCGGTGCAAGTGCATATGACTCTGGTGAAGGGGTCGCAGCGGCAGGCGTCCTCCTCGCAGACGGTCGGCGTGAGCGCCAGCGCCCGCGAGCACGCGTGCAGCGCGACCACCACCCACCACCACTTCGACACGCGCATGCTCGCGCCTCACGTCACCATCTCACTCGATTAATCACGCACTGAAACCAAATGACACCGTAACTCGCATCATCCGCACTTAGTCGCACAACAAACAACTCCTAACTAACAAGAATTTTCCTCGTTTTAAAGTAACGTAACAGCTAACAGACTAGCGCATTGGTGGGCTAATGAAGTCGGTCTGACTCAGCTAGGTATCGGCCGTTATCGCGAGTCGTGTTATCAGATACGCAGACGTAGGTGCCGGACCGACTTACAAATATATAGATAACGGATAGTAATCTAATTGCTGATAGTTCTTGAAATAAAATACTCGTGAACGAAATTGATCAATCATTTTATTAATGTGCCAACAAAACTAGTATTGTATAAAGTGCATTTTAATGACTAAGGTAGTTATTTCGTTTATGTTAACAGATTGAGTTATTCCTATGGATATGTTTTATATAGTCATGTACTACTGTTATTTATCTGTCGGCTAGAGGTATACAAAAGCGATTTAGCAAATAGGGGAGATAACGGATTGATAGTGTTAAAATTGTTTATTTACGCCTTGCGTTGTGTATCATCGCAATTACGTGGAAATATTTTTGCAATACTATCAATTTACTTGCCAAGCGATATCTTTATTTCTTCATTAAACAAAAAGTCTTCACGTTTAAGTGTGTGGTCTAGTATCAGACGTTTTGAATATATTAAGTTAATTTTGGTCTCTAATAAAACAAAACGAAAATGGAGCTTGATCCTTTCGTGGATCCTGCCTACATGATTTGCCAATCCGGTTTACTGGGAACAAGTCTGCTAGCGCGGGGTACCTTTTAATCCAAAATACTGCCGGCAAATTTAGCGCAGCCATATTGAATAACTAACACCTAACTTTCGCATTTCACCTGTCCGATTACCGTGCTTATTCAATCTTCATTTCGATTCGCCGATGTTTGTAATACCTCTGAGATGTTTAACTTGAATATTATTTACAGCGCACCTACTCACAAACTCCACTACCATAAGCTGAGACAGTATTACGAAAATATTCTGTGTACAATGCTTCTTACCGATAATTTTATAGTTTTTGTCAAGTTCCCAGCAAACCTTTGAGATTTGTAAATAGTAAATGTCCCGATGGTCAAAGTTCAAAAGTTAGTTATGATGTTTGTGGAGAGTAGAGGAAAATATTCTTCGGTACGCCTTTGATAACCCCGGGATTATCTTATTAGACTACTGATTAGGTACACTTTAAATCATGTAGAGGTCACATCACAAACTTCCATACGTGTTCCTTACAGCTAAATACGTTGTCTGCTTTAGCTGCATTTACCTAAAAGGTAAACAGTGCAGTCCGTTTATACGTCCTTGGATCTCATGCGGCTTCGTCGTAGTCAAACACAACAGTCTACGGTTTCAGAAGCGCACGTTTATCTATTTCCACATGATATGATGCATATTCAATGTTCCTGTACGCGGAACGTACCTTTGGTCAGGTATTTGAAATAATGTCTACACGGATATAATGTATAAATTTGGAGGACAAAGAGAGAGATTAAGAGCACCATTCCCACGATAATTAGGACCTACTTAATCTTTTTCGATAGGGATAAACTTTTTGCGGATTAACCGATTATAATTCAAACTAATCTGTTGCACTTTTAGGAAGTCATTTTTTATAAACGGATCATCTCTAGATTACTTTCGCATCTACCTCGGTGGTTTGTTATCACGTGTCAAAGTTCTAGATATTTGTCAACAAACGTGTCAGACAGTCCGCTCAGTGTTTGTCGGTTTGTTTAGCCGTAGTCGTACGTAAACTAATTAAATCGCTCCGGTATTCACGTTCGCTGTAAGGTATCACGCCACTCGATCGCCTGGCCGCACCCTCGCGCGGTTTTCGTCGCGAGTTTACTTAAATATAGCAGTGTAGTGTAAGAATGTACATCTAAAAGGGCATTCCATCTTTACAGCGTCTGCTAGCTACGCTAATTACGATCTTCGAGTTATTTTCGCGTTAAAAACGTAGTGAATTATTGGACTTGACGGAGATTGCATTAGCGTTGAAATATGCTCAATTTATCTTCACAGTCTGCCACGGTTTAAGTCTTACTCGACTGTAAAACTTGTGACAATTAAATAGAATTCAATGGGTGTTGGGGTTCTTATACTGTTAACCCTTAACCTCAATACACCTGCTTGCAGACTAACAATTAAACGCAGCTATAAACTGTACATTCTAAAATGTTGTTGGTTAAGTACACTTAGGATTTTAGTACAAATGAATCATTTGAAGTTATTGTGCGAAAAGTATGAATAACTGTTTAGACTGCGTTAATTATGACTAGGTTGTAATTTCCGTTCATGAATGTAGTGTACTCGCGTCACGGCGAGCAATGCAGTGAATTTACATGTCTTGATCTTAAATAATAGTCTTCAATGTCATCGCGGCGGCGTTCAATGTTATTTTCAATCGATATGACAATGTATTAAAAATAGTCTAGCTACTTAAGCTAGCTTTAAATAGAAAACAGAACAATGTCAAAGAGTTTTTACCTTCATATACTTGCAATTTCGCAAAATATATTATCATTATATTGCCTGCCTACGCATCTGAAAAGGTATTCGAAAGTGATTCGAAATTCAAAAGAAAGGCGTTGAATGAGACTTCATGACCTTCATTATTTATGTTCGTCTGTGCGGCCGTCCGATGGCCAGCAGTAATAAAGAAATGTGAAACAAATGCGTCTCGATGAGTGTTCGTTCCGCCTTTGTTACGCCTTATCCTGCTTTCATATATCTGGTTTCATAAAATCGCATCGTGTACAGAAACTCGAGTAATGCTCCACTTGTTATAAGTGCAATACGCTATAGGCAGAATGGAATTCTTAATAAGCTTATCCGATGGCATGTCTGCGGCCGTCTGTTATTTCGAGACCGCCGGACAGGTAATCACATGCTCTTATGTCTTAATTAACCACAGCGAAATTCATTCTCGATTTGAAATGCAAACAAGAATATTTTGATTGGCCGATTTTGTTTGTAATGAGTATAAATTGACTGAGATTGTTCTATTTTAACTTCAGACGACGTTCATGAATAATAGGTATGTGACTCCAATCAATTCCAATAAACTTCGGTCAATAATATTTACAATTAATATTACCAATAATTTTTAATGAGGATTCCTTAACCGGTCTCGTGACTGCGCGTTTAAGAAACTTTAGGTCGCTTAGTTCTTCTCCCTTATAAGGGAATATTTCATATCGTATATTATATAGTGAGCTATCAATTATTCTGTTATATGTACTCTTTTAATAACGTGTGTTATCATCAGTTGATGATTAGTATATTATGTTACGTTTTATGTTTTTCAACAATTATTTGATTTAAGTAGATATTCTTAAGTTCCTCTTAAAGAAAAACAGTCCTTATGTAAGTGGATAATGTAAAAAGGTGGGCTGAATGTAATCTTATTTATGATACCAATAAAAAAATAAGTAATTACGTGTTGCTCGTTCTTGAAAATTAAAGTGAAATACGAACTGTAGCAGTGGTTTGTTTTTCGAGATTACTCTTAAAACTTGTTCTGAATGGCAATAAAAAGTTTGCTTTTCGGTGAGACCTGAGCTATATCCCGAACTTCGATCCGAATTCTGACCCTTCGAGGAGGTGTGGACACATCGTCTGGCTGAATGAAGCCTGGCCTTTCAGTTTAAAGCTATAACATGTTGGTCGATTGGAAACCTTATTTTTCTTAGAGAAAAATAGATTTGCTGATTAGTGAATACAGGTAATAGGTATCTATTTTCAAGAATTAACGAATATTTTTTGTAGAGCTGCTGTATGTCTAATTATTTTACTTAAGAGTACAGTTACTGTAGTACCGATTAACTTGGTTTAAAGATCTCTCTTCACCAAATAAAGCTTCTCTTCTCGGTATTCGCTGGCGCTTTAAAACGTGTTAATATTTTTTAATACTGCTACGATAACTTTTATAGACTGCGATTCCAAGGACTCGTAAGTTTGAACAATAAATAAAACTTGTGCACTTGCATTGTTAGGAGAAGCACTCAGTTCCTACTTAAATATTCTTGAAACAGCTTTTTTCTATAGGAGACTGTATTTATCTTGTATATTGCAAACTAAAAGCCGTCCGTTTTTTTATGCGCTTTCGCAGTTTTCTGTAAGCCGATTAGAGCACTTAACTTGGTGTTCTTGATATTAATTATAATTTTTAATGCAATTTTATACTAGAATTCATTGTAAAGATAGTAATTAGAAAAAAAATCTTAGTCGCTAATTGTGATGTTAAGACAAAACGATATAATAAACTCATTTGCTGACGCTCAGCTAGGAGCTTTTCGATTTTTTATAGAGAATTTATTGAAATACCCATAAATTGTGAGTTAATATCAGAGATATTTTTATTTTTGTTTTCTCTCCATTTTATCTCGACTTGATTATTCGTACGTTCATTTGAACACGAGAGCTCTCTTCTATTTCAAAAGCCTAATTCAAAAGCTTTTAAGTCTTTCTGTAACATAAATAATTAGAAATAGGTAACCTGTATAATTGTGTATGAAAGTGTCAATTGTATCTGTCAGTTGCAGTTCCTGTTCAAGGTCTAAATCGACACTCAGGATGAGAAATACTTATTTTATGAGCGTCCGCTTACGTAATTGTCTCACTTTCCTGTCGTCAAAAACCGGACGCTATGGAGCGCAGTCAGAAAAAAACCAATCTCTAGAGTTCTAGATCTTCTTCGTTAAAGTTTGTAACAAGATTTTACTCTGAATGATTAGAACTACCTCGCTTTGAGTACTGCAGTACAGTCCGCGAATGTCATACAAAATAGCTTGTTTATTTAATTCGCGTTAGATTAATTATTGACAATATAAGGTCATGTTTGTTTGTCGTTTTACGCTCAATTTGCCATCAATATAATAACAAAGACGATTCCGTGTGCTTGCTTGATAATCTCGTTGATTATTCATAGATTACGTCACACTAACCGGGTTGTCCTTCGCCGAATGAAATATGTCTCTGTTGTAAAGTGACTTCACATTTACCTAGGTAAATATGGTATTTGATACGACATTGTGGCCATAGAACTATATTTAGTTTTATCATACATCGTCGCCTAAAGCATTATTCTGTATATTAAAATTACTTGTATATCGGAGTGGAATTATTATAGACCAGGGTTAAAGCATCAGTGTCGTAAATAATTACTAACTTATTTACGGAGTGTCCATGAGAAATTATTCCGTAGTATATTTACCCAAGTGCTCAGCAATTGCTTTAGTTTTGTTATAAATGTTAAACGGCGAGTCTGCTAGTTTATTGAAAGAAAATGAACATAATGCGGAACGCTTAGCCGTACGCACGTAGGTACCGGTTGCAGTATGTAAAATTATATTTAATAGCCTCCTGTAATCTCTAGCAAGCGACTTTATAAACCTTACTAACTTTACTACGTCCTATATTTCTTGAGCTAGTTCTCGATTTACTTTGTGCTTCCATTATTATCTTAACTGCTTTTATTTGCGTTACAATTTGATATTTTCTTATTAACCGTAAAAAATTTGCTATCAACCGTATTAAGTAACGTAAGGAAATTATAGATTGTGATAAATTTTAAACGTATTATAAACAGGTAGCCGCGGTACTTAAGCCTAATTGTCATTTGTGACCTATTCGTCGAGGTCAATTGCTCGAAAGATGAGCGACCTTAATTCGAGTTGAGACTAAATCGTGTTTTATCGTGAATACAAGAAAACGTGGAAATAATAGAGTCAAGTATACTATCTTACCTTCAAAACTTGTATGTTGACATTCAAAAGTAGTGTTGTAACTATGCCAAAATGTATGTAAACACTAAATATTTTCTTTTCTTTGAAATATTAGTAGGCATTGCCGTGTGTGGCCGATAGCCTCGTCACAACTGCTAAGGGGTTGAATGCAATGTGAATATAATGAGGGCTGATATACTATTGAATCCCGGTCGTACTCCAGAAACGTCATAGGTGTGACGTTTCTAGGCTGTAGTGGTCACCGACAAAGGGGCTGCAACTTAAGTTTAGTACAAGTACCTTGCTAGTTTAGTTTTGCTGTGTCATAGTTTTTTTGAATAACGTAGGTACTCTCACTAGATATTCTCTAAATGTAGATATCTAGTCCGTTTTGTGTAGGGCTGAAAAAAAACTTCAGCATTAAGTTCAGTTGATATAAGCATTGACACTTTTTCTTTGTTTTAATATCGATTTTGTATTTCAATATTTTCCGCTGGCCCACGCTCGACCGTGCTACAATAATGTAGAAAAACAACTCTTAAGTCTGTACGTAAACACTTCGCTGCATTTCTTTTGTCCTTGCCCTAAATAAAAACTATTTATTGTGACTTCTTTGCATTATAAAACACTCTGTCATTTCTTTTAAGTAAACTACAATTAATCAATATTTCACAAGAATTATGACATAAACTCCACACTGCATTGTTGGGTGCATTGACGCTTAAAAGGTTAAACCAGTAACCGCAATCCAGTCAGTCTATCATTATTGAATTAACCCTTAACTGGCTATTTCCCGACTCAAATCCGACGCCTGATTGCATTTAAGTGGTGACAAGGATCTTTAAAAGCTTTCTTTCGCGTGTTCTAACTCGTGTGCACCAGATTTATATTTTAGCTTTTGTGAAACTTTCTTACTTTGTAGTAATTTAGTTAGTTATGTACTGGAAAAAATAATGAAGTTCAGATTCAGTCGATACCTTTAGGTTTATTTTCTAACATTCCGATACTTCAAAGCCAGGTATTTCGTTACCTATTCTATATACAAAGTATTGAAACAGTCGGCTAGCTAACACGTAAAATCAATAAATAGCTATTGCCTGTGAGGCCTTGTTCTAACGCTGATCGGCACGACAAAGTCATATCTTTATTGAAGTCCTTCGTGAGTCGCGGTGTCAGTTTACACTATCCGCTGTTCTCAAAACTCGGTCTCAGTTTGTTTACACATAACAGCACTTATGGGACACGGCACACTCGCCGACCGCCGTGCTTTATGATATACTCTACTGTGAACTACTTGTAGAATGCGGTTTATCATAGTTCTACGTAATCAGATAAGAAATGTCGCATGCGAATACTCGTGATGCCGCGTGATTCACGACTCATGTGGGATTAACGAGACATTCAAAACAATTGTATGTAAATAAATGGCTTTACCTTTTACTTTTGTCGCTCTTGTACTTAAAACATTAATTTTATAATAAACATTCGCTTTATATTAAGACATTAAAAATAATGACAGTTTAATTTACTTTCGAGCGACCAAACTTCAACGTATAAATAAGTGTAAACCCTTTCTCCAAAGTGACCGGTGAAAAAAGAGTTCGAATTCCTGCTGTCTCAGGTCACGGGTGACTCACCCATTTTAGATGTAGCCTTACATACATATAAACGTAAATAAAACTAATGAGATAATTCTTTCGCATGCATGAGATATATGAATCAATTTGGCGTGCATGATTTCCGTGTGTATGTACACACTTCAGAGCTGACGCACAACTATGCTATCGCGATATTTTCAAGAGCCACGTGCTTGTTCCAAAACTTTGATCTCGGGCCAATTCTAATGCTACATGTAACTAAAACCAATAATAATACCCACCTCATAAAAGCAGTTCCGCGGCAAACTTAAATAACTAATATTAGTAAACAAAACTTTAATCACTGTTGAACACTCGCGTCTAGCATTTTAATAAGAATTGCTAAAGTGTATGTCGATTTAGTGAGATATCTCGCGCCGGTATTTGAATAAATGTCAACGTAATACATAAATTGAAATGTGTAAATAATGTAGAATGCGCAACATAACGCGCGTCAGTTGTGTTCGGTTCCCGCGCTTGCGACTGATACGAGAGTTGCTTCGAGCGCGCCGAGAGGTGCGCCTGCGCGCTTCGTGCGACCTTCGCTCTAAGTACTGCTTTAATTCCGCGCTAAACTACTCACGTCTTTCGGTAACGAATTTCATGATAAAATTATATGTTTAAATTCGAAATTAGTTTAGTGATGAATTCTGCAAAATATCAATACCATTTTTTGAAATTGTCCCTTAAAGCATTTCTTATTTATTAGTTAAAACATCGATATCATAATGGCATCTATACCAGAAGTACTCGACGATATTCAAAACTAGTACTGGACACAGTGTAAATTTTTAACACAAATTACTAAAATAATAGTGGTAATTTTAAGAAATAATACTGTTACATTTTTCGTACAAGACTCTCCTTGCTCCATTTGCATGTAATAGGTACCTTAAGAAAGTTTCATAAATCCTAAAAAACCAGAGATGTTAAAAATGGCAAACATAAAATAGAAAAGTACAATATACAACAGACTGTCTTACTGTATAAAAATTATATGGAACTTTTGAAAAATAAAATTGATAAACAAATAAGAGACGTAGAGTTTTTACTCAGAAGCTTTCTACAAAGCCCGCCACAAGGGGAATTCAAACAGAAATAAAAATGTGTATCTGGAATAGAAGTTAAAAGTTTCCTAGTATTTCCTATTAAAACGTCACGTTCTTCAGACACAATATAGTTTCTGAAGTGCAAATATTTAAGCAACTGGACTCTACCAAGCCATAAAATGTATTTAGTTAGCAGCATAGAGTTTCTTTTCTATTCATAAATAGTATGTAAGTAAGAGTAGTAAAAAGCGCATCGCGCCGCTTCACTAATCTTTTATCTGAAATTGCTCTTGCTCGCGGTGTGGGGTTGTACCAAAAAGACTACACACATCTCTACCATAATATTCCCTTACATGTAAAACTCCGCTGTAGATACGATACCTATGTTTATTATTTTCTACTATCTTAATCCGCGACTATGCTCACGTTAAATTCGATGTGGCCGGTTAGGAAAAGACAAAAAGTAGCCGTTGTCACTCTCCATCCCTCCAACTGCAGTTAAAAATAACGTCAATGTATGTTCATGTTCACTCCATGTTACCAAAAAAGTAGGACAAACATTGGCTCATAAATACTTCAAAAATTTTGAATAAACATTGGCAAAGATTAGTATGATAAAACTAATCCGATTCACCAAGTTCGTACAAAGTTTTCACGTCGGCTAGTTTCTTCCGCGTATAAACTAAGTTATAGAGCGTTCACTCGCTTCTATCAATTGAATTTTCCAGTGTTGGGCCGGAGATTGCCTGTAGACAGCCGTCTGGTTTCAGAGTCCCGCCACCGCTCCTTAATCCAGTTGTCGCAAGGAAAGGAAGGAAGTCTACGCCACATGTGTCTTCCTCTCTTCTTCAACTGCAATAATCATTGCAAAATCACCAACTTCAATTTATTGCTTGTTACGTTTTGTTTAGTCAAAGTTTCAATCAAAAAAGCCCCGTTAACCCTTAGTTACTTGCAACAGTTTCCTAACTCGCCATAATGTTTGACTTAGCGAATCATGTAAAACTCAAATGTAAATCGACCACCTTGTTTTCTTGATTTAACATTAATCTTGAGTTTTATGAAGCTATAAAAAGTAGTTTATAAAGTCCTTTGTTTAGTACAATAGATTAATTACACATAAAAAAATATATCCGTGTACCTCTTCAAAAAGGACTATACCAGACCTTACGATGATGATATCTGTGCAGTTTTGTGACTACAATATTCTACTAATAAGTCAGCGTCCTTAGAACCGAGTATTTAAATTGCGTATTAGAGGCAATTTACCTTCGACGACAAGCCAATTATTTGAGTATTACAAGCAAAATAGTAGTACTACACTCGTACATAATATTATTAAATTGTTGCAAACGAGGTAGTTAGTGGCTACTGCAAATTATGACCGCGTTTATCAGACATGTCATCCAGTCACGAATTGCTTATTTTCGAAACGGTTTCATAACTCGCGGCAATTTGTAGTCTGCATGGGAAAGTCTTACAAGACACTGCTTGCTCTTTACGTGATTTTGTCTGTACAAATGTAAAACCGAGCATGTAAGAATCTGTATCGTAATTATAGCAACAATAGTTGTATACGATTTCAGGGAATTACCCGAGTTACAAGAAATCATCGTACTTTTATTTATTTATTTTATTTATCTTCAAATGTTTGCAGTCATTTGTTTCTTCTTTGGTTTTTTCGTAATTGTTAATGTATGTTTTTTGTCAACATGCTAAAACAGTTTGGTAATTAAAATAAAAAAGTAGCAATATTCATTTTGGGGGAGGAGGGATGGAGTATAAAAATTTAACAATTTGTGGACAGCCTCGTTGATTCATAAAATAATTCACAAAGTATTACTTAAGAGTTAAATTATACTTATACATGTGCATGTTAACGTTAGATATTTTGCTATTATCATGCACTAGTCGTCCTTGTATAGAAGTACTTGTTAAGCGCAGTAAATACAAGCCTCAATGCTTCCTCGCAATTACCGATTACGTACAGCAGTAATGTATACCTAATTATTGTTTTGCTATTGAGTAATAACGTTCTTATTAAATGTAGAGTTCGTTTGATTCCATTTTTTATTAAGAACTTTGATGTTGGAGTTTGTCAAAAAAAAAAGTCGATATTTGTGCTAACGCTGGCTCTCCGTAGATATCTTAACGGACAATTTTAGTCTTCATCCATAGAAACTCGTATAGGGTTGTAAAACACAGGTCGATTAATCGACCCTCGGCTTGCGTTACCTCGTGTACGAAACCCCTTTATTAGTAGGCATAAGGCACTAAGATATAGTTATAATTTGTGTTATAGAGACTTCGATTATTTTATAAGGAGGAAAGATCCTCGGACGAATTGCTAATTTATTGAATAATTCGCATTAAATAAATTTATAAACACCTATTGGCGTATTGATTATAATTATCAACAATGTTTATCGGTTTAAAATAAGTTATGGAAAAATAACTAATATAAACAATAGGTATCAGTAAAACACCGTCAGTTACCAATATAAAAATAATGTTCTTTTCCAATAACCTTAACGAAAAAAAATGAAATTGACTTAAACTTAATATCCTTGGATAACAATTTTCTAAGATCCTTATACTCAGCCATAATGCTAGTGAAAAGTAAAACAATTTGTGCGCAGGATTAATCGCAGCGGTAATTACGTTATCTTTGTTATTTACGCTGTGTGGATAACCCGAGGGTTATGCGCGGCAAAACAAACCTATGTTCCGCATACACATCAAAGTGCATCTCTTGTCTCCCGCTTCCCAGAGCCGGGTCACTGTTAGTGGGTTATCGGGTGACCAAACATTTTTATCATATCAATTACCCGCTACAACTATGAAGGTTACTTACATCTTCGATGACCTCTACAGTCTACAGGTCAAGATTTTGCTAGCTCTTATATGTCTATGTCATCATTAGATAGTTTATTTACATAATAAATACAATAAACCAGCCTATATATGTCCCACTGCTGGACACAGGCCTCTTCCCATATAGGGAAGGTTTGAGCATTGATCACCACGCTAGCTCGCTGAACACATAAACTGTTAAAATATTTTAATTATTCCGTTGCAAGGGAATCGATTTTCTTTAAATACTCTACCGTTTCTGCTCTTGACTATACAAAAAGTTTTCAGTGAAATGTTTCGGGAACAGTACTAAAATACAGTCTCGATAGTTTAAACCGTTCTTTTGTAATTCGTCTTAAAACTGTCGAACCTGCTACCTAAATTTAGATCCGTGCATATGAAACTCATATATGCACGCAAAAGTTGATTTTGTTCTGCGTTTCAATTTATGAATTAACATGCAATGTTTTTGTTAGTTAAAATTTCTGAAAATCTATTAAAAAATACACAAACAATTTTTTTAACTATCGGGAACAATAAAATAAATTTTCAATATTGTTTTAGTGCAAACAAACAGTTTTAGTTGGAATCAAATTCCATAACATCACAATGCAGCGTTTTTGTTAGGAAAGTATGAAAAATGTAAAATATGCAAGAGAAACAGTGATCCATCAAATCAGGTCAAGAGATTTTTTCCATCGTAGCAGAACGTTGCCGAAAGTCCTTTGAACCAGTAGGGATTCACAGTTGTACAATTATTGGAAAAATCTCCGCGCTTACTGCCATACTTCAATGTGCATACGGAGATGTATTATCGGTAAAACTTCATACTTTTCACCGTGGAAGTACAACTGTGTACCTTACGTGTGTAGTGTAGTAGTAGAGAGAACCGGTGCAACTTCAAATCTCAGAGATATACGAAGCACACAGGTTTATTGAAGCAACGAGCGTAGACTTGTGAAACGGAAGAGACGGTTATTGCTTTTTACTTCGAAGGTTGACAAAACTTTTGCTCGACGATTGCGACCACAAAATAATATTAAATTGAAACCCCAATAAAATTATGTTGTGTATATGGCACTCCGAATAATCGATGTAAACTTGAAAAATGTATATTTTCAAATAACCATGTTCTTTAAGGCTGTTCGGTAAACAATGAAAATAGTAATATCTTTTAAAACATTATTTTCGAAGCTGTCGCCAATTAAAAATGAATTACCTGCCTGGATACACACAGTAATTGAGCTAAAAAAACTGACACATTATACCTCAAAATGAAGCATTCCTTGTATGAAATTCAAATTTTCCAGCAGTGTGCACGACAGCCCTTTGTAGTTTTTAATAAAAAAATATTAAATATGGACAAAATTTTAAAAGCGGCATTTTTGTTCAGTAGCGTAAAGCCGTGTGCAGGTGTCGGCTGTCAAACTGGTGTTGGATTGACACCCCTTTACACGTGTCAAAAGTATCGAAACTGACGGAGTTGTGATCAAAAATCGGAGTTGAAACCGGTCTAACTTTAGAAAATCGATAACTACTGTTTTATTTCGTTACTGTTGGTTGGCGAGAACACTGAAAACCTTTTTGCTTCTATATTCGACTCATTTACATAAGTTAAAAATGGTCTAAAGGCTACTTGAGTATGCATGTTTATTTTACAATCGTCAAATCTCGACTATTCAGACAATTAGCGCCCACTTTTTGTGTTTCCTCGTTAATCCTTATCTCGTTCTTAGAATTATTTAGTACAATTCGACGAAGATTTTATAGGCTTCGAGACTCTGGATGATATAGAAGTGGTATACATTTATAGGACCGGTTACACAACTTTTTTACTAAATTAGCTATGGTTAAGGTATGGTGTTATTTCTCTTTTTGCGCGGAGAGTCAATCGTATAGACAGATTTATATTTAGAATGAAATACGAACATCATGGTCCATTTTGGCGATGCGAATTCACAATTATTTCGATATTAACGATGATGTCTCGTGTCAGTTTGCCGAATTGAATTGTTGTGGTTTCAATTGAAGCCCCTAACTTTAGTGAATAGCAAACTGAATATGAGCTAATTATGACTAATGAATTGAATTCTGATTCGGATTGTTCATTTCGTTCAAACGGTTTGATGATTGGTTTATGTATCATTGTGTGTGTAGTAGTTACATGGTTTGGCGTGTATTTCCAATTTCGATGCAATGTGTGCAATGTGTATTTAATAAGTAGGTATACTTCCTTTTACAAATACTGAACATAAAGCCCACCTTCCTAATATCCATTCGGATTTGAATTAATTAACCGCAAAAATAAACAAGTTCATCCGTCTAAACTGAGATTTGTTTTGAAGTTCATCTCTATAGTAATGTTTATAAAGTTCATATTCCAGTAAATGTTTGTCAGTATTTGTTCAAAAAGCATAATGGAGACACTGGCCAGGCTTCCGATAGAACCGACTTTGTTTGAATGGTGCGCGTGAGTTTACGTAACGACCGACGTATGAGTGTTTGTTTATACAATTTCGATTCACGACTCCATGTTACTAAGTACACTTAACATTATTTTTATACCAGATTTTGGTCGAGGTTCGCTTTGTACTCGTTTTATTTTTGAATGTCAAATAAGTAGTTTAATGTTTCACACTATTATGAACGTAGATTATATGCATTACGCTGTACAAGTTCACAATATTGTAATCTAAGCATATCAAGATATCGTAAACAAAGGACTGTGCGCGGGCAGTGTTCATAAAAAGACGTGTGAATGTAGATTAGTTTGCAAGCATTACAGGTTTCGTAAAAACAAAGTATACTAGTAAATAGAAAAATATTTGATGTATAAAGTAGGCCGGTTAAATAGTCTGCAGAGGCGTACGAAGTGTAGCAGACAAGTCTGACAGACATACTCCGTGTGTTAGTTGTACTAAACATGGCCATACCAAACACTACTTTGCGTACGTACTGCGTACGTAACTTCTTTATTTTGATCACATGTGTAATAGCAGTACACGTTACAAATATGATACCTGCCGACAATTATTGTCAATTTAAACAAAACAAAATTGTCTTATCGTTCGGGCGTAGATTTGATCGGAACCAATGACCGGGCTACGATTAGCCTGTTGAAACAGTGGTTTATCATTTGGGTGAACGTCGCTGATACACTGGCGGATTTGTGCACTGAGCCATTCTGAAAGCGAAACTTGTTGTTTTTGACGACTTATCGCGAAAGCGATTAACGTTCATATCGTACCTCACTGTACACTTGTAATCCGATTTATCTGGAACCAGTAAATGTGTATAGGTATCGGCAGTACATATTGTTAAATATCAAATTCTAATATCGGCGTAACGGTAAATTGAGCTCCAATCACAGTATTGATAGGGAGAATTAAGTAGGTGAATGTTAAACAATGTGCAGCACTCCGTTCTTGCTCCACGAAGTTGGTATAGCGTAGAACCTTATCGAATCATTGTATTTGTCTGTCTAGGTTATTTTATTGTGTGGACAAGTCTATTCAAAATGTAGGTTACCATAAAGATAATGTCTGAACGCTGATATCTTTCAAGTCGATCAATGTTTGCCTTTATCATTAACATGACATGGCATCGCATAAAATATTGTATTTCATGGTATGTTAAGAATGCCATTTTCTTACAATGCACGTCATTTATATTTCAATTCTTTGATGTCATTGCAAAATGTTATAGAAAAATTCTTTGGAATGACGTTCGCGAGACTTCAATACGATTCCTGTGAGCTTCCTTCGCGAGTGTCCTTTCCGTTCGCATTCATATTGTTGACAACATGCATTTCTGAAGTGGCTTAAGATTTTGCTTAGCTTATGCCGAGTACTTTCAGAAAAATCAGTTCCATTGATTTGAAAGACTATTTTATCGACGTATTAACTTTGGACACCATGTATATGCATCTGCATGAAACCACCTCGACATTCACCATCCGCACATGGTATACGGTTCTGATGAAAATTAGCCTATATCTACATAGCTATTGTATAGGTTTTAATTACCATTATATATTTTTTCGACCCGCAAAAACGTGGCTCGTTCGCGCTCAGACGTACCGGATGGTTCATTTAAATTACGTCATGTAAATGCCCGAATATAGACCAAATGTTAATTATCTTTCGAGATATGTATAAGTCCAACAAATCTAAGAAGTACCGTTTGACGTTTCATCATTTTCAAACCGAAACAACTTTGTTCATGCGTACAATACTCAGTTTCGACAACCTTTGTCATAAAACCATGAATTTAGAAATATTTTATTATTGTATCTAAAAATTTACAATTTTTAATATCCTAATTTAATTGAAAACTTTCAAACAAAGCAAAATAACACATATTTACATAGTAAATAATTTCTAATAGTTCTATTTTTGACCTCATTGCAAAGTCACGTAGTTAGGTCACTGCTTGTAGTGTTGTGACTCTTCAGATACACTTGTATGCGAAAAAATCGATTACATATACGAAAAATCGAATGACGATCTTTCAAATTATCAATTGACGACACGTTACTGCGCGACCGCATTATGCACTTAATACATAGGTACCCTAAAATAAATTACAACTTCGACAGAGACGTACACTTTGATAATTTCATAGATAATCAACTAGTCATTAATTTAAATGACGATGATGACGAAGACGATGACGATTCTAGTACTAGTAGTGTATAAATAAAATATCCTAAACATAACTTTTATTTCATTATGACAATTGATCTCTTAAAATTTGGATATTATAGTAATCGATCTCATAAAAATCGGATATTATAGTAATCGATTTTTTTACTCCCAACCCTATTATCCTATTTGTCATAACTGTCAAACGGTACTTCTTAGATTTGTTGGACTATAATTGTATTATTTTTAGAAAGATTTTTTGACTGACTCAAAAGACAAGGTTCTCAATTTGTCGTCATCATTTTTTTTTCTGTTTGTTCACCAATTTTTTTATCAAATACATCTCTTTGACCACTATTAAAAAAAAAAACAAACAAAATTTTTTATTAAAAATTGTCCCGTTGAATTTATTTTAAAGGTTGATTAATATCTATATTCCTTTCATCACAGTCTATGTTGAAACATTTCAGTTCCGAGAATTGTAATTTCAGTACTCGTTATATTGAAACCCGATGTATTGGAAATAGATTTAAAATATGCTATGGAATATGACATGTATTGAATATAAACCGTTATTAGTGTTTGGTATTGGGCGATGGTGAAACCATCGGTGCTGTACAACATGAAATTTCCATTAACTAAAACTAATTGATTTCAGAATTCCATCTAGTTATTCTGTTACACGGAAATAAATCTAAAACTCAGCATGTACCGTAAAACCTTCTGTAAAAATAACTCAACACTTCAAAAAGTTTTAATTAAGTGTTGTAATTTTAAAACTTCTACCTGGAAACTGAAGTATCAATCTGCTTAACAAGAAGAAAACTAATAAAAGTTCTTCATTTTACGCGGATGTTGTTCATCCCAGCAAGATTATCAGAGGCGTGTTATTGTTATAGTTGTCTAACAACAATGCACGTACTTGACAACTCTACAAACTTTTAGAACTAGAAGCATAGATTACTATGTCTCACAATTGAATCTTACTTTTATCATTCAGATGTCAGATGTCCCAGTATTTGCTAATTCAATCGATATCCAATCGACTTTGTAAAACGAGTAGCACCGGGGTTGTGTTGTTAGAGCTGTTCAATCCTATCGAAGGTTTACTATTAGCTACTGATACTTGTAAACAGCAGTCAAGGCCAGCAGACACATCTCTCGGTCTTGGCTTTTGTGTAAGATTTTTTAAAGAGTAACTTATGGAGTTTCTTGCCGGTTCTTCTCCATAAGAATGACATTTTGGAACCGCGAAACTAGAGTCAGTAACGTTTTAAAAGTGCCTGAAAAGGCTTACTAGAAATAAAAACGTTTTGATTTTGATTTTAAGATCAAATAATTTCTATCAGTGATTTATTAAATATTTAATTGGACCTGTATAAAGTAACATTCAGACTGCAATTTGTACCGATGTCTGGTGCTGTTACTGGCTATGAGCATTAAACAAATGAATAATAGTACATTCTGCATTGATTACGCGTTAGTTGTAGTGTAACCTACTGCGTGCCCATTGGTGGTGGCTATCGGGTCTATCGGCCCTTGCATACCAGCGGCGATAGCGCACACTGGCGTGCTCTAGGTACCCTGTACTTACAACCTGTTACAAACTACTTAGTACTTAGTCCTAGCTTTGTTATTGTGAACGCCCATAGATTATTAATCAACGTGTGCGGAGAATGTTTCCTATATAATTGTATACCTAGGATCTAAGTGTTCTCTTTAATTCTTTTGGTTATTTAGACGTTTAAAAACATTTTGTAAGATAGTAATGATTCTGAACTATGTAAAATATATTGTGTTTATGTATTCATGTAACATTAATATATTAGGATGTGTGTATGTGACCAATGAAAATGTTTAGGTTTGTTATATGGGTAAAATAAACAGATAATTTATTTAATTCCAGTTTTTATTCCATAAACCACGCAAAAATTTAAATACCTATACCTACTAATACTGTACTCCTTCAGTATGAGGTCCATCTAGACATTGTTTCTAAAAGATCGTATTTATCGATAAAGTCGCCCATTGTGGCAAGATGTAACATTTTTTTTTAACGTTTATTCATGTGGTGTGAAATAAAGAGTATTTTACCTATCTATATGTTTTATGAATACCTTTCTCTGATCATAATGAATTCCTTGTTGTAAATGGGCTCTTGATGTGTATTTAGTTAATACTAACGGGCTTTCAAGCGATAGATTTTGCATTTTCGCAGAAATTTCAAATAATATGTTACTATGGAAGATGTGAAAATCGGATTTGAAATCTATTTCATATATTTCTGAGAAATTATTTCATGAGCCGGCATGAGAACAGTTTTCGTATAACCAGGCTTATGTTAGTCTATGTTCGATAGAGCCTGTGAAAGTTCTATGCATCGTCGATGCTGTTACCTTAGAGCATTAAACCAACGCTGTTACTACCCTTTCAATTGAAATTACTCTTGAACATCACCTACCGTCGTCCGTCTTATTAAAACGTTTTAGTCTGACAAAACTCAAACTTCTACTTTCGGTGTAGTCAAAGTATATCGCAATTATGAACTCCGTATTTTGTATCAAAGTATTTATTTCGCAACTGATATGGAATAAATGGCCCTCGGCTATCGATTGGTTTAATGCGTCTCTGATATATGGGTGATATGGGTGTATAAAACTACGCAATAACAAACACACCATTTTCATTTTCGACATTCAACATTTATTTAATATGGAACATCAATGGAATAACATAACGCCTCTCTCTCAACAAGGTTTTGACATTAAGTTCAGAATAACATACATTAATTATAGTTAGCAATATATAGGTAATGACTGATTGATTGTATGGCAAATATCATGAAATATTCAATTAGACATCAATATTATTATTATAATCGTCTATACTATATCTTACTTACACTATATTCTATATATTAACATTTAATTGGTTGTAAAGGACAGATTCAGGAAAAAAATAAATAGGATTTATAAACACATCTTAATTACGGTCCTAGTTGGTATTAATTGATTTTTTTTTGAGCTAATTTAGGGTAAATTTTTGTTTGTCAAAAGTGAAGTTATAAACGTTTGTAAAGTCTAGAATGTAAATCCATACGGAAATAGAGATTTTTTAATATTTATATAAAATAAAAATAATCGGGGCTCACTAACCTTTGGGACGACAGCTGAAAGTTGGGTAAGCTCTAATACATCGAATCACTACAGTTAATTACTATTATTTTTTTTTGGGTTTTTTGCAACATCGAATCAATTAAACTGTTCTACTTCTGATAATGTTATCATTATATTTCTAATCGATAATTGAATACACACATCAATATAATGTTGAATAAAAGTTTCTATTGTAATTTTACTATTACTACAAATGTCTTTTAAATATGGATAAGTGTAATTACGTAAACATCAATATTATTTTCATAAAATGTTAAAAGTGTGTGAGTAATATAGATAATTTCAGGTCCGTAGTTCTTGCCAAGCTGTCGTTAGTGAAAATCTTTGTATGATAACCTCAATTTAGATCATTAATAGCAAGCATCAAAATGTAAAGCACATGTTAAACACAGAAACGTACAATGCTGGCACTTAAAATATCAAAAGATCACGCCTTGGTGCGGCTCAACATTAAAAATTAATTACAACTCATTAATTATTTACAAATCATAAATTACAAATAATATATTATAATTACATAATCTTACAACAGTGTCTGGCACGACACATCACTCAAAGGTAATTACGAATTAAAGTAAACAAAATTAATATCACAGCAAAGAAATGTTTAAGCATCATCTCGATTGTCGCGTCGTTATCATTCCCCGTTTAGCTTGTTACGCAGGGGTCCAAGTTGTTGTAGAAGTCCATGCTGTCGTTAGACGACAACAACGATCGGCGATGTGAACGCTTGCGGGTCCTCTCGAGAAGCGCGAAGCGTTCATCAGTGCTCGGCCGACCGCAGGCTAACCCTCAGCCGTGCTTGAACGACGTTCCCTCACCCGGGTCCAGGGTGACGGGCTTCTCCGGCAGAGGGCGGTTCAACATTTTAGCAGAAGTATTCGATGTGGTGGATTTGATAGTCGACATGCCGCGGGATCCAGTTGAGCTATTCAGAGACTTGGGCACTGTGCCACCTTGAGATCCAGACGATGTGTTCATTTTCTCACGAACGGCTCGAAGGTACGGTCCTCGGGGGACTGCCTGCTCAGCAACGACGTCCGGAATATTTCCCAAAAGCGTTCTCTTTTCCTTCTCATTGTTAGCTATTTCGGCGTACAGATGTACAGCAAAGTCCTTGGGTTCGAAATATTCGTGAGCCAAAGCGGTTTGCCGGTTGTAGGGTGACAGTGGCAACAATTTGTCGAGAGAAGGTGTGCGAGTGCCAACGCTTATCATTGGTTTTTTATTTTTTCCAATACGAGGTGTTGTAGTTTGGAAGGGTAGTTCGTAAATATTTTCTTCCACGTTTATCAGTTTCGGAACATTAGTGTTGCGATTTTCCTCTAACTTCGTTAGCACATATAAATGTTCGATGGTTTCACGAGCCTCTACGTAATTCTCTGGGCTTTCTAGCCTTTCCTTGAGATTATCTAGGAGTTCTTTGGTAAGCTCTTCAGGGAGAGTTTGAGTAGTTTTATCTTCAGTCGGTACTAACTCTCCATGCAAAGTCGATTCTTGAACCATATCTTGAACTCTCATTGGTTCATTTAAACAATGGCGTTCAGAGTACTCATTAACGGACAATCTAGAAATTGACCGTGCGTTATCCATGCCATGTGTTACTCCACAATTACATATGCGGTCACAGAGTGAACCACATGATAAATTCGAAGATATAAGGAAATTCTTTACGTTAATGCAGTAACCTTTGCGACGCATCCACCTCACGAAACTTATAAACATTACAATGACTACGCAGCCCAGACAGGTTACTATCACTATACCAATAACCTTCTTGTCACGTTCACTGATTATTTGCTCGTGCTTGTTCTTGTGAGGAAATCTAGGGTTCTTAATTTCTGTAGAAGTGCCATCCGCTTTTCTCACATACGACTCACAATGAAAAGTTATTGTATTTTTCTGACATACTCCATCCAAGAACTTGTCAAATAATATGTTTTGTTCAGGTTCGTTAAAACATCGGGCCAAAAACTCGTCAACAGTACAAAAACTTTCAGATTTATAGGTATCTTGTATATCTGTGTCTAAGACTTCAGCCAGCCAGTTGCTTATATTGCAGTAACAAGTTTGACCGTAGTAGTTATCTTTATAAACCACAGAATAAGCGCTATGGCTTTGGGCCTGGCCTATGAATTTAAGACTGGTAGGATATGCCGTTTCTACTTCATTTTCTATGAAAGTTAGTTCATGACCGGATTGTTCGTGTGTAGTTGTATCCAAGGCTATTATAGCGTGGGGTACCAACTCATCGAATGAGTTTCTTTCCATGTGGAATTTATTCCAAGAAGATATTTCAATACTTCGCTCCATGAGTTCATTAAACTCTGAGTCGAGAATAACAACTGAAGCCACTGTGATATTTATCCCGCCTGTATCGATATTTTCAATCCTGAAATCAAATAATTAAAGTATTAGCATAATATTAACAACCTTTTACATTCACAAAAATATTGCTATAAGTATTCTCTTTTTGAAATACTTACAATGTATATGAAATGTTAAGGTTCCCAACAGCTGATTGCAATGCTCTTGAAGAAATTTGTTGTATCTTGCATCCAAAGAAGTATAAGTTGTTAATCAGCGATCTTTGGGAAAAAGCATCTTCATCTATGTTTTGTATCGAAGAGTTGAGGGCCATAACGATGTTATAGGTGTTCGCAGAGAAGGCTCCTGCGAGAACCTCGTTTATCCGTACATTGTCTAAAACTATTTCAGCTGCGGAGGATCCGAATGTCTGCGTGGGGACAGCGGGCACGGTGATGTTTTTCAGCCTGATCTGTAAGATAAAAAAAAAGAAATTGATTTACGAATTTTGCTCTTTATTTAAAGCTGAACAATTCGCTTCTGCTATATAGGTTTTCGCTTTGCGGCGATAGGCTTAAAAGTAGACTATACTGACCGACATCCCCGGGCCGTGCTCGCCGACGTTGCCGGCGGTCGGGTCCAGCGTGAACGAGCCAGGACCCAGCTGCAGGGTTCGCACGTTAGTGATGTTCATGTTTAGGAGCCACGAAAATGCTTGACCTTCGGTAGAAACACTTTCACAGTTCTTGATCGTCACCGAGAGCGGGCCTGAAATCAAAGAACATTTATTTAGATAAATTACTTTTTCTTCTTTCGGAAATTCACCTGCATTTTGAGTTTGTTTTCACAAATATTTTTAGGGTTCCGTATCCAAAAACAGAACCCTATTATTAAGCCTCCACTGTCTGTCTGTTTGCCTGTCTCCAGGCTGTATCTCAGTAACGGTGACAGCTAGACAGCTGAAATTTTCACAAATGACGCATTTCCGTTGCCGCTATAACAACAAATACTAAAGATTAAAAAAAATGTTAAGGGGACACCCCTTAACATTTTTTTCACCCATACAATAAACGTGTTTTTTTCGTATTTTTTTGCTCAATATTAAAAACGGTAACAGGTAGATGCTTTTTCTATTATAGGTGATAGTACCCTTCGCGAGTCCGACTCGAACTTGGCCGGCTTTTTAATCATGGATTTGAATTATTCGTGAACAACAATATATTATTTCTCACTTTCCTTATAAGAAAAAAAGAAATTCTATTGTATTTAGCATATTACAAGTTGCGTATTGCACTGTCTTGTCTCATGAGTCATTATCTTGCGGAACACGAATATCGAGTCGGGGAAATCGTGTATTTTTAGATGGCAAACTGTACCGGCGATGGCGCTCTGGTAGCCTATCTTTAGTTTTGGAGGTGTTTTGAATTCAAGTCAAATAAACCCTAGAACAATTAGTAGGCATACCAGGATATTGACGTAAAAAATGCGGTATCTTAATAAGGCCTCAATATGTAAAATATCCAATATTTTTGTCGTTATGGCGGCAGTTTATTAGGCTTTCTACTTGAAATATATGAACAAGTAAATAAAACTTGTATAACGGTGCTTAAGTTCAGTTGAATGAGTACGTCGATACCGACCAAAGGACAAGATCCTGCAATACGTGTTGCCGAGAGAGTCAAGTGAAACGATTGGCAAGTCAAAGAGGTCTTACAAAGTGGCTGCGAGACCAATCGAGAAAAGATTGCATTGAAGCCAATGTAACTGGTTTGAAGTAAACGTAACGTAATATAGGAGAATTAAGTCTTTATTTTCTGATATAGTACAGATTTCTCCTGCCAACACTAAAACACTTTAGGGTAAAGTATCAAGCTTGCACTTGTAGTCGTCACGAGTAATTCATTCTTAATCCTCGTATTACATTATTGTATTGCAGTATGATTTAAAAATATAAACGTTACGGCATACTGTTAAAATTACTTATTAAAATCATCGTGTCTATAAATAGGAAATCTGAAATCTGAATTTTGCCAGTAAAATATAATTAATCATAACATATTCGAACTTTTGATACACTTTCGAACATACATTAAAGTGGCATTGAGTGCTGGTGGGATTAAAATAATTCACTGATGTTATCGTGTCCACACATATTGGTTATATTGTTGCTGTATTCATATTATCAGTGGTATAGATCAGGTTCTATAAAATGCAGAACCTGTTATGGTAACAGCTCTAACATTGGCTACTAAGAACCGCGTAAAATGATGCCTTCCACAACAGTGTAAATATGTAAGGAACATAATTAAGCTGCGAGTTATTCGACAGAAATGCAATACAAACACATTATAAACACACGTACAAGTAGGTCTTTATGAGCGGCGGGGACACAGAAATAGTCCAGAATTAGTCATCCAGCCGCACTGTGTCCACGGCGAGGCGTACGTGAGCCGGCCGCGGAACTTACTACAACTTGCGAAACATAAGTACAATCATTGTTGAGTTGCGAGCTTCTGTACAAACTCTTCGTATTGCTAAATGTTTTAATCATAGAAAGCTTATGTTATAACTCTTGAACGTGTAATAAAGCTCATTTAAAACGACTACAAAAGCGGATAAAATAACTGTAATTTAATTAAATTTAATAAAGGTCAGGTAGGTAATAACATGTGAACTGACCCGAATTCGGAACTCAGATTGCACAAAGTAATGATGTGCTTAAACCTCTGAATGATTTGTGTGAATTCAATCATCCTGTAAAATTGTTGAAATATAATGAATTCCCAAAATAATCTCTTTGTTTATAATTACTGGAAGTTGTTAATTGCAATATTAAAGCTTTTTCAAAATTAAAACTAGCAGTTATAACAATGACCAAACAAATTATTATAACGATATTATTTTATTATTAGACGAGACAAATTGCCATAGGTCGAAGGTCAAGTATTTCGAGATCTTGAGACTTATTATTTGGATGTATAGAGATAATTGAAGTCATTAGGCGCCTACCTGGCTAGACATATGGATTACGTAATAAATAACTTTAACTAGCCCTAGTAACATCTTAACCGTACATGTGGTGGGTTATTGATCATTTTAACGAAGGTTTATTTTGAGAGACCGCAAGCATTTCCCGTATTGCCGCGCAAACGTGGTGGACACACACCGTTACCACCTCTCCGTGAACCTCGGTGTGGTGTATTTGTTTTGACTAAGACAGAATTACGAGCCCTTCGGAAATAGCTTCCTGCACTTGAACAATATCGCAGCTTAATGTAAATTAAGTTATGAAGTTGTGCTGCACGGTCAGTACAGAATAGTTCGATTAAATTGTTTCAATAAAACAAAAGTACCACACACTTTTAACGAGTGAGTTTCATGAATTTTAATTGGGTAAATTGCGAATACCTTATGTCCTTTTAATATCGGTTTATCGTGGGAGCATTTCACTTCAACTGACATGAATGAATTTAAAGATTGGAGACTGTGTACTAACACTGTGTTCTTTGGCACTAGCCAAACAACGGACTGAAAACGTAACTGTACATTTATATATTAATGTCAGGATGTGGATTTCAGCTTTGAATAGCCGGTCATTGATCTAATGGCCCAGTGTTATCTATGTTTGGTTTGTTGAGTTCATTGCTGCATATTGTGTGTTTTTTGTTGGCGCGTCGGGCGCTATGAGTCGCGGTATGTCATGTGCGTCAGTGCACAGCTTCTGACCACATGTCGACATGTTGCGACACCATTCCTAATGACACGCTCATTCCTTATTTATGCGCAGGAAATATTTGTGAATTACTTTTCAAAATTATCGATAATTCTACGGGATTAATCATTTAATGTGCATAAAATATCCTTAAAATCTTCGTTCCTCAGTTTTTAATTCCATGATATTACAACCATACAAAAATGCGAGTATTAAAATGAATCTCGTCGCCTGTATCCAGCGCGGAGTGATCGTATTACTTTGTATAATTAGTGCATGCAGTGTGCTATACACTATGCGGGTTTAACAATAAGAGTGTGTAATGGTATTGTCAGTCGCTAATGCATCCGAAGTGCTCGGTGTTGTTCTAAATATTTCCCATCTATGCGATGATATAATACTAATAGCCTAGTGTCTGAACAATATCGGTAACGGCGACTTCACGTCTATTGACGTTAATACTCTTTTGTCTCCTATATCAATGTCAAGGGGAACTGAAAAAAAAAGCCCTTATTTCAAGAGCTTATTCCATGATATTGTAACTCGTCAGTTTCGTTCGGTATTAGATTTGGGAATATTCGTGCATCGGTGTTCGATGAAGGCGCAATTGTGTAAATGTCAAGTGTTGTATATCCGATGACCCAAACCTACGCGATACAGATCTGCACAATATTCAAACAGACATTGTAACGATTGCGCTCAGCCGAACTAAATTACTATTTAATATGTATTTCGGATTACATTCGGATGGATTGTGGCGTATATCTGTTGCAGAATTGCTTCTGTTTTTAGGTATCTATAGAGATAATTACATCTAGATGTAGGTAATTTTTTTTTTGTATAAACTCTAACATAAGTTTATTTACAGTCTAGTTGAATTGATTTTACTTTGTTGTTTTTTTGCACCTGATGTGATTTCCTATAATTAAGAAAGCATATTGTAGATATATTGTGCTATTCATATAAGTTTGCGTGTATTGTGTTATTCTTGTTGGAATTTTAAATAAATAAATATCGTACGATCTTGATTTGTTACCAGCTGAATTGTAACTAAGTTGAAACAATTCAGGTTGACTATACTGACATACATCTTAGGAGCAATGGCTGCGACTCAAGACTACATGCACAATCAGTACAATAAAATAATGAACGTCGTCCATCTAGTTGAATATTGGCCGACGACCCGATAATCGGAGCCATCCGGCGGCTCGCCACTATCGGGCCACCGACCCAAACCAGTTACAATTACTTACAATCTAAGCTGTAACGTAATCACATTTACATTGCCGCGTTATATCTTTGCAGCGAAAGTGTTTACACCACTAACGCACCAATCTTAACTGCTTCATTTAGAATGGTCGAATTGTAATTAACGTCTGATTTAGTGGGCACTTACCATATTATAACTCTTACATCAAGGATCGTTTTGTTTAGATATTTTGTGATTGCAATTTCGTATCTGTTTTCCAGAAGTTTCATTTTGAAATTTAATATTCGAGAAAAGTATTTATAAAAATACATATTACACAGTTTCAACTACTTGATTTGTATCGTGGTATTATTACATCGCAGGCCCAGCTCTGGGCTATCTGTAATGTCTTTACATAATGACATGACACAATTTTTATTCAGATTAATACAATACCTCTATATTTTTCATTGTTTTACACACAGACACTTAGTTACTTGCCAACCAAATCGCAACGCATATGTAGGTACAATATCATTAATAGTGTTAGAGTCGGAGACTTGAATAGACTGAAAGTTACACCCAAATTAAATTGAATAATGCATAGGCACGAGCGTATCAAGATCGCAATTGGCAATAGCATTTGCATCATCACGTGTGTAACAGTGGGAACGTACCTTTAATATTGACAAAGGCCTTCTCCTCGATGCGAATGACGTCACAGTTCTCTACGTCGAGGTGGAGATAGAGGACATCGAGGTTGGCCGCGGCGTACGAGCGCAGGAACACGATCTCAGCTCCGTTTATGTAGATGCGCCGCGCGTCGCGCAGCCGCGACAGCGAGTTCACCCCCAGCATCACCACCCCGGCCCCGCTCACTATCAGATCCGTAGTGCTTTCTGGCAGATCACCTTCGAGTATATCCAATTTCTGCAACCACAAAACATATTCTTCAAATCTGTTCATGCTTTACTGACCGCACTACTTTTATGAGAAATCATACCATTCGACAAACAATAGACTTTACTATGAACCAGATTTATGTAAACCTACAATCATTGTATTTGTAGCGTCGATAAAATGTATATGTATCAAAATATGTAATATTTTATTTTGTGAATATAAATGCTGCAGAAATAATAATACGTATCTAATATTTCCCAATATTATTTAGTGTATTGATAAATTGAAAAAAAGTAAATATTTGCAATTTGTTTTTGCCGAACGAATGGTTGCGCGTTTATTTTGATGATTTGTAAAAATACAGGTATACCTATATTCATTATTGTTATTACTATTAAAACCAGGTCGTGTTTATGTTCAACATGAACCCGTGAATGAAGACAATACTAATTGGTTCATAAACAAACTCTTTGTTTTATCCGATAACCATGTTTTTCTAAGTATGTTTATGAAACTAATCACAGCTATGACGTATTATTCATATGAAGGCTTTTACAGATTTGTTTTGAATAATAATAGGCACGTAGCCATATTTTCGTTGGTACCGTAAGTTCGATGTTGGTCAGTGTGTGCGGTTTCATTTGCTAGAAACGGATTGGGAACTAAAAAATACATGTTTTTTTTAAGGGGTTTGTCGGTTATTGCGAAGTTTATTACGTGTATCCAAATCTCGCGTTTGGGTTACAAAAATCGGATAAAAAAAACGTAGAGCCGGTCTATCAAAATTCGCCCTACGAACGAATGCGAACAAAAATGTTCATTCATTTCGTGCTTGCCTCTTCGTTAGTCGTCATATATGTGTATCGCTCGTACTGTTTCATCCTTCACTGTTACAGTGGGTTGAAAATACGAAGTGATTTTTAACCTTACTACATAATATTTAGGGGTTAACTACTGTTTTAGTCGCTACCAAAAACGATTCCGGTGGTCGCTTAAGTGGATGGGGCTCAACGGATACGGGCTGCTGATTAAATTACGCATGATGTGGGGAAAGTGAACGACTTCGGCGGGAGGACACCTACGCGGCCACTGCTGCGCTCCCGATACGTATTAGATTAGCCTTGACCAAATGTATATTCAGAATCACTTTCGACTACCGTCAATCCTATTCAGCGCGACGTGCAGCCACAAATAATTTAAACGATCTCAATACTGTATGCTACTGCTCTTATCAAATTAAGGCGGCATCTTGTAGGTAAATAAATAAATATTATCGAGTCGTACGCATTGTATTCCACAGCAACAGATAACGAAAACATGAGTCATCACGCAAGATAGTGGAACAATGCACGTTTCGAAAAAAATATAACAGATACGTATTTGTTCAAGTGAGCGCTGTTAATTTTGTCGGTGGAGCACGCGGTTGAGTTTTAGAAGAGCGCTCGAAATGCTCGAATTGGTTGCTGTTTCTTAAGACAAGAAACTAACTACAAAGAAACGAATAGATGACACGTCCGCTCTCACATGCGCGCCTTAAAATAAAAATAAGCTCACACACATGCACACGCCGGCTTTAGTCGGATTCCGTCAAAACATACTTTATCGCTCTGTCATTATTAGTATACACCGCATTGTTTTTCGATGTGGTTTTTGGACATTGGCTAAACGGTAACTTTATGGTTCTAGTGTTTGTCCATAATCTATCGAAGTATTTTGATATTGTTTTAATTTACAATAAACGAAAGTCTACATTCTATGTAATAGTTAAATGGCTTAGTAGAAATACTCACCTTAACAACGATTAACTAAAAGAATATTTATCCTTGATTTGAATAACAGCGTCTTGATAAAAAATCTCATTATATTTTTTTATTCGCATTTAGTCTATGAACTGACATATGTGTCCCGATGTTGCGTACTCAATCACCCTGACTCACAGTCAAGTCTGTGCACTTTTGTTTTGTAAGTGATCGCCTTATACGTCTCATACAGCGCCAAGTCTTGCGATGACCGCGAGATACCTGAGTACAGTGGTCACTCCCAATATTCACTAAAGGCAAAGTAAACATACATTGAAATGTTACTGGACGTATTCATTTCTTGTGGATCAATATTCACAAGTCAAAGACGCAAATTATCATGTCGCTCGGGTTGGGCCTACCTTAAAGGCCATCGGAACCAATCGATTGTGTTCCAGTTTACAGTTTAAAAACAACAGTGTCGACTGTATAGGTCTATAACTATGAGTCCATTTTTCCTTGTTGCTTAATATGAGAACTTTAGAATGACTGTATAATGTCGATAACTACGTATCTCGTCTCGTAGCCATAATGGTCGACGAATTAAGTCGGTAGCCGGCTCTGTTGCGTGCGAAACCTGTTCTTTGGGTGAGCCATAAGGTGGGTCAGAACACAGCATGACTTGTTTCTCATAATGCAGGTCGCAATTACACTACCGCGGGTTAGTTAGGACGTCACAAATCAAGACAATTGACAAGCAGACATACGGCTGTGATCTAGTATTTAAGTGGACCTTGCAGAACTAGGTGGAACAGAACGAAGGCGCTGGACTGAACACAATGCCCGGAGACTTTCGGCCGACCGAGATGGGGGCATAAGTCAATTGGAACAATAGATGGGTGTGATCGCGATACTACTCCACTCGAGTATTTAGAATCTGGGCACGTGTTATTGCAATGGTATCGTTCCGGAATCATGCTGTTTTACTTTATGATTGATACTGATAGCACGCCCCAAATACAATTACACTCGTATCAGACATAACTACATTCTAGGGATCATTCCCATTCAACTAGTGAGATTTTTTTTTCTCATTAGTTCGACGGTCGAACTTTTTTTTTCTTTTATTTATTTTGTTAGGAAGCCACCTTATAATTTATAAGTTTTTCAACTGTTTGTTTGATCAAAGATATGCTATAGATGCACAAATATGAGTACACGAATATGTTTTTAACGAAGCAAGCGTTTTTTATTTTATTACGAAATTAGTAAAACATATAAATGTAGTAGAATAATTTTTAAATGTAATTAATTCGACGGTCGAACAAATGAGAAATAAAAATTCTCACTAGTTCGACGGTCGAACTAATGAGAAAAAAAAATCTCACTAGTTCGACGATCGAACTAATGAATCGAACTAATGGGAATGAACCCATTCTAGTATGACATACTCCTAAAATATTTATCCAACATATATGTTAGAAGATTATAATGATATAAAACATGCCAAACAGTGCATTACTTGATATTATTTTACCCTAGTATTATAACGTGTTTAATTATCATCCGAAATAGAATTGTTTGAACATAATTATTCGTTTTAGATGCAAGCTGTTTAAAGCGTAGTTTCATGATAATATATGTACCGTGTTAATAATAATCTTATTACGAAACATGTCTGTATTTAAAAACTTTATGAACAAAAAACCTTATGTCATTGAATAAAAACATGTTTCTGAATTTATGCTACGATAGACAAAAGCAATTATTTAGGTTTAAGCATGTAATTTTGTAATGTAAATATTAATTTAGAATGTATGCAACGGGACTACAACAGACTTGCTTGAGTCACGAACCAAACAGGTCGGCGCTGATTTCCAATTACAGACAATTTGCTCGAGATTTTCATACGTCACTATATTGCATTATTTATTGATTCTTTTTAGGGTTCCGTACCCAAAGGGTAAAACGGAGTCGCTGTCTGTCTGTCTCCAGGCTGTATCTGATAAACCGTGATAGCTAGAAAGCTGAAATTTTCACAACTGATGTATCTATTTCTGTTGCCGCTATAACAAAAAATACTAAAAATTATAAAAAAGTATATTAACCCCCTTAGTTATTAGTCCCCATACAAAAAACTTGTTTTTCTCGTATTTTTTGCTCAATATTAATTTCTATTATAGATGATAGTACGGAACCCTTCGTGCGCGAGTCCGACTCGCACTTAGCGGGTTTTTTTATTTCTCAATACACCTCAGTCTCTGTGCTTATTGTCGTTTGCCCTTCCTTTTTAATGAAAAAGAAAAATATATAAGTTACGTTATCCTCGAAATTCGGATGTAATTAGCTGTTACAGTTTGTGACGCAGCCTTGGTGGCAAACAATGAATCAGACTCATTTGCTGTCGTGTTCTATAGAATCTTGATGTTGACATGGCGCAACCTCTACCAGGCAATTAAAAAGTAAATTATATGCTTTAGGCCCTCAGTAAAGAAATGTGTACTTCATTTACGGACAACATTCAGGTGTGTGGAGAAATACGCTTTAATGCAAAAAGCTTATAATCAAAATGTTATGTTTATTACATTTAGAAACTTGATTGTAAAATACATTTATGTACCTACAGTTTATGCTTCGAAATGTTCCACTACACTATCTAAACATAAAATAAAGACTCGCGCACACAGCAAATGGAGAATATCCCAACAAATGGTTAAATCCACATGGAAACACGCATGCCCTAAAATTTTTAGAGCGATATTAGTCAGAAATTTATTCCAGGCACGATTGATATGCTATTGACACACTATCTGAAAGCGCATTTCGAGAAAAAAAGAAGAGATTTTAAAATGGTATTGAGATATGTCGATGCACGCGCATATATTGATTTAGTTTGCATGCCCACTTTGTGTATCAGAAAATGCCACCGTTTTTTACATGTGATGACAAACTCAGCTCCAACCGATACTCATTTAGTTTACGACTTGCTTATAAAGAGTTAAAAGCTTTGAACGTATCTGGTGGTCGGCGAGCGGTTTGCTACTCTCATTATGTCTGCGGCGCTTGACCTATACATAGATATCTAAACGCCATTGGAAATATCCGATACGAACTTCCATATTTACAATCTGAAATCCTAAGCAGAATTAGTTACTGCTTAGAAAGTGCCGACAGTGTTTCGGCTTTTGTTTTGCAACCCGGACGTTTCGATACTTCTCTCCATAGTGTTCCAACAAACAATAGATTTGAGGAAAGTTGTCGGAAGCCGCCGGTTGCGAGGTGCTTATTCTTCTAGTCAGCAAACCACGTGTAGCGCAACAAGTAAATATTAAGGAAATAACGCAATATCAAACGTGACTTGCAGGCAGCTTTATCTGTTATTTTTTCAGTATTCGTTTCATACCTGTGCATATTTCACAGAACTATAATTAAATTAGTTTGGTAACTGTATCAGAGTAAAATATTTAGATTTTTGAACAAAAGTAGTTTTTTTAGACTAAAGCTTTGATTCGGTTTCATGCGCAGATTTGATTAATAGAATTTCGGCGAAATCCTGATACACGAGTACGTAAAAGCTTTTTTGTCCAACACTGGGGAAATCACGTAACAAAACCTACCTGGCAGTGAAGCCAAAAATAAAAAAAATCCAAATAATAAAAATGATCAATATCGACCGATGCACGTCGTAACAAAGTGCGTTGCCGGGTATCGGTTCATTCGGTTTTAATATTAGACTATATTCCCGGAATATGACGGCGCTGCTGTGCCACAGGAGCCGCGCAGAGCTCGCGGCCCAGAAAGACGGACGGATTACTGATAAAGTTGTATCGATAAATAACTTGTCCGCGTACTTAACGTCACCTAATGAACCATTCATAAACTGGGCTTACGCAGCAATGCTGTATTGTGCGTTACTTGATAATAGCAAATCAAATTCCTTACAAGACGCTACTTATACGTACCTACTATGTAATTTTGAAAACAGGTCCCTGCTATTTGTAATTTATGATAATGCTTTGCAACACAATAATGTTGATTATTGTTCTCGATCGCAAACATTGAATATTGTGTTCATGAACAATGATTTTATAGTAACCTTTTATCTCTACAATACAAATAGTTTTTAGTTGACCGTCACTGGGGCGCTCATTAACTTTGAGCAGTTTTAAAATCGATAGTGATCTGCGTTAATCATTGTCGGCCACCGGAGAACAATGAGACAGTAAGGAATAAAACAATAATGTCCTAAATTGCTTATCGTAAGTAGTTAACGTTGTATGTGGAGTCTAGCGTAAACAATTAGTACAGTATACCTGTGGTTATTTTCGTACAACTATCGTTTTTCGGCTTGTGAACTCGGCCCCTCTACCGAGATTCTGAAGAGCAACGATGACTCCATGCAACGAGAGAAAGTGCGTTATATAATAACATTTACCAGTACTTTTATGTCCGGCATTACATATGAATGGAAATTGCAATTATAGATTTTTTATCAATGTTAATAAACAGCGTCATGTCATCATAGTTCTAGTTATGTCGGACTGATTGCCGATTAGCGGAAATATTAACAGTATTTTTGACTGGCGTACTATTTTGTCGTGATATTTCTGCCGTCGTCAAGATAGTTTTTAGAGTTATTAAATTAGTATAAAATTGTAGTCTTGATGCATGTTTTTATTTTTCTATGACACAACACTTTTACTGCGGTAGAAGCAGGCCCTAAATGTCACAAAAGTTTTATGTTCAGTTTTATGTAAGACTAGCTTATGCCCGCGGCTTCGCACGCGTTAAGAAGTATAATTGATTAGCAAGTTAGTGTAAAAATTAGGGCCTACAAAACTTCTTTGTACACAATATTCTTAACTAATTTGTCATTTGGCGCTAAAACTATCAAGCTACTGGGAGAACTTACTCGTGAGCAAGCAACATAAAACTGGCCATGAGAGAAGCAATGTTCTCTCAAGTTTGAGACCCGCAAATTTGAGAGTTTGCCCCTGAGACTTGTCATGGCAAGTCAAAAATCTAAGAAGATTTATATAAACTATTTCATCCCCTTATGGGTGGAATGTATCAAAATCCTTTCTTAGCGGATGCCTACGTCATAGTACCTATATGCATGCAAATTCTCAGGCCGATGGGTTTAATTTTAACAAAGTTTCATACAAAATTTCATCCCCCTATTTTATCCCCTTGGGGGTAGAATTTATAAAAATCCTTTCTTAGCGGATACCTACGTCATAACATCTACCAGCATGCCAAATTTCAGCCCGATCCGTCCAGTAGTTTGGGCTGTGCGTTGATAGATCACTATGTCAGTCACCTTTGAATTTTATATATATGTATAGTAGACAACGAACAATTTAAACAAAAAATACAATGAAAACAACGAAAATTTCCTTGTGCAACGAAAGAACAAAGTGAAAAATCAAGCTATTTTATTGCGGGGTATAACACCTCGGTACGCGCGATCGCAAGTTCCGTCGTGGTACCTCGTCCCGCGCCCCTCACTGCAACTCGCCCCGAGAGCCGCGTGCCGTGTGTATAAAAAATATTCGTGCGTACTTTTTAATTTCACGATATATCAGAAACTATTCATCCGATTTATAAACTGTAAAAGACAAATATTATCTCCATGATATGACCTTTTTTTTGAAGTAAGTTTTAGACGTAAGAATTAATATGGTAGTACTAAAATCATGCTCAGAAAACATGTCTTATTTTTCTTTATCTGTTTAGCCTCATCATGGATTTTCCCTAAAAGATAGATATAGGGCATCGCGAACTTTTTTGTAGGTCTATAGGAGCCCTACATTTTCGTAGTACGTAGTATTTATATATACTTGAGTATTTCGGCAGCGTACGCGATAAAAGTGATTTAGCGGTAATTTTTTTCCGACTTACTTGACTAATATCCTTATTTGAAGATAACCGAGAGAAGTAGGGTGATTTCATATAGCCCATGGCAATTCGGAATGATGTAGCTTTCTAACAGTGAAAGAATTTTTAAAATCGGTTCAGTAGTTTTGAAGATTAGCGCCGACAAACATACAAATATACAAACTTACAAACTTACAAACTTACAAACTTACAAACTCACAAACGCTTACCTCTTTATAATATTAGTATAGATTGATTACGCCACGGTTATGTTCTGCCTAATAAAATATCTGTTTTAGGAACATTGCGGTCGTCCTATTATTCTTTACAACACCTGGAGATACGAAAATAGAGTGGTTTAATTCTTAACGCATATTCATTTTAACGATATGAGTGAGAATATCCGTTCACTCTTTTAATACGGCAGTAAAAGTGCAATATTATGATAAAATGTCGCGCGACAGCAATCATTAACAAATTGATGAAATTCACTTTGTGTATCAATGAAAAATTGAAATGATCGAGCACAAGGGATTATACAGTAATGAATTGAAATTGATACAATCGCCCAACATCATATTAATTGCGACCTATGCAATACACTGATTTAATCCTCTGTAATGACACAGGTAGGTATCATTTGCTGCGGCCGTGGCAGGTCCTATACCTATAGGTATAGCGAATGTTCTAAATGACCAAATTGTTGAATCCTAATGTAACAAACACCTAGACTTTCTATAATCCTTTCTCAAATAAGCGTACATCAAGTTTACAAATACAAAAGTGTACGTTACAAATGACTTTACAACACCCGTTAGAAGATGGGAATAAATTCAATCTTGTAAAACGTTAGTGATGTTCGGCGTGGAGTTTGTATCAAAATATCGTAGTAGGCCTCGGCCGGCGCAGGAAGCGATCTCTCATTACGTTTTTTTTATGGTTTGTCCGATGCTCCCGCCCGGCCGCGCTGCGCTCACGATGCGTGCTGAGACCGGCTCATATCATTATTTTTATTTATTTTTCTACAACGGTTTGGATAGTTTTTAGTTGACAGCTTCTTTTCGAAAGTCCTCATTGAAATTGTCATACAAATATCGTTGTGTTTGCTAAGTTTAATACGATTTTCTCGCACTTTCCAATATTTTGCATTCAACAATATTCCAAGTATTTCTAAGTAGTATTAGCAACGTGTAAGTCTTACTGCAGTTGCAATACTCACACAAATATACATTTGTATACGTCTTTGATACACGAAGGTCGCCCTTTCCTTCCTATCGACTTAAGATAAGTTGCCCGCCTTCCAAGCAACAGGTGTAGGCGTATAGATGCGAGCCTTTTATGAAGCTTCTATACGATTCAAATTCCCACAATTCTCTGCGTCTTAATCCGTCCTCCAGACACGTGTATTTTATGCATCTTTGTAACCCGTTTTTTACATCTTTAGTAATATTCAACTAATGGTCATATGTTTTATGTTTTAATGAGTAGAATGGGGGTTTTGTGTAAGCTGGTTGTGGTTATGCATGGCTGACTATTTTTTGTTCTATAGTTCCGTTGTTGACACTGCTTGTCCATTTTACAGCTTCGTTTGCTGTGTCGGTACTTGCCGTGTTTACATGATTCCCTTTCGTCACGCAATGCCAATTCACATGCCCAATTAAACTACAATTTGCAGTCTCCCTATGTGTGCAGTTGAGGTATACTTTGCTCTAATAGACTTCTGTCCTATTAGTGTCATATATGGTTTATTACGATGTTTCTACCCTAGCTGTTTGATAAGGAAATGCACTTGTTTAAATAGCTCTAGTAAGTTCATAATAAGCTACTTGTAAAGTAAGTTTATTGCCTCTCAAAGTCCTATAAGCGATAACGAGTACCTATCGACCATCAAATAAGCGCAGTAAACAAAGCTCGCATTCCTGAACTGCGGCTTGTGCTTTTGGTCAATGTACGACTCAAGCCTTCTATTTCTAAATGTATGTTCCGCATGATGTTGTACGAGTTCAGTAAAAAATCGAAGTAGTAATCGGCATCGGCCGCCTTGTATTTGTTATCTAAGGCGGCAAAGACAACTCGGATAGATCGGTATCGGGTGTTTGTTTGAACATCGCTTGCATGCAGATGTCGAATCCTCGCGTTGTAGACAATGGCCCCGCGAGGGCATTCTACGGCAGTAATTAACTTCCTGTTTTATTCCATGCTACTGATGCCTGCCATCGCTGGACACTACTCTGTCTGCGTTGACATACGCACACATCAATTTATCTGAATGTACCGTTAACGAATGAATCGGCCTCACGGCAGTTATAAACGCGCGGTGTGTGTTTTAAAATGACTCACGCCTAATGAATAGTTTTAGACTTTCTAAGAATTTCGTTCGTTCAAATACGTTCCATTCATATTCTTAATAGTAGATATCCGGTAATCCGTAACTATTTTGTTGCAATGATTAGTTTTGTTACTATGTAATATTACTAATTGGTTTTATAACTAAAAATGTTAGTTAATGTAACGAATCTTATTCATAAATGTGACATTGACTTAGCTTCCTGGTATTTAGGGTTCCTTACTTACCCAAAGGGTAAAACAGAACCTTATTAAGTTATTACTAAGCCTCTGCTGCCTGTCTCCAGGCTGTATCTCACAAACCGTAATAGCTAGAAAGCTGAAATTTTCAAAAATTATGTATTTCGGTTGGCGCTGCCGCTTAACAACAAATACTAAAAATAAAAAAATATATTAAGGGGCCCAACAAACGTAATTTTTAAGCAATTTTTACTCGATGCCGATGAACGGGTAGATTAAAAAACAAAAAAATTGTATACCTAGAACAAACGTGGGTTTTCTACTATAGATGACTGTACGGAACCCTTATTGTGCGGATCCGACTCGCACTTGGCCGGTTTTTTAGGATTCCGTACCCAAGGGTAAAACGGAACCCTATTACTAAGCCTCCGCTGTCTCCAGGCCATATCTCATAAACCGTAATAGCTAGAAAGCTGAATTTTTACAAATGATGTGTTTCCGTTGCCGCTATAACAACAAATACTATTTTTTTGCTCAATGTTAAAAGCGGTAACAGGTAGACGTTAAAAATTTTTGCTCTGTCTGGATGATAGTACAGAACCCATCGTGCGCGAGTCCAACTCGCACTTGACCGGTTTTTTATTTTGTTATTCAATAACTTAGACTTCGATTTCCATACGAAGATATAATCAAGCGGTCATTGTCATACATCTTTCAGCTTTTGAAACATGTCCAACATTTGGTTGAACTGTATAATTCGTTTGACATTGTTTCGGTGCGAGACGCCGCTTTCCTTCAAACGTAGGCATACTTTAATTTAGAATATCACAGGGGTCGACGTCTACTCGGACGTACGTATTTATGTATGAACTAGACGTGAATTTCGCGAATGCGCCGGCAGACCACAAATAGCCGGGTCGGGAGAGCGCCGGCCGATATGGGCTCGAGTCTTTAGCGTCTACCCGCCTGCCCCATCGTATTATGAAGATTAGCGTGTCAAAAAGACCTGCATACCTGACTATTCATAAATAGACATTTGGAATCCCCTATCTTTTACCCCCATGCTTAATTTATTCATAAATTATTTTATTAATACGCCTTTCAAGCCAAATTGTCAACTGGATGTTTGTGATATGTCTGAGTTTTGAGTGGCCGAGCGTAGAACCCAGAACTCATATAATGGCGTCCGTTTATTTACAAAGACGATGTCTGTCCTTCTAATTTAGCATTCGTTGTGTGTGTAAGTAATGAGATCATTAGTCCTCGATAATACGTATAGTCCAATGGTGTATAAAACAATATGGATAAAGTTTTGATTGGTGAATATTTAGTTTTTTAATTGGATGTCGACACACGCCCGTCTGTTCCCGACGCGGTCAGACAATGTGTCAGCGGGTTCGACTCCAGGTAGATTCCTTTTTGTTTACAAATTTTCGGTCCCACAGTTTTTTGCGACTACTAACTATCATACACTGTGTTTATTTTGTTGTATATAACTTTAAATTGAGTTTTTCAAACTCGTCTAGTAAAATATTGCGTTTTGTAGTTTAAAACTACATTTGTACTATTCTCTTTAGAGCATAAAACATATGAGGATGTAAAAAATTGAGTTTCGAAATGGATAAAATTGCTTCTCGGCATTAATGTTTTGTTTGGCACAAGTTAAGACATTTTGTGTTTTGTTTGATGTTTGCTTCGTATCCGGGCCTGTTACATTCGATGTAATCTTTCCAAATTAATCTAATGTCTATTGTTTTGCTACACACATATACGTGTAATGATAAGTAATCTACGTATTTTGGGTTATTAAAATCAAAACAATTTACATTCTGTAGTTATTTTTGAAACGCGGCTTTAAATCTGTACATTGACCACAAGATTGAGTCCACAGTTTTAGTTAATTTAGTTATAATGCGTCTTGGACATGTTTCGACGTGCTGAGAATCAGAATAGAACGCTTCTTCCGTTGTTTATCGTTTCCTCCTATCAAGGGCTACTTATCATATGTTTGATTTACATTAGCAATAATTAAACTAGTTTCCGATTAATAAACGAGCCGTTGCCCTCACAAAAGTCACCGCTAACTTGCGAGACAATAAACTAAGCGGAAAACTTTTACGCTACTGTTTCACAAAAGTTTCTGTTCGTATAACTCTAAGCGTATGATTGTACATCTGGTGTAGCACGTTCACTTTTGTTTGTATGAAACATACGAATATAATGAGAGGTACCTGGTCGCGTTGAAGAGTGCAGTTGACGGTCTTCCATGAAGGGTGCGTGTCAGGCGTGCAGTTGCAATAGTCCAATTTACAAACACCGAACTGATGTTCACCACTTATTATAGGACAGAGCGCAGCGAGCGCGAGTAACGCGGTGAGGGGCGACATGGTGTCGCGCTAGGGCGCGAGGGACCGCGCGCGCCGAGCGTCGTGCACAGACTGGCCTGCCGCGATGGCGGTATCACTCTGATCGCCGCTGTCTCTCACCATGCGCTAGTGATGCCCGGACGCGAGCGCTCTGCCTTATTATACATATCGATGATGTGGTTTCATTTGTGCTATTAACACTCGCACCACTATTTATTGATGGTTAGAATGTTCCATGCGAAATCGTGATGCTTCTTAATTTTATGATAATTATGGAATCTGAAACAATTAAGTTCGATTAATTAGTATTTATATGATAACTCATGAGAGTCTTTTTAAAGTGTTTTCTGGTAAAACTGCCTTTCCTTATGCCTCTGTTAGTGTAAAATAAGGGTCCTACTATTTTTAAAGGTATCAAGCTAGACTTAATATCAATTACTCAGGTCTGCTACCACTTAGAGCTGTGAAAAATTTCTAAGACCATGCAATAAAAAGATATAAATGTTTATAATGCAAATTTTCAACACTCTTAAGGGAATCAAAACCCATAGGGTACTTCCCGTGACCTCAAAATCTTGAAGTTTAGTTTGAAACGAAACAGATAGACAAAAAGCGAAAACCGTAAATTTTTAGTTTATTAAAAACATATATTTTTTTACGTAGTTTTTTTGTCGTTAATTTGTACGACACCTTTAGTGTCGCCAGTCCAGTGTATGTATTTAGTTTCTGCTATAGTCCGTGCGTTATAGCATGGTGCGGGTGACACTTGCCTGTTTGACGTTGACGTCTGTCAGTGCCACATGATTAGTGATGGGCATTAGAAAAATCTTTTTTTATTGTTGTCGATTTTCGTATATTATATAACAATCAGAACCAGGTTTATGATTCTGTTTTACTCTTCTTTTTTATTTTGTTTACTCGTGGCAGACAGTACGAGTGCTAGCGCCTTGTATGCGACACATATTTTGTTCTAATTCATTTTTGTTAAGTTGTTTTTGGTTTTAGTTTGTTTAGTTTTTTCCTTAGCAACTTTGTTACCAATCCTACAATGTTGCGTTATTTCATCAATATAATTAAAGATTTTTTTTAAATAAAAATTGAACTACGCACGATATTCGTTTTTTATTCCAAAATAACATCGACAACCTGTCCATCGTAGCAGTAAATCCCATCACTAAATACGTCTATGACGTTACGTTATACGCATAACACTTTACTTTATTTTTCACTTCATTAGATTTTATTTGAAGCCTAGAATATTCTGGTTGGCTTTAATTTAATCTACTACAGTTATAAACGATTTTGCATAATACGAATGTGATACAACTACAATAATAAGTCATAATTTTTACATCGCAGCAACTTTCAAGAGTGACACGAAACGTTACAGAAACTGTCACCCGCACCATGCTATAACGCACGGACTATAATCACTTCACATCACTTGAATGTTTTTACTTAAAATTTCGATATTTATGTACCAAATAGAATCACGTACTTCTTCCGCCAGTATCTTTCTGTTCGTTCACAGACTTAGTATATATGTGCTTTCTTTAGGTAAAATAACATTAGAAATCGATTCAGTAGTTTCTTATACCCCCTACAAAGTTATGAACTCAAGAACTTAACTTCTTCATAATAAATACCATGTCAAATAATTATAATAAATAGCGACAATCCGTAACAAAACTTAATCAATAACAATTTTAATTTTCTTGTATTATAAATGTTTGTGTTTAAAATGAAGCCTTTGTACGAAAAATCTACACTTAAACAAAATTATATTTCAATTTTTTATCACAAAGTATCATGAAACATCGAATCACATATTTGTATCGACTAGCAGCGAACTATCGATAGCTTTCGCGCGCGTTCCCATCCCTAAGCCGTGAGATACGGAGGTCGGCGGGGGCCTGGTCATAACTAGCGACCCTGCGATGCAACTGTATGCACTTTAAACGAACCCTACGAAGCTGGTACAAGGAGCCTACTAGTGCGTAATTAGCTACTGATTCTGACAAAGAACTTCTTGACATCTGGGTTAAACTATACCTAGCTACGTCTTATGTATTGGTTCGTTTCTCCCCGGAATTTCTTCATACGAATGCATTTTTTGGTTGTATCGGTAGTTTCAAATTCTTTTAATAGGTCATGGTTCGCGATGTAATTATAATTATAGACCCAAAGATGACAGAAATATGCGTAACGATTATCAAATACCTAGAACGGACATTTAGGACGATTTAGGCCAACACCGGTACGTAGCAAATATTAAACTAGGTTCGAAAATTACATTTTACCAGGAATTTGGTGAAAACTATTTAACGAGGAGATAGGTATATTCATATTTAGTTTGATGCAAATAATATTAATATTTTGGATCCATTGTCTTCTATGCTGAAAGGAAACTAATACGAATCATGACGCATCACAATTTATTTACAACTTATTCAATACTTACAACACACAAGAAATAGTAGCATTACGGCTTACGTACACATTGAACTTATCAACCGTTACGTAGAACATAGGAAGTTACAAAACTCTAAGCTTTTACCTACTTATGACTTTATGGAAACCATTGTATCAGTATATACTTATAATATTTCACGCTAGGAGGTGAATTTACCATAGGTCGCCGTTATCGAAATCGATAAGGAGGACTATATATATATACATATATATATATATATATATATATATAATATTTTAGTTCTCGATTCATGAACTAAAATACACTTTGGTTAAATCCTGCACTAGTGCAGAATTTCTGAAGTCTTCTAGTGCTAGAGTGTGCAGGCACTCCAATCTTTTTGAACGGGTTTGATCGATCTGTGTTAGAAAGCTGTTATTTTTGCTATATATGAAAAATATTATTCTACCTAGTCTTTATTTCCGTGCTTTGCAATACAAGATTAAATAATGCAATAACTAGTTATTGCACATTTACATTTTTTTATGCGTTATCTACATATGTTTCTGCCGAAAAAAGAAAAAATAACCGCATAACCCATTCTGTTCTTAATTATTACCAATCATAACCACGGATATAATAAGTTTATTCTTCGGAACTTAAATCTGCGTCTTTTTGAATATCTGTTTCTTCCGCGAAATTATAACTTTCAGCGACCGCGACATCTCATCCAACTTATTTTAACGGAAAAGTTTGCAACGACCGATGGTAAAGAAAATCTTACTCTTTCACGCAAAAACTATTGAACGAATTTGGAGTGCATTTTATTTTTACTGCTCGGTTTACTTGATACCCTGTAAGCTATCACATTTTGGCCAAAGGCTCTCCTGATTGATTTTATAGTCACAAAATCTACAATAGTTTGCGACTTTAAAATTTCCTTTTTTCACGGAATCGGGAAGCGATAAAATCACGTTGTATGAACTACGTAATATGCGTGCCTTGAGTATATTCTTATTAGTTATAATATTACAATAGAATTGTAACATTCTGCTGTGTAACATCTCAACGTATACTTACACAGGTTTAATGGCGCATCTTATCTTGACCTTTGTAAGAGGCTGTAATTATTAAGATGCAGTTAAATATATACTATGACATGGTTAACTTGGTATCAAGTAGGTACATTTGCAGTACTCGTATATCTGTTTAAAACCTTATAAAGTGGTGTTATTGTATTCTTCGCACATCGAGTAATGGTGATAACACAATATGAAGCCTTTTGTGACTATTATACCAATGCCAAAAAAACAATTCTGGTATTAGAAGTTGTGGTGAATTATTGCGTTGTCTTTTGTACAAAAAAAGCAAAATCGAACACTGCACTTAATTAAAAATTGTCATAAGGAATGCTTTGAGAAATAAAACAGAAGGCGTATTGAATGGACTTAGTATAAAATCGAGAGTAAAGTGGAGCATGCATTCGAGGTATGCGAACAAACCTACTAGAAAGCCGTATGAACATTATTGCTTTCAAAGCATAGTCTCGCTGCATCGCGTTCTCTTTAACGAACGACTTGTATTACATAAACTATATGAATTTTTTTCGTTTATTTTTCTTACGAAACCCCGGCTAGGTAGGTTAGAAGCCGACAGCATGGACTCACTGTATTGTTCACTTACTTTAAACAGATTTCATTAATGAGAAGTTTTTCATTCGGCCGCATTCATATGCTTGTGCGGATTTTCAAGCTTCCCTTTTCACATACGGCTGCGCTATTCGATGTAATAGCTATTTAGCCCATTAGTTCAAGTACTTTCTTTGTAGTCTTTCAACAAGAAATTCAACGCTTATGCTGTTAATACTTGTGTTGCGTAGTTCCGATTTTTCGATACTAAATGTAGACTTTATTTAGAGTCACGGAATTTCCAGTATTTGAAATTCTGTCTATATCTATTAATGGTGTTTCAGTTTCCCTAATAAGTTTGGACGTAGGGGACGTCCAAACTTATTAGTGATACCCGTTTAGAAATCCATTTCGTAAAAATGTTTTTTTCCGAATACTTTTTTGCACTAACAGGACTATTGCGCTCCATAATCCTCGGAGCCCAGACAAAGCCACTCAACACACGGCATTGCCATTCCGATACAAATCAAATATGTCGCTAATAGGTTTCCGTATTCGAGGTTTAGTTAGGGTTCCGTACCCAAAGGGTAACACGGGACCCTATTACTAAGCCTCCGTGGTCATTTTGCCTGTCTCCAGGCTGTGTCTCATAAACCGTGATAGGTAGACAGCAAAAATTTTCAAAAAATTATGAAGTTCCGTTGCCCCTATAACAAGAAATACTAAATGTTAAAAACGGTAACAGCAATATTTACTTTTAAAATAAATAACAATAAAGGCAATACATCCCATACAACAAAGGTTATTTTTGAGCAATTTTTAGTCGATATTAAGAAACAGGTAGAAACTTGAATAATTGTAAGTAAGTGTTTAGGATTTTCAATTACCTATAGATGATAATACGGAACCCTTCGAGCGCGACCGACTCGAATTCGACCGATTTCGGAATTTAAAAACTGGCCAAGTCCGACTCGCACTTGGCCAGTTTTTAGAGTTCAAAATGCTGTCTGATACACGGACAAAGTTAAACGATGTTACTGCACTACCGGGATCGAAAATGGATTCAAAGAATGTTTTGATCACTATGGGTATGCTCGTGAAGTCACGACACAGTTACCCTATTAAAATACTTCTTACGCTTTTACCTATAAATAATACTTCAGGGATAATGTAAGTCACTCATAAAATAATGTAATTTTGAAATGCGCTTGGAAAAAAGTATTGAAAATATGAACTTGAGTAGTCGCTCTGTTGCAGTTTTGCGAGATTTTTCTTCAAGAATCTTTCAGCCTCACCTGCCAATCAAAATAAAACCCTATCGTGATGTAAATTAAGATAGATTTTCTACTCGGCATTTGTTTCTATAACCTACAATAAGAAATTCGATGGATAAGTGAGTCGTTAGATGTAGGATGCAATAGACTTTAGGTAATATTCAGCTTGTGTCCATTTCTGAAACGTAACAAAACTTCGCTCTAATAAAATTATTACTAGCTTAAACGAGACCGTTTACGTTTTGAATGCGCCTAAAATAACTTCAAAAATATTCGATTAGCATCGTAAACGTAACATAATTCACATAGTGCACCGTTCGCGCAATGCTGTAATATGTTCGACCGAACATAAAAAGACAGCGTACTTGCGTTTTAATCCCGTCTTGTCTCTAGTGTAGCTCTTACGTTAATGCACTAGAAATCACATGTGATTACTTTAGCAATATTGTTACAAGATAGGTACGTCAAACGACATCGCATGCCACAGTATTGAATCAAAATTGCTCGGTTCATTTATGCTCTGGACATAGTCGGACAACAGTACCTAAAGATTGCAACTGAAAATTCTTTCCAATTTTACTAAGGCAAAACTTTGAAAGGAAATTGCGAATGTCATAAACTCGTTATAGTCGGAAGTGTGCAATTTCCCACTCAACAAGTTGTTAAGAAATCTGTTACGTTTGATTTATTTCTTACGCACTAAAGAATCCTCGACGCTAGTTTGAAAACTCGGGTATCAATGTTGAGAACTAATTTGCTTACAAACTCTGTAAGTAAGTATACTTCCGATCCAATAAGTACGATATCAACGCGACGCGAGATCCAGGTTCTAACATTTTTAATTTTATAAGTTGTCTAACTAGCTCCGAACGGTGGAGAACGTGAGTTGCTTATTTATCGACAAAAGTATTGAGTTTACTTCAGCGAGTAAAGCCCAACAAAGCACAGACTACTTACACGTGTACCTTTGTAAAAGTGGGTTAAATGAAACGATAGCATTGAAATAAGAGATAAAGTAGGTATCATATTTTATTATAATGTTGTATCGCAGTTCTGTTAGTCTACAAACTAACTCTATTGTAATATGTTAACAAGCGCGGTAGGTAGGGCGCGTGGAAGCGTGTACTGTTGTTTTTAGGTAGCGCCCGCCCTTCGTAAAAGTTAGAATCAACATTCGAGTATTATGCAGCGGATTACATATGCTGTTTCAGACTTAAAGTTTCAAGGTTAACGAGATGCTTCTGCACCCTTTAACGAGCGGATTGTGTCACAAGCGCGTAAAGGTCGCGTGTATGACTCCATTTTCACCTTGACGACGATCATCATTTAAATAAATCGAACCTCAATTTTAAAATCTGGTTTCCGTCAATGTTGGTCAGTTTGTGGCACCTTATTTATTTCTCTATGCTGGAGAAATTGCTTTGTATTCTGAATTGTTTGTTCGAGTTGTTGATGTTTTAATTAGAATGTTTTCCAGTAGAACTAGTGAACTGGCGAAAAGTTGTATTACGTTCACTTTTCAATTACCAGTTCGTTCTATTTTGCGCTGGCGCGTGTCGTCGTTCTAGTGGTGAACAATAAACTATTTAATCTGATGTCAACCAATTTTAATTGAAAATAGTAGTTTATAATTGGTTTCGTGTTCGTTGTCACCAGGTGCGTGTCAACGGAGCGTCAGTTCCTGACGGACTTTGTGGCGGGCGCGGAGAGCACGGCCGGCGGGCGGCTGGCGCGCTGGCTGGCGCCCACCTCGCGCGTCGAGCCCTCCAAGTGCGAGCTGAAGGCGCCGACGCAGCCGGTGCGCCCTTCCGCCAGGCTCACGCTGCCTATTCTAGTACGAGATCAGTACGGAGAGAATGTTGCTTCCCCGGCTATGAAGGTTGAGGTAAGTTTTGTAATCCATTTTCTTTACTTTATTTTGTTAAATTCAAGTTTTAGCTTTTACTTCCACATTTAGCTTTTAGAGTTATTTATGTGTAGTTGAGTTTAATCAGAGATTAGACTTAGACAGATGCAGATGGCTGAAAAGTAACCTTAATTTTATGACGAAAATGCGTCATCCCGCGTTTGAGAATTCCTTGCATAATCTTTGTCTTTTCCTCGCTATAAAATAACCGCTGTTTTCAAGAGCGGCAGGTAAAAGGTGCTTCACATTTCACAGCTACAAGGAAGCGAAGCGGTTTTGAGCCGACGCACGACGGCGACGACTCGACGACCGTTTAACAATCTTTTGTTGTTTTATTACTTCGTTATTTTTAGAAATAATCACAGAAGCTAACTTATTAGACTTCCCATAAATGAGTGCAAATAGAGTGGAGCATAATTATTAATATTTTTTGTTAGGGCGTTGTATTATTTCTTTTTTCAGCTGTTAAGGGAACTGAGTCAATAAAAAAGTGAGAATGAGAAAAAAAGTTAGAATAATAAAAAATCACACAATAGGGTTAATATGTCTAATTAACTACTTTATGTTGCTAACGATCTAACTTTTAACCCTATAATTATCCATTATTTTATCTTTTCTGCGATTAGTGCATTCATTGTTGTAATTATTAGAAAAGAACGCGATAAATAATATAAAACAATGTGGGTGGTATAAAACAATGATCATTTAAAGGGTTCTAATAGTTCCAATTCTGCGTTTGATTTGATATTGCTCACGCCGATAAGCCGATTGCGATCAATTAATTACGATCGCTCACGGTTTACTCGAGTTGACGTGTTTGCCACACCGCCCATAACATGACTCTAAAGCTAAACCTATTCTACATCTCCCGTCTGTTATGAATATCGATATTTGTAACTGCATTTCTGGTTTCATTTCAAAGTTCTGAATTCGATATTTTTCATCAAAATTTCGTCCACTTTTATTGTTCATCTTTTGTTTCGGCTGCCCACTGGGTTTTGGAGACACCTGTCTGAATAGCGAGCATGTAGATTTGTTTGATTCCATTATGCAGAACAAACAACTGATTTCCATATACACACCGACAAAGTTTCAAATAAATACGCACATGCATGCGCAGCATCGAACAAGGACGACTAATGTAAAGGTCGCGCTGGACAGTGAGAATTTCTATTTGAATAGTTTTCAGAACACGTAGGGGTGGTTCAAATCTTTTACGTGTATACTTTCGAAAATAATTTGCCACTTGATTTTATTTCTGAAACATACTTGGCTAGGTCTACAAAGGTGCTACGTCTCAAATACTTGAATGTGCTAATCTCTTGTTGTCGTTCCCGTCTGTACGGTCTTACGTGATTAAGTCAGGTCCTAATACCGTGACGTTGCACGGTATTAGAACCTGACCACATTGCACTGTGTATCTCCAAGTTAGGCATCGTGTAGGTATACGTCGGAAGCTGCACCGCGTATAATTAACGCTTGTAAGGTTAGGTATATTGTTGTTGAGGGAGGTGCAAATACTGCAGCCCCGACTGTCGCTCCGGCAAATGACAGGTATCGATTAATAGGGTGTTGTTATTCAGTCATGTCAGAAGGTTCATGATTTCTGAAGCACTTGAATATAAAAGACTTTTTTGTTCAACTATAACCCTGTTTTCTGCAGTTGTAGAATGTTTCAATATCGGCCGGGAATGCACTTGTAACATTTATTAGATCACGATGTTCGATATCTTTAGATATTCGTATTTATTCAATATCTTTATATTTTATTTCTTGTATTTCCGGGATTCGATTTGATACGTGTATTTTGTTTGAATTGGATTAATCAAGGTATCATTTGAAATATTTCGGCATCACATAGGTATTGAGAGCAAATAAAATTAAGATCAAATTAGTCGGCCTTGTGATTATCTGCTTCTGAATTAATCTACACAATATCCTATATATGGATTATGTTTAGGTTTGTATAGCTATAGGTCAAAGGTATTTAATTAATGACGCTTGATTGACGCAGGTGTTCGAACAACGAGCCATTTCTCGGTAACAGTATGTTAAGCTTAGGAGCTTGATTGCAGATAATAATTATATCAAGGACATCCGTATCCCAAGGACAAAGGCCGCTCTAATGACGGCATCGACCAAGCGTTGAACAGCACACTGGTTATGGGAGATAACTAGAGTAGGGATGCTGTTGACTTGAAATTATGTTAAAATAGATTCATGATCTTTACACCGAAATAGTATAGACAAATCTCATAAAAATATACATCGTAATTGGTAACAGTCGTCTGATCAAAGATTTGTATATAATTGTCGGCAATTGGTAGTCATTGACATAGATCTGTCGCGATCTTCGAACTCCTGTCTTCGCGTGGGTGTCTCCGTCCCGTCTGAGCCACAGTTTATCTGCTATGGGTCAAACACACTGACATGTGTATTATTTGTGTCAATACATTCTGTGTACCGAATGTACCGATAATACCCTTTAAAATGTTTCCGAACAGCCGATACACATGGTTGCTGTTTTTTCAGGGTGGTTTTATCGGACATTTTATTTGATTGACGGCGCATACCGTTGTAAAAGCGACTTTATATTTAATAATTTATAACAGTAAAAAAAAACAGTTTTGACTAAAAACTTATTCGATAAAACGGACAAGTAAAGCGGGTATAACCTAACAAATTAATTTGCTACTTGTAATGTGTTTGTCAAACAAATTGCATTTGTTTCTAACGAGTATCTAATATCGAGAATTGTTTTCAGTGTTCCGACAGCGGAACGTGTCGGTGCAAGCTTTCTATTATTAGTCATTAATCAAACAACGATGACTCTCGATGCAGACTGTGGGCAGAATAGGTCAAGGGCAGCTAGATATAAGTCATCTGAAATACCCGTCTGTGAGAGACTCGAATTATTTAAGGCCTGAACTATAAATATTTTTAGATAGAATTTCCATATTCGATAGTCGAAAACGTTAGAAAATTTTTGTCGTATTTTTAAAGACTTGCTTGCATAACATATAATGTTATAGTTGAAACGTTAAGGTAACCTTTGAAAAAATAGGGGTACTTAAATTTAAAAGCACTCAGGTGTTCCCTAAGTATACTCATGGTCACCTTAAAATGGGCCCGAAATACTGTAGACACTATTGACAGGCCTTTTAATGGCGTAGTTACCAAATGGAACTTTCAGCCTTTAATGGAAACACTAGGGAAGAAGTTTTTTTAAAACTGCAGCCCGCGCTGAAGCTTTTAAAAATGATATTACACAAAATTGTGCGTATTTTTTTTTGTAATTACGTTAATGCAGCATTGGTTGAAAGCCGAAGTAAAGAAGGATATAATTTATGTGACTTATGATGGGTTGTTTTAACATTTGAGAGTATAAGTGCAGTTGTAACAACTTAGTCTGATAACATTGATTGCAAGAATGTGGTGAATATTACAATGCTTTAGTTAAATAGCTATAGATAGAGTTACTCAATAACTTTGTCTCCTATCGAATTCATGGCTATACCTATTTTAGAATAGCCTGCATGGTATTGATAAGGCGGTCCATTATTGAACTGACCTCAATTTAAACTTCTTAGAAATCTGTCGAAGGAGCTAGAAGTCAGCGCATTATGTCGCTTAGGAAAAGTGAAGAAAACGTCATTAGCTAGTTTCTAATAAGTTTTGTCAGTTTATAAGAAGTAGTTATTGGCATTCAGTTTCGCAGACAATTTTAATTGTTTTACAAGTTGGGTTTTTAAGGTTAGATGGTCGGGAGACTAAGATCAGAATTATTCGTGTGTTGCTGTTTGGTCGTTCTCGGAAAGGAGACCGAGACCTTTTACGACTTAATAGAATATGACCTGTTGTTCAAGAGAGTAAATAAAAAGTAAATAAGCAATAATAACGTTCCCACAGTCGCGCAGTGAACAGTGATGGGGCTACCCACCCGCAGCATTTTAATTACATCAACAACCTACAGTCCGTTTGTCACTGCAACACGCTCGCGACTGTAGGATGCTGAGCGGATGCCACGATTCCAAAAAGGGGGCAAAATAACTCGTTTACATGAAAACGCCATACTGAATACATTATTACGCTGTTGTGCACAACTCCATTTTAAGAGGTGTAAGTACGCCGCCTAAACCTATTTTGAAGCCTGAAACCACTTCTTTCCCCTGTTGTTATTAGATCTGTGATTATTCACTAAATATTAAATTTTGAGCACCAAGTTAGTTTGTGACAGATATTGCAAATGTAAATAAATACCTTATGATAGAAATGTCTCTGCGAAAAGGCAGCATAAAGCAGCACAAATATGACGTAAAGATACGGATTATTAAATTCACATTTCGAATTATCGAAATGAACGATTAATAAAAATATAAAAAGTACGAATTTCTCGACATCGCTTTGATTCCCTTATACACGCCTTTCATTACCAGCCTTTGAGAAATTATAGTGCACTGTGCGGAACATTCAAACAGTTCTGTACCAGGAATTTCTTTGAACTACTCTGCAGCCGGAGGTTTTACTCACCGCGCAAAATAAATGAACGTTAGATTTTGAAAAACTTGTTCCGGTTTTCCTTTGAAATTCAAGGTTGCGATTTCTCGTTACAGTAATATTTTATCTCTGATGTTTTAATTAGCTGCATAAACATACCTCGTTGAAGAGTTTTCTTATTTACGTCACAAAATGAAAGGAACCTTTTTATTTTATATCCGTTTGTAGGAATAAGGTAAGAGACCTGATGGAATGTTTCTGCTTCCTTGGAAATTGTGTCGGCCTTTGGTGTGGTACGCAATGAGCGTCGACACCCTTGCGCCATCTTGTGTTCTAAGTTCGGCGGTCGCGTCCCGCGGTTCTGCTGGAGCCGCCGCGGAAACCCTCAAGCGGCGAAATTATCGTTATATTTTTGAGCCTTTTGGCGTTAAAACGCTCGTGACATGGGGGCCAGGTGCAAGAGTTCTGGATAGAGAACTCAAAAAGCTTTTGGTCGACTCCACCCGTGACCAGAAGGCTGGGCGCTGAGAATTGGCATTGTTATTTAAAGTGATAATACCGCCAGTCTCCTGGACACGTTTCCCGCCATTGACCGATCGAGATGACCACATTGTTATTTTTATTTTTAACGTTTTATAAATATGTTATTTGATTGTTATACATTAGTTTAAAATGTATATATTTTTTGTTTAGTGTAGTTTATATTTATCATCTAAAGTTAATATGGTAGCAATCATATAATTCCTTCGCTGAAACATTTTCCCGGCATTTTCTAAGTAGCTTAGCAGTCAGGTTGCTTCACTTACGTTAATGAGTTCAAAATGTTTCTTGCGTGGTCTTACGCAAAATGCCATGAGCTTACGTCTCTATGCAGAGTATTTCTAAGTAGTTTAAATTCAACCACCTATCAAAATTTACCTGCAGTAAAATTTATTAGTATTCAAAACAACTTTTAATTAGGTAGTTTCATCTTAAGTGGAATAATAGCATTACAAAAAATACAAAGTATTGCTACCTAAATAAAACTTCACCGTCCGCAGTCCTGATGGAGTCAGAATATTTTAAACAAAACTTTCCAATAGTGGTCGCATATTTTACATTTTTATTTACATTACCAATTCATAAGCTAAATATAGTTCACCTCGTTCGTACTGTCTCGAAAAATTGCGCCATTTTAATCCACTTTTGAAGAGATGCTATGTAGTCAACAATACCAGTTTGGTCTTTGTGTAAACGAGACACAGCTACGCGTTGTGTAGAACGCTTTCTCGTTTCCACTAGTCAGGCCTGCTTTAGGGCTCATAGCACTTGTCAGTTGTCTGTCGGAACGTTATGTGTCATGTTAAACCTAAAATTGGAACAGTTGCGGGCAACGTGCTTCGACGATTTCAATTATATTCATAGAACCTGAATACCTGACATAGTAAATCGATCTTTCGTTGGCGTCCGACCTATATTGGGTTCAGACCAGGAAGTTTGCCATTATTTTTAGCGCTAGTGTTCCTATGCCTCATTATCATTTGTTTACCATTTTTGGTTAAATCCTATATGTCTAAGTTTGTATTTTGTCTATTACATTTACTTGGATTTCTTACTTTGTGTCACAGCGCGATTAAATTGTTCATGGTTTTGTTAATTTGTTGTACGAACATTAAGATGCGTCCACGCATGTAATATTCCACCAAACTTTAGCCCGTAACCAAGAAAAATGTTTATTCATAATGCAGCACTTTTCGAAGATCAACGGAAATCAGGCAGACGCAGGCAGCACCCATCGCCTACCCTTCATCGCTTCCTGTGCTCTCGCAACGGAGGAAATAACGGGGCAACAAATTTACAATATAAACGACATAGCGACAGTCAAAAATCTGTCATTTCATTTGAATATTTCCACGAACACTTTTGACAACTAATTAAACTGACACAGCTTAATGAATGCATTTCTACCTCCGTACTTTTTCACTCCAGCCATAATATTGATTCTTCGTTGCATAGACAATATTTAGGCACATTTTAATATGAACTATTTTTAAGTTTCCTTTTCAAAATAAAAAAAAAAAAACAGTTTGTATAGATGTTCGGTAAAATGATTGGCAAAATGTTTGAAGCAAAACCCCTCCCCCACCTCCCACTCATACTATTCGTTAAAAGTTCACGACGATGACACGGAGTCATATTCGCGAAAAAGTGTGCACGCACCTTTAAAAAATACTTGTTTTATTACATAAGACAAGTCAGTACTACCTTATAACAGCCGACTTTGTAGTCATATTTGCGGGCTTCGGCGGTACAATATCAATGAACGGCCTGGTTCCGCCTCATAATAAAGTCGAAAGCATTGTGTGTTTCGAAACATAATATGGTGACGTCGGCAGATATTGATAAAGTAGACAATAAATGCACGTGACGGCATTGTAAGAGTGTGTCATCCCTGCAACTAAATACGAGCATGGCATACTGCTCTCAAAACATTAGCTCAACTACAAACAATGTGGACGCTGGAAGCAAGGCTTAGAACCCATTAGCGTAAAATAAAGTTACAAATTGTTTTTTCTAACCGTATTTGTAAAATACCCCCTACCTAATCCGGTTGTAGAACGCAAAAGGCTTTTTCACTTAACTGATTAAATTAAAATGTGCAATATGTGGTTTATTTGATGAACCTCATTGTACATTGCATTCTATTAGCGAATTAGTGGAATTCATTATAATATGAAAGGTAATCCATTGCACGTGTCCTGCAGGGGTTTTACACTCAAAACGCTCGCATCCAAGAGAGAATTATTGGTTTGTACAATTGTCCCCAGTTCTGGTAACTCAATTAATACGTCAGTATTGATTACAGCGGTATGGCTTTGACGTACAACGAACCTGTTATTACTGTTTGATTTATTTCAATTATCGTAGTTATCAACTGCAATTTAACTGATTTGGTTTTTATTTTGTACTAGCTTCTGCCCGCGGCTTCGCCCGCGTGGTAAAGGGACAAAAAAACCAAGGTCTTTTCTTAATATTTTTTTTCCGTAAGAACCTTCTCCTAATAATAACAAATACAACAAAAAAAGAATTAGTGAAATCGGTCCAGCCATTCACGCGTGATGCCGTGACCAAGGAAAACGGGTTTCATTTTTATATATATAGATAAAAGCTCTTGTGACTTTCTGATGCATTGCGAGCTCGTGATTTTCTTGTAAGCCTTTTAATCGTGATATATTAAAAATTGTTTGCGATTAAGACCAAAACATAATATATCCAGATATGGGTGTCGGCAAGAGAGGTTTAATCGTAGTGTTATGATATCCGGCTTATGATAATATTGACTGAGTCAATTCACAAGCAGGGCGCATACATTCGAAGTGGATTTCCGAAAACCAACTTGCAATCGGGATATACTGCTACTGAGAAATGTGTTAATTTATAACAGAACATCAAATAGCGCAGTCCTAGACTTCTCCCGTTGGACTGTATGTGTAGACACTCGAAGCGGTTTAGCAGCAAGACCGCTTTGACTATTCACCAGACTTAGCTCAAAATTATGTAACACATACTCAATTGGTATTGAAACCTTGAAGCAAGGAGCATAAATTTACCTCCATGTATCCTATTTTCGGCATTTTCCGCGTCAAGGAATATAGACAAGTAGAGTGTGCTTTTACACTACCGTAGCACTGGAACTCGAGTCGTCGAGTTTGAAAATGCTAAGGGACGACGAAAAATGCATCTACGCTTTAGTTGTAAAATTGCGTTTCATATTTGGGAATTTCATGTTTATATATTTAGGATTTATTTTTTTGTAGTAAATACATGAATATTAACATATATGCTTATGATTAATGCTTAACTAATTAAGTTAATGATGTTAAGGTTTATCGTAATTTCCTTATAATGCATACTCGCGTTGTCTTAGAGCCATCCGGTTTTCTTCAGTTTCCTTCATTTACTTTGTAGATAAGACAATATCCCACACTAATATGATTAAAAACAAACAGTGATACCGGATACTGTAAACTGTTTCTAACGTTGGAAATTATAAAAGTAAAAACATTTCAACCCACTCGAGTCTCCTCGTCGTATTCGATATCTCGTATTGTGTTTGTACTAAAAGCTCTTTATTGGAGTATTTGTAGAGACTGCTTCAAGTATATTTAGCTTGTATGTAAAGCTACACTCGATCTAAGCGCTAATTGGATAGTTGATAAATGCAGTACGGAGCGCCGGCCGCGACTCGGTGATAAGTGACGCGTGAAAACTTTTCACTGCTATACTTAGGACTTAAAATATCCGCCTGCCCAGCTAGCCGGCTGGAAACGATATCGGACGTTTATTGCAATGCAAATATTTTGGAGCGGATGCTATTGTTGTATAAAAAAATTGCATGCCGTGTATTTTTAAGTTGCATAGCCCTCAACCTGTGTAGTTTAAGTGTAAAATGTAATAAAAGATTAGATTTGGCTTTGAGAATTGCATTAAGTAAGTATAAAGTAGAACCCCGTCGCCATCGATTCCTTAAAGGAATCATGACAAGCTAGATCTTCATAAAACATCGTAATTGTTTTGTTAACGCAGTGTTGACGACAAATATAACCCTAAAATTGGGGAAACTTTCCTAAACTAGCAACAATCCACTCATCGGCGGTATCCTTTGTAATACGGATTTACAGTCTGTCAGCGCATGAACTTTAAAATTAAAATTGTGCAATTTTACTCACGGGGAGCTTAATCAGGGGATTAAGCAGTGTCGTCTTCAGTGCTTCGCGTTAACTGTGATATTAAATTTTAATATATCTAATTAATTCGAGGAAAATACTTTTCTATTTTTCGAATGAATATTGAATATATTGATGCTACAAGTTGTATCAAGATATTATTATTGTTTATTGTTGTATCATAACAAGGTGCGCATTGTAATGCTCGGTTCGCCGCACACACTGATGTAATGATGTATTACACGCGAATGCTCCCGGTGCGAAGGAAGGTAAGGAGTGCCTATGCATCAGTAAAAATGTAGGACGGAGATCTCGAAATGCAGCGAACTATTCAACTATATTGCTATATCAGCTTAAATGTAATAAAATAAATTCTCAAAGTCGTATTAATATGGGCCCAATATACGTCCTTGATCTTGAAAACAATCCATATTCTTACGCCTAGATACTCTAGATACGATACTCATCATTAACACCCCTCATTCAAGGCTAGCTTCATGAGTAACAGGTAAAATATGCGCCATCAATTACTACTTATTATTATTTTGTACTTCCTAACTATGAGAAAAATGATAATTATATCATATTTTGAATACCATAATTCGACCTTCGTCCATGTTAACACATCGAATTATTTCGCAAATTAACCTATCACGTTCACTTTTGATTTACTCACTCTATCCCTATACAGATTTCTGTACATGTTAGGAAGACAGGTGTATCTATATTTCAAAACTGATTCCGCTCAAGTCTCCGCCTGCATCTAAAGGAAAATATTACGTGCAATGCGAGAGATGAAAATTTTCTTATATCCTCCCTTAGGATTTAATAAAAAATCGTGAACTTCCGTTTAGGAGTTTAGAGATTAAAATTCATGTTTATGACTTCTATTTCCTGCTCGATTCGCAGAGGTAGTTGCAATACAATGTTCAGACAGGCATAGTTTAGACAATGAAACCAAAAAAGAATACAATTTAATCAATACTCAATTCCTTTCAGCGTTCGATTACTACGCATCCAATTTTTAAAAGCTATATTGCACTGCTATGAATTTCCAAACTAATATCTAATTAAGCTGTAACATGTCCGCTCGTCGCTAATCCAATCGCTTCTCTTATCATTGTGAATTGACAACGCGGGCGTAGTCTCAACGTCGTATTCAGTTTCCGCTTTACCCATTAGCGAGTTTATTTTCTTAAATAACCTGACCTAATAATGCAATGCTAGCAGTGAACAGGTGTCATGCATAAGTAGGGCGAACAAAGTCTTCGTTATTCTGTATTCAATGAAAGTACGCCAGTAAGTACTTTGGTATTACTTGCAATTTTGTGCCATGATATTGATTTTAGTTATTAGCTAAATAGCTCTTTCTTTTCCATATTTTTAGTAAATATCACTATTTTTCTATCTAGCGGCATCGCTATTTATAGGTACTAATCTTTCTCGACTTCTAGACATACAACGTACTACAAGAGCTTGTACCTCGATTATAAATAAACGTCCTGTGTGTCCTTATTGTATAGAATAGGTGATCGACACGACGCTAAAGGTTATTACTTTGAACGATTCTTGAGAAGCAGGACCTCTTAATCTCGTCACAGGATCAATTTGAGCTCAACAAGGCAAGTGTTAACTCAATTGAATTAAGTGCAACGATATGAGATTTGTTTCATACTTGCACAACGATGTGTTATAGTTCAAATACAATTCGTATTTCAGTGATAAGCACGTAGAAGAGGAAATTCTCGGGAAAAGGCTGTTGTCTCAGGCAGTTAGCTTCCTGAAACGTCCGGCCGGATTATGTTGATCCTGGGAGTCAAAGCTAATGCGAGCGCAAACACTGACTACTCTGTTTGTCTTAATGCCAATCGTATTCTGTGATCTGTCAAAGTCTATAGTTCAGGATTAAATCGTGTTAGTGCAGGTCGCATGTCTTCTGATACAGAGATATCATCGACCGCTGCGCCTGACGGGATTACGATTACATTATATTAAGCCCTAGCTTAATCACGGGTAGTTACGACCTAGTAAGTAAGTCTGACAGCTGTCAATTAAATACACAGGGTGTCCAAGAAAAAGTAAATAATAAGAATATCACTGACCACCCGATAGTCAAACTTTTTTTGGACACCCTGTAGGTATATTGGCGTCTTATGCATACACGAATCTGTGTCCACTTTAATCTTATAAAGATACATAAATGCGTTCGGGCGGTCGACGAAGTTTCATAGATAATAGGGATAGCTTTAGCTTCGCGTTTATCAATATTAACAGTTCCAATAGTTAAACTGAAGCCCGTCAGTTACATTACAGTTCATTTAGCTCTTACGTATATTGTATCTATGACTCCTTATTTTTTTGTTATTATTAAAATTTTTCACATTTTCCTCTACAACGTTTAAAATAAAAATAAAAAAAAAACGAAAGCAGCCAATTCAATTTAAAATAGTATAAAATCTGCCTGCATTTTCACAAAGTTCAAAGTTGTCACACACTTTGACGTCACAATTGTCTATCCGACTCAGCTTTCCTGAAAGCCCAGTCCGGTAAAAATATTGCATACATATTTATAAATCCCCACGTAAAATGTTACGTTGTTAATATTCATTTAAATATTCACATTCACATACGTCGAAAATACTCCGCGCATTCCGTCCTGTGCTAATTTGTCGCCTTCGCTGTCCATGTTGTGCCCTAAAAATTCGAAACTATTTTTGCATTCCGGATTCTCTTTTGTCGTAATAAAAAATATTGAGAGTCTATTACTGTATATGAAAAGTTACGCTACGTCCAGCTAGTTCAATTTTTTAATTCCGAATCTGAATACAAATGTGTGCATTGTTTTCGATTTTTTTCCTTTCCTGTGAGTTCTATCTAGTTTTTCCTTTGTCGCACAGGTGGTGGTTCAGAAACTGAACGCGAGCTCGGGTCGAGCGTCAAACGCTGACGCTCATCGCATCAAGGTGCCCGACGTGCCCTACCAACCGACCGTCAGAGACACCATGTCCTTCCACGCCATCAGCATGATGAAGGTAATGATTTAAATACCCTCAATGTCGAAATGATGTTTCCTGGTACACTTAAGCACATAGTAAGCTGAATTTCACAGAATATTCGATTCGAGAGAGATTAAAAACCGGAATTCAACGAAAACCTCAATTAATAATGATGAACTGAAGTGTACTTATTATGAAATTAATTACGACCAGCTTTAATATTACCTGCATATTATATTGATTTTGTTATCGACGCCACCCAACCCGTACTAACTGACAATTTCATTTGTTTTATCTTCAACCTACCATGACCTATATTGCAATAGGTGAGGCTCAGATATGCTTTTGTATTTAAAATTGAAGTTTGAACAAAAGATGCAGCTCTATTGCGGGCCGTTGTTAAATGTAGACTGTTTCTTCAGGCTTTAAATGAAAACAGGATTGTGTCGTGTGTTTAGATTTCGTTTTAGCAAGACAAAAGATGCAAAATGTTTTAACTACTGTAATTATTTTCCAGTGTTTTGTGTCATAGTATTAATCGAAATATATATTGCTTTTATAGCGCATACGTTTGATAGTAGTTCATGGTCAGAATCACTTAAGCTTCGCTTGGTATTGTCAGTAGATACAAGACCTACTAAATTGAAGGCATCCTGGATTAGTCCACAGATTACAGGACTGACGATCGATGCACGACAGTCCTGTGAGGTATTATTTATTTGAACCACTAGTTGCGCTGAAACCAGCTTAAGTGATGTTAAGGATTCCTCAGGATGTCTAGGACTGTGCAGAGCTTTGGTACGTAACTACACGATCCTTAAGCTCTTCATTAACTAAGAGTTGCTACAATCGTCGGGTGCAGGATGGCGACTAAATAATCTAACAGAAGGCATTAGAGGCACAAGAGGATTTCCGTCGTCCTTTAGACTAACAATAATCATGTTTCAGAGGTTACTTCTATAAATGAATAAGGACTGACGATGCCGAGCCTCTAACGAAAGCTTGCCTTAGATATATAACTTTAAATCAGTCTTTAAAATTCTCATAAATACCTAATTAAATTGAAAACGAAAACGACTTAAGACACTTCAATGACTTTAAAACAATTATCTTAAATCTATAATGAAATCCACTAAAATTGAATAACTGGGTCATAAGTTTTATTGAAAGAATCAAGTAAAACGTCGCGTGGCACTGTGTTCAGCCGAGAGTTGGATGTTGGACTTGGTGCGACAAATTTTGCGTTCTACTGACTTTGCGTACGTATATCACAATATACGAGCGGTCTATTGTACGTTAAGTGCAATTGTACGCGAATGCCGCGCGTCAAGGGCAATTTATGCAGTCTCTTCGGTGTCGACAGGCCAATTCGCATAATTCTTTTTTACTAAAAATAACTATAAAAGGCGTGTGTCGCTAGAGGCCTTATAAAATAAATTGTCTTACATTGAGATCGATCCAACACACTTGCAGTTAAAAATTTTGTACTGAAATTTTAAAGCGCTGCGATTCCGGAATCCAAGCTATGCCCATCCATAAGTTTGAAGCGTAGAAGTGAATGCCGATACTGTGTTTTAATACAGGGATTCAGAAAATTTTGCAATACACGTCTCAAATATGAATACCTGTTGCTGTAAAATTTAGAACTTAATACCAGGCGCGGATATTGCAACTATGTGTATGAGGCAAATATTTAAAATCTACTAGATATTTAATCGGATCGTATTTTACATTTAATGTGAAAATGTTTGGTTATTAAATAAAATTCGTATAGAGTGTAAAGTGTTTGCTGGAAAACCCATTAATGATTTAAGCTTTAATCCGTATTAATCCTTGCACTTATGAGTTTTGAACATTTTCGAATTTATAATGATGATGTAATTATTTTTTATTCGGAAAAGTTATTCAATCCATGCTGTTTATTAATATGTACATTTTATAATGAGCCTGGCATTATTTGTGAGGCTTGCCTATTTAAATATTTTTTTGCCTTGTCGTATAATTGAAGTAGGTACGTTTATAAATTCATTGAAACTTGTTCCTATTTGTAGGTAATTATTTACTAATCCTTGTTCGCAGGCCTACCAAAACTTCTCATTTGAAGAGTTACGCCTAGCGAGCGAGTCTTGGGGCGACGGTGGTGCTATCGGGGGTACGTTCGTGCACAACGGGCGCATCCCGGCCGAGCGCCTGCCGGTCCGGGAGAACCCCGACGGCTCGTACGTGGCTATGTGGACGCCGAGGTTCGCCGGGGCTTACATCTTCAGGTGTACACTCGATGATTATCCAGCGTCACAGGTACTAAATAATATTACGTGTATAAATATCGTTTCTGTTTTGGCCGATGCGCTTTTGTTTTATATTATATTACTAGCGACCCGCCCCGGCTTCGCACGGGTGCAATGCTGATATACTAAATACGCTACAGAAAAACTGTGAACGTTGTTTATAAAAAAACATAGCGGCCCGCTCCGGCTTTGCACGGGTTTAAAATATGTAACTCACTGAAAAAATGATAAAATCAATCCAGTAGATTTGATTTATTCATTTACTGCCCGTAGCCCGCACGCGTTTTTGGAGTACTTAAAACAATTCCCCTTTCCTTATCTTTGGAATATCTTTTATACACAATATTTTCACTTTTTTTACATTTTTACTTTTTTTTACATTTTTACCTATTTATTTTACAACAATAATTAATATATTACAGAATATCTTTATATACAACGTTCACAGCTTTCTTGTCATTAGACAATACAAACATGTTTTCTCAATCGCTACGTTCCGCAATTTTTAAATCTGTACATCTTCAAAAATATTGATTTAAATCAGATGCTGTAAAAGGCCAAATAGATCTATATTAAATCAACAATGTATTTAAGGTATTTAATTGGATAAGGATTAATGCTGTATTGGTTAAAATCGCTTCGAATATTAGTCATTATTTGTCGTAAAAAGTAAATGACAAAAAAATGTTATTGTGGGATATCCATAAGAGATAGACATATACCATCGCGGAGTTTTCTGTAGACCTTTTCATTGTGTACAATACTTAGTACATTATTTTGATAAATCTCGTAGGATTCAGCCTGCGTTTGCAATGTAAGCGGAAAAAATGTAATTATTTGCGACATCACATTAGAAACCTCAAAAATAACAGTATTTGTCCACTATTTAATGGATGATATTATACATAAAAACCTTCCTCATGAGTTACTCTATCTATTAAAAAAAACCGCATCAAAATCCGTTGCGTAGTTTTAAAGATTTGAGCGTTCATAGGGACATACAACATGACACATGACAGAAAAAGCGACTTTGTTTTATACTATGTAGTGATTATGTTTTGTATTAGGACGGGCCTGTTGGTTCAGTGGTTAGTGACCCTGACTGCTAATCCGGAGGTCGGTCATGGTTCGATTTCCACCCAGGATAAACATTTCTGTGATGAGCACGATCATTTGTTCTGTGTCTGGGTGTGATTTATCTATAATATGTATATATTTAGAAGTATGTTTATCAGCTGTCTGATTACCATAACACAAGCTCTGCTTAGCTTGGGATCAGATGGCCGTGTGTGGATATTGTCTTAAGATATCATTTATTATATTATCTTAAATCTATGTTAGTTTTGTATATCTGGTTTTGTGAGTTACATGTATGTTTGAGTTTGTCTTAATATAGTGTATTTGAAATTGGCAATAAAAATGTGACTTTATATTGTAGGAAGTGACAATAGAAGTAGCGGAGAGTATAATGGACGGTCCTTCGGAGCGCGGCGTGCAGGCTGGGGGCACGCTGCCGTCGACGCCGCCGACCAAGCTGCGCCGCTTCGCCGCGCGGTTCAGCGCTGGCCTGCGCGTGCGGGCCAGCCCCAGCCTGCAAGCTGAGGAGCTCGGCAGAATACCCTCCGGAGCTAATATGGGCTTCGTTGAAGAAGTAAGCTGTTATGTTCATACTAACAAGGCACTTGTGTAATTGTTGAATTAGTTTTGGCAAATTAATTCTCTTAGGTCTCTTGGTATACGGGGATGATCAATGTGTAAATCGAGAAAGGTGACACATGTCATCACTTTAAGTTGTTAAAAGACAAATAAATGGTTGTATGAATTATGCTTACGTTGTATCATGGTAAAAGTGTACATATCGTCCAGAAGGCTATTACGTCGTTACAGCTTGCGCGCCTGGACCTTCGCTTACTTATCTAATAGAAAATGTTTAACTAGAAAATAAAGTCTTGTTACAACAACTACCTTGAATGTAGTTTACATCAAAGCTTTGCTGTATACAAGCACAACTTTATTAAACTTGTATGCTGCTGTAGACACTACATCTTATCACGCCTGCAGGCTCTGAAGGTCAGGGTGAGGTGGGATTTACTTGGCATAGTAAATTGAAAAATAAAATGTATAATTTCTAGTTAACTTAGCTTTTCTGTTTACTCTCTGTTCTAGATAAGAATAACCTAGTTTATTTGAAGGGCAACTTAATAGAAAAGGTTCGTAGTTTGAACAAGGACGCAAGAACCCGTGTGATCGGAACAAACAGTTGCGGGATGCAACCAATTAGCTAATACCGGACAAATTGGTGCAGAAATCCGACAATTCTGTATTATTTTCTGCACGAACATGTCGATCAAAGTTCAAGTACTATGATACAGGAAACTAATGTGCAACTATCAAATGCTGGCTTTTTTAATGTTGCCAATGCTATTTATCACTGTAATTTGTGATACGAGTTGCATTTGAGCCGGAATAAATTTGGCAATAAGATAAAACCGCTGTTTTAGGGAAATAGGGGGTTAGCCAAATGATAAAAATCGGATAAGGGCAGGGGAATGATGACGATGATGATGATAACAGGGGTTTGCCTGTAATTAGCGTGGTTGTGTACTGGTCTAAGAAAATATAACTGTCATTGATCGGCACGTGAAGAAGCAGAAGGAAATTAGGAAAGGCAGGTTTTGACGTAACATTGTAATGACGATGACAGGGAGTTTGCCTGTTACCGTGGTTGAGTACTGATCTAAGAAATAGCGTGGTTGAGTACTGGTCTTAGAAAATATGACTGTCATTGATCGACAGAAGTAGGATAATTAAATATTAGGAAATACAGGTTTTGAAGTAACATTGCTATTTCAGGTGGTGAACAAGGACGGTACATGGGTGAGGTTGAGCGAAGAGTCGGTGCGAGCGTACACGGACGGCGTGACGGAGGTGGCGTGGTGCCTGCAGCATCACCGACATCTCGACAGGGCGCTGCTCATACCGGTCGAGCCTACTACGCCGCCGCCGCCACAGGTCACACTTATGTCATATTATATTATCGTGATCGTGAATTTCTTGAAGTCAGATACTGTTTTTGGGAATAATGAACAGGAATTTATTACGGGATAAAGGGATGACAAAATCTGTCTAATTTTTTTTTACAAAATAATAAAACTGACATCAATTTATACTTCTGCAACAATTTTCTTAGCCTTTCATCGAGTCTGATAGTAGAATGGTTCGTATTGAATGCGAATACTCCAATTGATGTAAAAATACCGCAATAGCTGTACGTTTTCGTATAAATTTTGAAGAGGTCACTCGATTTCACCAACATGTCATCATCAGATCTCAAGTTGGTGATAGCATACCCTTTCAAACATTTTTTTTTTTCGATCTGTTGGTGACGGAGCTATGCGCGAATAAGCATACAAAACTACAAACATCCGTATTAAGAAACCCCTCCTTTTTTAAAAAGTCTTTCACTAAGTGTTTTCTTTTTTATTTAATGTACACATCTTTGAGTACCATAACAAGCTATGAGTTTCTATATATTTACTAGAATATTACATATTTATACAGCAAGCCGAGATGTCCGCCAACTGGAGCGGCTACGGTGACCCACAAGGCGACATGCATTCCTGGTCACAAGACGAAGACGACGGCGTGTTGACCGGTGAATATTATACATTGTATTATATTACTTTGTGATAAAAACTTGTTTTCCGATATTGCACTCTATTCTTTAGGTCTTAAGATAAAGTTTAGTAAAATCAACACAAATATTTATCCTCAAAAAATCATAATCGAGTAATAAACTTGTTTTTTTTTGTTTTAGAAATTACGTGTATTGACGATCGAAACTTTCCTTATGGCCAGTTACAGGTGAGGATAAGAACTTATTTCCTTATGCTATTTTACGAATGTGTCATGTGTATGTAATTTTTTGACTTTGACTGGTCTGTTGGTTTAGTAGTTAGTAGTCCTGACTGCTATACCGTAGGTTGTGGTTTCGACTCCCACCCCGGACAAATTTTAATGTTTGTGTGATGAGCACGATCATTTATTCTGTGCCTGGGTGTAATGTATTTAGAAATTTACAATTATATTTATCAGTTGTGTAGTACTCATAATACAAGCTCTGCTTAGTTTGAGACTAGATGGCGTTGTGTGAAAGTCGTGGAATATTTATTTATTTTTGATTAATAATTTGTGGGTATCATTTTAGCCTGATGTCAGTCCGTTCATGTGCGCGGGCGTCGCCGAGCCCTCCAAGCGCGGTAGGATCTTCCGCGCTGACGTGAGCGCGACGTCATCGTCCGCTTCTTCACCCAAGTATGTATATACCTAATAGATATGTGATAATCCTTATCCTTATATTTATATGATTATTTTATTATGGGCTTTCCACAAAATACGGAAAAGTATGCCAACTTTTACCTTCGCAAGAAGATAAAGGAGCATTCTTTACTTATTTTCTACCGGTGAATAGGGTAAGAAGTAAACTGCGATAAACAGCTGCAATCCCGGGTATTATATAGCTCTATATACGGCAAAGCTAAAATGTGTATAATACATGGATTGTACAAAAATCAAGCCTACCATGCCTTTAAACTTTTTGCGTGAAACCAACATCTTAATTGCAGTCATCGATCATCTCAAAAGTACCTTGTTCGTACTTAATTTGTGTTTGTTCAATGTGTAATGTTATCATACAGTTTAAGCAGTCTTGTATCAATAACTAACATACATTTCATTGCAGACGTATCCAACGTCGAAGCAACGGTAACAGTGACGAATGGTGGTCGCCTATCAAGCAGCGATTCGGCGACAACGGAGGTGATGGGAACGTTATACTAGAGGTCAGTATTATGATCAATATAGTTCATTTTGTACTGAAACGGTTGCAATAAATAAGTAAAGTTTTAGACAAACATGTTTAATAGTCTTGGTGCTCCTTCAGATTGTCAGGTGTTTATGTTTAGGTGAAGCAATTCCAGTAGGTATAATAAAGTACTTTTTTATTGAATTTCAAATTCCTTTGTTACGTTAAAGAACATAGTTGATCTGATAGAAAAAAGTGTAAAAGGGGTTGTCGGCGTGTATGTGTAGTGTGCTTACAGCGACGATGGTAGTGGCGTGGCCTATGACACACGGTCATTTTGGCCTTTGCATTAGACACTCACCATTTGGTGTTGCTATGGGCAACTGTCTTTGCCAAATTATTTATTTTAATTACAATTTTTCTATTTGGTGAATCGGCATGTTTCAGTTATGTTCCCTTACTAAACAGGGGTTATATCTCAGAAAGCTTCCGTCTCGCTGTTCTTTCATTGCAACAAAACTATTACTAGGTATCATTAAGAAAACTTCCGAGCTGAGTTATTTACAAGAAAAATACTTCAATCTTTTTCACGTATTCCAAGAATTCGTTTAGACTACCAAAATACATTTGATTGACGTTTAATTCGGAAGAAATCGTCTCAGTGAATCTATTAACCGCAATCTACATGAGTCAAATACTACCAATGTTCGTAGAGCTACATAATCAATGTGTGTACTGTGTAAGTATATATGTTTGTACGAGTTTTGATTTAGATACCATGTGTTATTCAAACACGCTTACATTACGCACGTTCATACAGAAGGTAATATTGTAATAGTTGCAATTTCATTTGCCATCCCACGGTCAGAATAGAAAAATAGTAAACAGTTTTATTCAGGTTCAGTCTCAGCGACTGTTTAGTCATATTTAATACTAGTAAGCAGGAAAAAGAAACCTATCTGCTCGCACATTCGGATAAAAATATTTACTAACTAACACCGGCTAATGTCCATATGTCAGAAAGAGACACAACTATACTCACAAACCTCGCTAATACTTCATAATAAAATATAAAAATAAAACGTTTATCGCTAAAAACACATGCCACTGAACTGTGAAGTGTGTGCACCAAAATAGAAGAAAACTAGACGGACTGGTGAAGTCATTTGTTTATAACTTGTCTGTTTGTATATTCGTGCGGTGAGTAAGTGTATCATTTTCCTCAATCAACAATCCAGGTCGTTTATTTACACCTAACAATTATTATGTGTTACTTTCTGGCGTTTTCGATGCATTAGAAAATAATTTTTGGAACTCAAAAGATTTAGAGGTCAAGGTTTTTCAAAATTGACCTCTTAATCAATTGTTTGTGAAGTTCGTACAGGATAAATCGTAATCAGATCCTGGTGTCGAACAAAGTATAGGTATTGAAATTATTTTACGTTCTCATAGTTTAAAGAATCATGATAGTACTTACTATTCATATTGACGCTCATAATTAATCTGTCCGATAGCCAAAACTGCAGCTTTATTTTGTATTTTTTTTTCGTTCTAACCTTTTTGGTAATACTACTGCTAAACTATCATTGTGCATGCAGTTGAATAAAAGATTCTACATCGCCTTTCAGACTTCCGTTACCAATTGTGGTCTTCGCACGATTATCAAATTAATAATCAACTTTTGTCTTCAGACGGAGATAGAACCGGAACCGAACCTTGCTACTGAGGCGCGCAGCAGCCGCCTCGCGCAGACCGGCACACAGACATCACCAGACCGAAGCGAGGAAAGCACTGCCTTGCAGCTCTACATAGGGATGGCTAAGGTATTATATTAATCACTCGGTATCAGTTCTTATCAAATTTCATGTTATATAGTGGTTGTACTTGGTGTCAAAGTTAAGACTGCTTGTATCTTAACAAACCCTTTGAAAAAATCTCAGTAATGTGCTGGATTTCTTACGATGTTTTTGCACACCGATTTTAGGAGTGTGAATATCATTATTTAAATGTATAGATAACAAATGAATAGATAGATCGTAGCTTGAAGACCAGATAATTTGGCAGTAATAGGTACATAGAAAAACTATAATTTTCTGATCGGCAGACGCAAAAAAAAAATATATTAAAAGTGTCTAAATGTAACATCTGATTGTTAGTGACAAATAAATCATTGAAACAGACACTACGCACCCATGTTCGCCCGCGTGTCTCGAACAAGACAAGTTGATCCGATTCAATCATCTGAAGTGGTTACAAGAGAGGGCGCGCGCTCTGGTATCACCCGTGTCTGAATCTCGCGCTCAATTTGAACTTTGAGTTACATGTTATACAATTATGGCTTGTAGTGTTCTAGAAAGTTGTTTTGTTGTGTTCAATTGGCAGGCAGTGATATAAATTGTAATTTTCCGATTTGTTTTTCCATTTCTGATATCATTTGGTATCAATGGACTGAACTAAGTAAGGTGATATTAGTTTTACATTTCGTGAACTAAATTCAACGATGTAAAGACAGGACAACACCAGATATTGCGACAACGCAAACAAAACACCCCTTTCTTGGTTTACTGAAAGAAAATGCCTTAATGCCATTGAACCACCATTTTCGTATATGAAATATTAAATTGAAAAAAAAAAACAATGCATCTACTTACTGTTATTTAGTTAGGATTGCGATGCATTGTACAGGCTGTACCTTATTTGAGACCAGAGAGCTGTGTGTGAGTGTATATGATGTTATACCTTCGTGTTATAATCAGCAGGAGCAACAAGGCCGTCTATCACCTAAGTCGATGGCCCGCGAGCGGCTCGCGAGTCGCGCCCGCGCCTACAAGCGCGCGAGCTCGCCGCCGCCGCCGCTGCCAACGCGAGCCGCGCCCGCGCCCCCGCCGCCAAGGAAACACGCGCTCAGCCCCGCGCAGGGAGAGTGTCTCAGGGCTATCTTTGCTGCGCTGCTGTGGCATGAAGGTATGAGATATCTAATATAATAAACTAGCCTATATATATCCCACTGCTGGGCACAGGCCTCTTCCCATATAGGGAAGGTTTGAGCATTGATCACCACGCTAATCAGCACGCAAAGTCATATTGAGCCTGCGCTGGGAATCGAACTTGCACCTCGTGCTTACAAATTCATACATAGAACCGCAAGGCCACTACGACATACCTAAACTGTAAGTTTTCATCGTAGTACAGTAGAAAACATACCCCTGAGTTTGTTTCGACGTTTCTTCTCAAGATAGCCAAGTAGGAAATGTCGACTCCAGCTAGCTCACAGGTAATAGTGATAAAAAATATTCTAATTGCAGAATAAACTATTTTATTTCATTTCATATGTCAGAATTTAGACCAAGTAAATGTACCTTAGGTAACGTGAATTTTCGAAATTTGTAATGAAAATAGGTTTTTGAATGAATGGTGTATGATAAATTGTAGTATACAAGAAAAGTGATAAAAACTCTTTGTTGTTTAAATATTATTTTCGAGACAATGTGTTTCAATTATAATGTAGTCGAACCAACTATGTAACAATTCGAAGCGAATATATGTTTTCTGCTGACCAATATCAAGGTTATTTTAAATTATAACCCGTAGTATATTTTATGGCTCCAATTAAATTACACGAGAATTTCGTTATCTATACACAATGGAGACATATTTCTATTTGTTATAAACCAATGTAAACTGAGTAGGAGTTACTGTGTAACGTGACTAATGTTAATCTTACCAAATGACTAAGCAGTATTCAAATAACCGGCTGTGTCCCATTAATACAGTTTTGAGAATTACAGTGATTCCTTAATGAGTTATTTTAAAGGAGTTAAAAATATTATGGTGTAGAGATTAGAACTAGATGAGTATTGTTACTATTATTTATATAGTTCACATAGTTTTGATAATGCAACACAATCCCCATGTTAATTTAGTGGAAAAGTGATATTTTAGTCGGCAAAAATATTGAGACTTCTGTAGTAGGTATAAAACGCCCATGCAAAAGTTAACAGAAATTTATTCTCTATTCTCTTCTTTGTTGGGTTGTTAGCCTAAGATTACAGCAATATGCTCCTGGTTATTTATTTAATTACAAATATATTTGCCCCAGGCATCGTCCACGACGCGATAGCATGCGCAACGTTCCTGAAGTTCCACCCGCAGCTGCCGAAGCAGGGCGCGCGTGTTGTCACGCGACAGGCGCATGACGTCACACACGCCAGACACCAGCGACACTCCGTCGAAGTGTCCAATGCTGGTGAGTTTCTCATAATAATAATAATATCTCCTGACCGCTTCTAGCCACGGCGGGAGGACATATTATAGTGCACAAGCGTGTGCGCAAACATAGCTCCACTCTCTGTTCCTTTACTCTCATAGCCCGATGGGACGGCAATCCGACACGACTGGAGAGAGATCAGGCTCAGGACTTACATTTTTACGTGCTTTCCGAAATACGGAAGCTGTGATGTGTTATTTCTAAACCGCACACTACATTCGAAAAACGGTGCGCTCCGTGGGAATCGAACTCGAGACCTTTGACTTGGCAGTCCTATGGTCTTACCACTGGGCTATCACAGCTTTAAAGTTACTCATACCTTAGTTATGAGAACACCTGTGAGTAATGCAAGAGGAAGAGATAAGGAAATTACGAGCTTTGTTGTTGATAGCATTTATGCTGATGTAATAAGGTTCAGTTTTGTTTACTTTGTTCTAATAGTTTACTGCGATTTATATTTTCGTCTATATCACAGTTTCAATTGTTCTTAATATTACTGATTTTACAATTGTGATGTGGACTGTGCGTAATTTGAAGAGTATGTTGTTGACAGAACTGTAGGTATTCGACGTTAAACCTGAGACAATAATTATAATAAAAGCATCGTAACTAAGACTTCTTTATCAGCAGGTGTCGTTTAACCATATTCACGCAGTAGTTATAAAATACCGGCTACTTGAGACCACCAGCCGTCAAAAACATATTATAATGATAGGTACAAAACATTCCAATAAGAACAATAGGTACTTTGAAAACGTCAGAATTTGACTAAACTAAAATGCCTACAAATGAAACAATTGCACAATTATATAAATAAAATATACAGTTTTTAATTATAAAATAAGTCAAAAATTTTAATAAATTAAATTTGTTTTATTCACAGGTCACTACCTAAAGATCCATCCTTCGACGCTAGAAGCGCTCACGCGATCCGGTGTGGAAGCGAGTACCAGTCGCATGCGCAAGACTGAAATCGATATCGCCATACGTGAGGAAGACTTGCAGGGGACTAGCAGCGATACAAGTTTGTTTCAATAATTCTTTACCTTTTTCTTCTACTTTTGAGGTGAAAAACAGATCCTGGATCATATTTTTAAAATAACTTAAGTCTGTCAAAGCCCAAGAGAATAAAAAGACACATAGGAATAATTCAACTTGCTGGTTTGGCAGCGATTGCAATCAGTAAATATCTAGCTGATACATTAATATGGGATTGTTTTCAAGTTTTTAGTGCCCATGTTTATGAAGTCGGTTTTTATTCTTTTAAAAAATATTTTTCTATACTAGCGATATTTGACAATATTTTCAGAAGTCAAATGATGACTTTGTAAACGAGGTGAAAAACACATCCCGGATCACATTTTTAATACATCTTTTTTATGTGGAGGGAATAATTGACTATGCGACGGTATAATTAATGTGCAGGCTATCAGAGCCGGACTTTATTTAAAAGGTCAACCGACGTTCAATCACATTAATACGTCTAGGCGACGGTAAATAGAATTTTAACAAGTGATGTACGTAATTTTATTATATTTTTTATCTATCATACATTTTGAATCCTGAGTTACTTATGTCAATGCAAATGGAAACATGTGATCTCTGCCTACCCCCAAGGGAAAGAGGCGTTTTATGTATGTATGTTACTTATGTGCGATGTATTTTATTCAACAGCCGGTTCTTCGCGATCGGTAGTAAATGTCCTGCCGCCTGCTTTGCGTGCGTTAGTCGCGCTCTGGGACGCGCTGTACGACGCTGACCAATTGGCATCTGCCACTGATAAGTAAGTACGAAAACAGGAAACAAAAATACATTATCATAGACTATGCATATGTAAAGTTCTTAATGTTTTTTTCAATTTTCTGCGACTAGTACACATATGTTAGATGACAAACAGGTCTTCTTTTCTCCCTAGAAAAGAAATATCGTATTATATCGCGAATAAAATCCGTTTGTCGTCTAAAATATGTAAATTGTTAACTAATAAATTATTATTGTGTCAGGCTTAAAAAAGACGAGAAAAATGAAAATGAAGAAACGAGACCGTACAGCGGTATACGTAGGAAGCGCGAGTGGGTTAAGGGCGGGAAGACACCGTATGCAGGTACTTGTTAAATACACTACTGGATATCTTGTTTCTTGTGTTATATGTATTTTCTACAAGTAATCTTCGTAAACGTAAATAAAACTGTACAACTGAAAATCTCAAATTAAAGAAAATCTGATTTTGTATCAACTGTTAACTTACACACTGTTTTTCTGTTTTGAAGTTGTAATGTATTGTCGTGTAGCGTTTGAGTCTTAAAGATTCAATTATTATTATGTAGTTTCGGCAAGTATTTTTCATACTTTCCCCGTCGTAAAATTAATTATTTTAAGTTTAGCAAAATTTTAATGGACTTATAATGAATGTATGTATTTTAAAGTGTATCCATTTGTTACCTTATAGTTCACTGCGACCTATGCGGTGGTACGAGCGTGCCCCCGCCCCTCGCCTCGCACATGCGTCACGCGCACCCCGGCTGTCACGCGCCTACCACGAAAGGCTTCGACAGAACGGGAACGTACCTGTCTGCGGATCCACCGCCCGGCCAGGAGGACTTACCGCCTTCGCAGTGCGGGCAACTCGCGCAATGTATGTTGAATTTAATATTATGATTGTTTCTTTTTTTTAAAGATCAATATTTTGGATTGAAGAAGAATATTTGTCTTATGTTCATCATCATCTCAGCCAAAGGACATCCACTATTAGAAATAAGCCTTCTTCAAAGATTTTCAGGAAGACCGGTTTGAAGCGGACTGCGTCCAGCATTATAAAAAAACATCATTTTTATGCTTACAAAAATCTTAAATTAAAACCTAACGTAGTTACACTCCCGATTGTCATTATCTGTTGTTTTAACACATTATTGATGTGTCAATAAACAAAAACAATCAACCTTTCGAACATATTTGTTCCGTTGAAAAAAATAATTATGAACAACAGTCATTAGGGATCGCAAGCAAATCCAACAATATAAAAAATAATAGAACAATTTTAATATTCCAGCTTATCAGTTATGGTATATGTACTGCGAGAAGTGTCACGACAAGTCGGTGAAGGCGGCTTCGTCGATACGGCAGAATCGCGCCAAATGCATCGCCGAGATGGCGCACTACGACCGCACTGAGCAAGCCATGAACATGGACCACTACACTATGAAGGACAACGCTGTGTTCTTACTTGATCTAGCTCCACTTACCAATTCAGGTATGTACTGTTTAATCTTGTTTAAGTAATTTTAATAGCCTACATGTATATTTAAATTGTTCAGAAGTCATACTACTAACTTGTAACCTGCTATGTAAGTTTAGACTTTCTGTGTTTTGAAAACTGTTCTTCAAGGATATACTGCAAAAGAAATGAAATGAAATGAAATATTTATTTGCTTGAGGTATGGTAGATTACAGATGATTTATAAATTAAATAGTTTCACATACGTCGTCGGAACAATAAAATCCAACATGCAAAATTTAACACAGAAAAAATACAGATTTAACACAAATCAGTTACTGAAACACATATATGTTATGGACCAAGTGATTAATGCGGGCATTATTTATAATGCTTGGGCATTATGAATAATGCCTAGCATTATCGGGCTAAGTGGTTAATTACTATCTTAACTTCATTATTATCATATCGCTAGGTCATTATTATATTGCTAAATGATAGTTGGGCAATTTGATACTAATGCTATATTTAAGTTGTATCAAGCGCTAAATAAACCATGGCTGCAATTGGGGACACCGTAAGAGTTCGAGTTCCGATGCTGATTGCGGTCGTAATGTTGGAAGAAATAAAAAAAAAACCTAACCTAACCTAACCTAAATTAGGTGAGGTTAGGTTTTTTTTTTATTTGTCAAAATCTATATTTATTGAGGTGAAAATATCATCTTATGTTATTTTAATTGTTAAAATAATCTTTATGATATGTACGCTTAAGGCAAATTAAAATACAAATTTATTCTGAAACGAATATCTACTTGTTTTATTACTTTATCTAATATTTCGAAGATATTATATATGTATAATAAGCTAAACAGTATCTATAATATCCAGATTGATCACTTTGGCTGTAACATTTGTATTACTTTGCCCAAAAGGTGATAGGCCATATGTATAGTGCCCGGTCAATTTGATTATTCGAATAATTATTATCAAAGTGCACTCTCATATTGGGCATTTTTCATAGTGCCCGGGCATTATGTATACGGCCCAATTTATCACTTGGTCCATAACATATACATATTCAAGTGATGAATCACACTCACTAATTATTTGTGTTTTGATTTCGATTATTATTTTTACGTACTAATTTATTGTGTTCCATTTGTATCTCTTTATAATTATTTACTTTTACCTTTTATTTGTAATGCCTTTTGCTGTGCCCTAACAGGGTCCATAAACCTAGCTTAACGCCTCTTAAACACCTATTTTAACATTCATCATCATCCTCCTGCCCTTATCCCATTTTACTTGGGGTCGGCGCAACATGTCGGGAATGCAAATAGATATATGAATATGATTTTATGGTTTGTTTGTATGTGTGTGTGTTCAGAGCCGTTAAGCCTGTCGTCGTGGCACGAGCACCCGTCCCGCAGCCCGCCCACCCCGCCGGGCAGCGTGTGGCAGCCCGCGCCGCCGTTCCAGTGCCTGCCCGCGCTGGGCGCCGCGCCCCGCACATACGCTACATCAGACGCCGCGAGGTATCACTCGCTGGGACGGCCGCCGCCACCCTCTGTAGCGCCACTCGTAAGTTGGAACATACTCTATGTAACGTAGCAGAGGAGGAAAATGTTAAGGGGGTCCCCATACCATAAGTTACGTAACTTGGCAAAGAGAGGAGGAAAATATTAAGGGAGATATAACAATACAACAATATACGTGTCTTTTTCGTTTTGTTTTGTTCTATATTAAAAACGATAACAAGTAACAGGTAGGCGCTTCAAATTTTCACACAATGTAGAAACAAAAGCTCGTATATTACCTTTAATGATTACCGATGATGTAAGCAAGTAACATACGCCACGTCAGACGCCGCGAGGTATCACTCGCTGGGTCGGCCGCCGCCACCCTCTGTAGCGCCACTCGTAAGTTGGAACATACTTTTTTCCTCTTCTCGGCATGTAGACGTCCCTCCGCAGCGCTGCTGTTAAGTAGGAAGATAGTCTTCTCGGTATGCACCTACTTTGAATTTGAATTTGTAACGTGGCAAAGAGAGGAGGAAAATATTAAGACGGACACAACAATATACGTGCTTTTTTCGTATTTTTGTGCTTCATATTAAAAACGGTAACAAAAAGCGATAGTCGCTTTAAATTTTCACAGAATGTGGAAACAAAAACGCGTATATTACCTTTAATGATTACCGATGATGTAAACAAGTTACATACGCCACGTCAGACACCTCGAGGTATCACTCGCTGGGACGGCCGCCGCCACCCTCTGTAGCGCCGCTCGTAAGTTGGAACATACTCTATATTGAGAATAGCATGTAACGTGGCAAAGAGAGGCGAGATGCGCAGATTGTTTTTTTTATATTTTAACACAACGCCATCTAGTCTCAAATTAAGTGTACGAGAGTAATTTGTGTTATGAGTACTAGACAACTAATAAACATCCGTATATTAAAGATAAATTACACCAAGACAAAGAACAAATTATCGTGCTCATCACACAAACATTTGTCTTGCGTGGGAATCGAACGCACAACCTCCGGTATAGCAGTCAGGGCCACTAACCCCTAAACAAACAGGGCATCTTTTTTATATACTTAACTATGCGCATACACTTCTCGCTATAACTCTTGCTAAGTTACATACCGGCAATTTTGAAAACGTTACGGTACGGTGTACATTACGCAATAATAGTACATAACGATCCATGTGAATTCCTTTCAGTCATCGTTCGGCGGGTTGGAGAACCCCGGCGGGTCCAACTGGCCGCGCGTCCATCGGTCCGTCTCTATGGGGCAGGCCGGCGGACACGACCTCGCGAACGCGGCCCGACCGCCGCTAGAACGAAACACACCGATGGAACAGGATACTCTTAGTGGTGAGGTTTATTTTTTATAATTCGAATACCTTCAAGTTCAGGTGATATTATTCCTTTTTGTTCATAGAACTTTCTGGAGTATAAAGGGATAAGGGAAAATTTACTTACATGAAATTAAATCAAAACTTTTTTCTTACAAGTTGTGGGTTTGAACGAAGTTATATTACCTCAGAAAATATTTTATGAGTCCTGCACTCCCTGTTCGATTTTCCAAACGCACGTTTGCACTGATTTTTTTGACTTTAATTCTACTGGATTCCTTCCCGTACACATATCAGTATTTTAAATAAAATAACAACTTTTCAAACTTCCAAAATACATACTTGGATGATAGAGTATGTCATAATAAACTCAAGTGATAAAACCTTTTCTAATATTGATAAATCACACCGATAATCATATACTTAAACGTTATAACGGTTTACTCACGCGTATTTATCGGGATAGACTAGTTTCGTATAACGCTTAAGTATGAATCATCCTCACGAAAGTTTATAAAAAAAAAGTTAACCACATACGTTTATGCACACACAGGCGCCGGTTCGTCCCTCCTATCACAACCGAGCGCGTCTCTCCGCCGGCTGATCAGCTGCGGCGAGTGGACGGCCGGCTGCTCGCTGTCCGCGTTCGAAGCCCCGCGGGTCGACGCCGACGCGCTCATGAACAGCCCCGTCATGGCCTTCATACTGGCGAAGCGAGATCTCCACGCTCATAGGCAGAAGATGGACGCTGCTGTGCGCATTAATACTGTCAGGCAGTATGCTTTTGAGGTAAGGTTCATATTATATCTGCCGGGTCTGCGGGATGTTCGTGAGAGTTACCGCGACCCAAGGACTCCAAAAGGAACATAGTGGGTTCTAGTCAGTAAAAATCTGACACTCCCTCCCGCTGCATCCACAGCGGCTTATATTATTTATATTGCATTCCACAATGTATAGTGTAGGTGTTATAAATGGGTAAGAGCTATGAACAATTATGGTCTTTATAGGGTACAGCAAAATAATATTAGATACAACTAAAATAATAAGTATTAAATCTGTAGATAAGAATAACAACTAAATATGTATATGTGTACATAAAAATTTAACATTTACATTATAGTTAATGGATAATGTGATGTAACGAAAGACCTCGATTCAAATGGCCTGTTCCGATTTCTCTTCTCTGTTTTTCACCTATGTGTATGACAAAATTGTATTGTGCCTAAACACAATATTATTTAAAAAAGAAACATTTTTGAGGCAAGCAAATCCTTGTGCAGACTTGGTACGTTTCAACATTGGAATAAGTCATCATCATCATCACAGAGAATAAGTATCTTCTCGAAAATACATCTGGAACTAAATTCTCTTGTATATTGTAGCAAATATAGCTTATACTTAAAATATTAAATTAGTTAGATATTTGATTGTAATATGTTCTAGGCGATGAACTGGCTGCTTCGTTCGGCCACGCAGGCGACCTGTGTGCACGACGTCATGTGGTGGTTCTGCAACGCGCTCGACAAGTTCTCGCGCATCGTGCCCCCACCACTCGCCATCGATGATAATAAAGAGGTACGCTTTAAAATATTAAAATTTTATTTGTAGTTTTGTCTAATAGTTTGGTTAGGATAGTTAGTAACTAAACATAATTTTCGAATGTATTGAAATAATTTATTGTTAAAAACAAAACAACTCCTAATAATGGTCTATTTTAGTCAACACCCTGTACTCTATAACTATCTTTAGTACATCATCATCATTTTCCTGCTATCCCATTTTACTTGGGGTCGGCGCAACACGTTTTTTTCTTCCCTTCTCTAGTCCAGTTCCCTTCTCTACTCAGTCCCTATCAGACGTCACCCTACCATTTAATCCTTTTTCATTCATATCATTCCTTATAAAATCCATCTATCTTTTCTTTGGCCTTCCCCTTCCTCCCCAACCATCAACATTCATACTCATCACTCTTTTAGTCACTTGGGTCTCATCCCTCCTCATCACATATACCAAGGCAGCCGATACCCTTTCTTTAGTACACAATAAACTAAAAAAAAATCAAATCATTCCTCCGAATGCATTCCGCCTGTATTTCCGTAGAACGCCGCCAATGAGACGACTCGCGGCGTGATCCCCACAGCATCAGCGTCAGCTATATGCCCGGGCGGGCGCTCGGCTCGCGGGGCCCGCGCCGCTTTCCACGCGTTCCTGGGCTCGGTGAGCGCGCTGGCTCCCTCGCTCCCGCCGGCCAGTGCTGCGGGCCTGCAAGCTGTGCGATGCTGGGCGGTGCATTACTCGCCGCATGATAGGAGCTTTTTGCACAGGTTATACATTATACATTATAGAAAATTCCGCTTTTGAACTTTTATCGGGTTTTCTGTCTTATGCCTCTAAATAAGTCTAAACTTTATCGGAATATCTTGTCTTGTCTACTTTACCTCGATTTGTTTTAACAAAATTGTGCATCAAAATTATTGTATGACTATGTCTATAGTACTAACAAATACCATAAAACTAACACTTGATATGCGCTCATTCTTGATTGTCGATATTCATTGTTACTTTGTCATGTTATGTCACTATTTTATGTATATATTTTTGTGCATAAGCTATATTATATGGGATTGGTGTCGTTCGAAAGAGAACTGGTCGCTTCATCAAAATTTGTTCACAAATTACTAACAAAATGGTGTAACACTTTGTCCTTTAAACTTAAAAACAATATTGGGAACTGTTAACGCTGCCGGGATCAGATCGCAAGTGTTCAGTGTGATCAGCAAGATCTTGTCGCACTCGGAGGACGAGGTTTACGAGGAGGGCATGCTGGGCGCCATCCACGAGAGCTTCCATAGCATACTGAGCAAGGTACAATGAGTGTGTGTTGCATGCAGGGTATATTGTTTCTAAACACTTAAACAGATTCAAGTTTACTTTTAATATTAAATTATGATCATTACTATACTAAATTCAAAACAACAAAACTCAATTGAAACCCAACCAAATTTAATAATAATCTTCTAAACGTACACGCAGACAAGGAAGAAATCGAAATAAATGAGAAGACTCATTTGTTTCGATTTGTTCCGTGTCTTGGTGTACTTTATCTATACTATGTATGTATTTAGAAGTAAATAAGTATGTTTTCCCGTTGTCTAGTACTCACAATACAAGCCCAAGGTTTGAATTATGAGTTACTTAGAAACTAGATGACGTTGCGGGAATTTTGAATATTGGCTGTTATTATATTTTAGTATCTGTATTTTCAATCCTTTATTATAGATTAATGTAAATCTAAAAGTGACCAAGCATGTTAACACTTCCAGGAGTGCTATGTATGGAACTGTCCTGACGTGACGGGCTGGTGCGACATCAGCGTGTCGTCCCGGCAAGGCATGGCGGGCGCGCTCACCGACGGCAGTACGGAAACCTTCTGGGAGTCGGGCGACGAAGACCGCAACAAGGCCAAGTGGATACAGATGACCTACCCCGGCGGGACCGCGGACGACCGCCCGCATATACTGTGCGTCCATCTCGATAATACACGGGATACTGTGGTAAGTCACGATTTTGTTGTAGGTATTTAGGACAAAGGTGACATAATGTGTAATAGGTATTTTGTGTGTGATAATGACAAGTTTGTTGAAAATTCATTCGTTTACCACGGTGGTTCGGCGATTGGTGAGTGGCAGTTTACCACTGAATTTGTGAATTAAATAGTCAGCGACTGCGTGCTGCCTTGAAATGAAAACGAGAAATGTCAATTTTGAAAAAAATCGAGTCTGTTCCGAAAATTACGTCCATACAGGTATTGGTACTTTCATACAGATTACAGATTATTTAATGACTATTTTGTATTTAAAGATTATTTCTTACTTTAGTAAATTTTCATAATGGGTATTCAAAATATCACCCAATTCTATTTAAAGACGTCGTTTTTAAATGACGGTTGGACGGAGTGGATTATTGAAATAACACTTAATTCAAAACTTAAGCAATGTCAGCAGACCATTCTGACCAAAACCAAAACTGTGTAACAAAGTGTGTCCATGTACCAAATATTCAGTACCAAGTCCATCCCAAGGTTGTCTGTAAGAGATCGCTCTTAGCGATAAGACCGCCCAATGTTGCACCATGTAACTTTTACTTTTGTCAAATCTGTTTTTGATGTGGTGTGCAATAAAGAATATTCTATATATCTATCTATTTACAGAACAAGACCCTGCTAGTGTCGTTCCTGTACAGCGGCGGTTCGAGCGAGATGTTCCACATGCAAGACGTGGAGGTGGACCCCAAGGCCGCCACGTGGCTCTGCTACACAATGCCAAGTGAGCTTTAGGAATTCATACCAACTTTCTTTACACTAGGTACTCCAAGCTCTGAGTACCTTTCTGTCCTCGTCAGGGGCTTGAAGAGGAGGGGTGCTGGACTTTTACCGGCTAAATCCATTGGAGCGTCCTCATCTGCCTAAGGCCGGGGGTACGGGGTTTTCGCATTCACCGCGCCCCCGGCAGGAAGCTATAAGTTATTCACCGCTTTCTAAGTGATCTAGCGGCGGAAAATAAATAACGCGCTACGCTGCTAACTTTCGTAGCACACCGTTTTTAAACTTCCGTCTTTGTGATTCATGTGTTACTTTAAGTGACTTTGTTCCTACGACAGCACTATGGCTTTGTGAGTATGAAAATGAACGTAAGTTTTGACGCTTGTATTTTATAATTGACTGCGCCCGATGGGTTTACCTGGGGATAAAATGGGCAGGTGTCAATCTAGACTATTCTAGACTCAATTACCATTTTTATAAAAATTGGGTCAACTGTTTGAGCTCAAAGAGGCAACAGACACACTCGCGTTACGAATTTTCGTCTGTTTAATAATATTAGTGTGCACTGTGTTATCAATATTTTGTAAGTTATGAGTAGTCAGGTAAGGGTATTACACAATCCGTTCAGGCCTAAAGCTGTTTTCATCTACTCATATAGTCACCGCAATATCATACTTGTCTTTATCACTCGGCAGTAAGGTGGTCAGGAGCAGCAAATTAGACTAATTTTCTTATCTAAATTTACCTTAATTGGCTTAGACATGTTATCTATAATATTAATTGTGATAATATACTATAATAGTGTGTAAGAGTTATAAAAAATATTATTATGATCATTCACCTGCCCTTATCCCCAATTATTATTTGGGGTCGGCGCAGCATGTCTTCTTCTTCCACACGTTTCTATCTGACGTCATCTCTCAAGTCACACTCTTTGCAGCCATATCATCTTTCACACAATCCATGTCGATTCCAGCGAGCTTATATTTATTTTTTAAATGACATGCAAAAGTGGTAAAATTTATCCTATTTGCAGAATAAACGATTTGAATATGAATTTTGAACATCCATCTTTTCTTTGGACAAAAAATAAGACTAATTACCTGTCAATCAATTAACCTATTACTCCCAATGTGCGCGACTACCTACAAAAAAAAATCACTAACCCAAAAAATGTATGGCAAGTATCAGCTGATTCGAGTTACTTCTTACTGTAAGATCCAGTCTTCACTCACGCAGGGGTGACAAGTTCGTCGGTGCGTGTCCGGTGCGAGCTGCGCGGGCCCGAGCCGGCCGTGCGCGTGCGACAGGTGCGCGTGCTCGGCGCCCCGGGCCCGCACCTCGCCGGCGCCGGGACTGCTTCCCAAGCACTACATGCTATGACCGAAGCTGATACGCTGAGGGTGTTTAGGTTGCTCACGTCTCAAGTAAGTTGGAGTTATCAAACTTGTTCTTGACTAATATTATAATACCAATCTACACCTAATTAAAATGAGTAGTACAACATGAATTGTGTAATGATGTAACAGTTAACACATAATGTGCGTGCCAGAATTGGTTATGTTTTACATTGTAGGACGTTTAAAACTGCCAAATTAGTCGATTTAATACAAAATTCGACGTCCAATTAAGATTTTAAAGTTGCAATTTTATAGTAGTAGCTCTGTATTCTATTGTTTGTAATAAATGTTAACTACAGATTTTATGTCTTCCCTAAGGTTTTCGGCAAGCTCTTAGACTGGGACCGAAGCGGCAGCGAGTCGGGCGCTGAGGGCGCCGCCGCGGTCGAGGACGGCGCCACCGTCGACGACAGCGATCTACGCGAACACGTCGTTGGAATCCTCTTCGCTGGACATAAACTTACTACTTTACAGCGACAAGTGAGTCATATAACTACTAACTTAGTAACGAACGAACGTCCCAGGAGACTTCTGCGCTTCTAGAGGGCGTTAGGCTGGCTGGACTGACCGCCACCGACACCACTACACGCACAATGGGCCTCAGGGGCCTACGTGCGGAAAATGGAGCCCACCACCAAGTCATCACCACCATGTAACTAACTACTAGCCGAAGCCCCAGACTTTGTCCGCGAGAAGGTTGGCTATAGCTGCAAAAGCATCACCCCTCCTGACGTCATCTCATAATAGGTAGTTGCTGAAGCCCGAGTCAAGAAAAAGCCTCGTTGTATAATATCAGTCTTATAATATAAAGATCGTAAATGCACCGTAATAACCTGTGTTGTTACACCTAGGATCTTTGATTTTGGTATTAGGGTCAAAAATTTACCAATTTTCGTCTCTAATTGTGGCATTCTGTTTAACTTTACAGGATATTTTAGACGACAAACGGGACTTACTCGCGATATGATACGATATTTCTTTTCTCCCGACGTTTCGATCGAGTTGCGTTGCGTGCGTTGTACAAGTCGCGAAAGTTTAAAATCGTTAACATTACAGGATATAACCTTCGAATTTGGCATTCTAGTCTTCATATGTTCATGAGGCGTATATTCCCGCAGGTAATGAGCCACATAGTATGCGCTATCGGTTGCGAGGCGGCTCGCGTGCGGGATGACTGGGAGACCGCACTGCTGTGCGCGGAGGCCGCCGAGCGCGCGGCCGTGGACCAGCCGGCAAGGCCGCCGCCGCACCAACAGGACAACTACTGCTTCGAGATGCTGTCCTTGGTGAGCTATCTATATTTATTATCCATACACATACAATTATATTCATTAAAAAAACATCGCCAAACTTTAAAAAATACAGGTTTTTGGCGATACTAGCGGTCTCTTAATAATCTTTTCTTCATACAATTGCAAAAGCTTTTTTCCCGACAATTTTTTTTCTTTTATTAACTAAAGACGTCTGTATGTCTTTGTCTGAAAATATTAGAAAAAGATAAGATGGCATAAGCCTGTGCTTATGCCAAGACATCTTAAAATCGCGCAGATAGAGACACGATCTGTAACAGCTCACATCGTGCATTTTTATGAACTACTAAAAATAATAAATCATAAAATAATATAACAAAATCGATGAATAAAATCTGATAAGTAAACTGTCAACTGTCACAAACAGAATTCCTTAAATGTAATTATTAGAATATTCACACCCCCTTTTAAAAGTAAACACTATTAATATTCCTGACTGCCATTTTTTTTTGTTGCGGTTGTTGATAATAGCGACTGCTCCAAAAAAACTTTATTCTCAATATATTATACTATTTCCTACCAGTTACTGGCGTTAAGTGGGAGTGCAGTAGGTCGCGCGCACTTAGCGCAGCGCACTGAACTTCTCGCCGACTTGTTGGCGCTCTTCCATACTGGCAGCGATCGAGTGCAACGACAGGTAAACTAACAAACATCTATCTAATGTAGAAACTAAAACATACTTCACTTTGTATTAGTGTGTGTTATTTAATCGCACTACTGAACATTTTGTTGCTAGACTATATATTTTTTATTTATTTCAGGTGATCTCGTTGCTCCGGCGTATGATCACAGAAATTCCGCCGCAGAAGATGTTGGCTGCCGTGAACTATGGCGGCGAAAAGAATTCTAGGTACGGAGTAAGAATATGACGCATTTGTGCCCTATGTCTCCAGCTAAAACAATCGAGACCGACTTTCTCTCGAAAACACTAACATATATGACGGGCCTGTTGGTCTAGTGGTTAGTGATCCTGACTGCTAAGCCGGAGTCGTGGGTTCGATTCCCACCCAGGACAAATGTTTGTGTGATGAGCACGATCATTTGTTCTGTGTCTGGGTGTGATTTATCTATTCTATATATTTAGAAAATATACAAAGTATGATTATCAGTTCTGATCACCATAACACAAGCTCTGCTTAGCTTGGGATCAGATGGCCGTGTGTTGATATTATCCTACGATATTTTCTGCATATTCAAATTAAGTTTAACATTACAGGTTTAAATCAAACCTCTCTATCTAAAGTTCTTTTAAAACATCTTTCATTTTCAAATACAGGGTAACATTGCTCGACCACCTCGTCTGCTACTTGGGCAAAGCGATCACCTTACAAGTGAAGGTGAAGGGCGCGAGTAGCATGAGCCAGGCCTCCGTGATGATGGGCAACAGCGTAATACAAGCGCCGCCCGCGACCTGGTTCATGCGCGGGCAGACAACGAAGAAACACGCGCATTTAGTTGCCAAGTTACTGTCTGATATGGCTGAGGTAAGACAATTACGTAATTTTTAGGGTTCCGTACTCAAAGAATAAAACGGAACCCTATTACTAAGTTCCCGCTGTCTGTCTGTCTCCAGGCTGTATCTCATAAACGGTGATAGCTAGAAAGCTGAAGTTATTTATTTAGTTTTTTAGTTATTTATTTATTTACCTTATCTAGGACAAAGTGTCCCCAGCGTGGGGTCTAGAGACACGTCAGGCGCTGGCCAACTACGTGTCCCAAGTGGCACAGATGGCCGAGCTGGACCGGCGACCAATCAGGAGCGTGGCCACGCCCACTGTGTGGGTGGCGCTAGCGGCGCTCTGTATCTGCGAACAGTCTTATGTTGAACTGTAAGTAATATTAAAATATTTTTTCTAAAATCTCAGTACGATATTTAAAAGAAACTTAGTTTTAGGGAACCATTTAATTCTAACCGACATTATAAAGGAGGGTTCTCAATTCAACCTTAAAAAAATGCTTGTTTTTATAACATTTTCGATAACATCGTCGTTTTTTTCTGTTACTTTAAGTTTCAGTTTGATGTGAAACGTAGAAAACGAAAGACCAGAATTTCCCAACCCGAGCTTCAGTTCTATATGTTGTACGTGAAACTATCTCGTGTCGTTATGGAGATAGAATATTATTTCCTATGTAATAGATTGGAAGTTACAAAGAAGAGGAAAGTTAGTGAAATCTCTCTCTCTTCTCGAACCTATGGCCAGCAACCTGTGGCCAGTTGTTGTGTAGCAAGTTTTAAAAGATCCTCATAATTGTTACGTAGTATCAACGGTCCGGGCGAGGGTCGCGAGTCTCGCCGCGGCGAGTTGGAGGGTCGTTCGCACTGCGCTAACCACGACGACGGGTCCACGGCCGCCGTCATCGACTGCCGCACGTGTGGCCCGCTGTGCGCCGAGTGCGACCGCTTCCTGCATCTCAACAGAGCTGCCAGGAGCCATCATAGACAGGTACCTGCTAATTAGTGGTGCTTGCGTTAATAATAATGTCCGGACCGATTTCGGCCACGGCGGCCAGTGTTACTATGACACCAGCTAGCTACGCAGGACATATTATAGTGCACAAGTATGTGCCCAAACACAGGTGCACTCTCTATTCCTTTACTCTCATAGCCCGATGGGACGGTAATCCGACACGACCGGAGAGAGATCAGGCGCTGGAGCCACATTTTTACGTGCCTTCCAAAACACGAAAGCTGTGATATTTAATTCTTAAACGCACACAACATTCAAAAAGTTGCTGCGCGCCGTGGGGATCGAACTCAAGACCTCTGACTTGAACGGCGAATACTAGCGAATATAATTAATAAAATAAGAGTTGCAGTGTGACAATTAATCATAATCATGGCCTTTCGATTTGACAGGCTGTCCAACAAGCTTTATCGAACGACTGAACTATAAATTAAAATTTCTAGATTTGCAAGGAAGAAGAGAGTGCTATTCGTATCGACATCCACGAGGGCTGCGGCAGAGCCAAATTATTCTGGCTCCTGCTCCTCGTCGACCGGAGAACGCTCAAAGCATTGGCCGAGTTCCGTGGCTTGGAGGGCGGCGTGTGTGACAACCCTGGCGGTGAGAGTTCCAACATGCTGTCTGGCGCGGTGGGACTCACTGGCGTGTGCCGGTTCTGCGGCACTAGGGGCAACTCCGGACTGCTGGCCATTGGCAACGTGTGTGCTGATCAACAATGCCAGGTAATCATCGTTAAAGTTAGATTTGCTGAGTATTTACAAGTACTATATGACCAGTGTTCATACATTCAAAGATGAAATTGTCTCAACTGAATCCACTATACTCAAACTTACAATCTTTAGTTTCAAACGTACCATGAATGTATCATAGAACTTTGAATCATAAAAATCTAGTACAGTTAGATAAAGACTAGACTAGGCTAACTGCATAATTCTAAAACATTTCGATATGGATGATATGTATATGTAGGAGCACGGCAAGGAGGCTTGCACGCGCGTGCTGCCGTGCTCGCACGCGTGCGGCGGCGTGCGCGGCGAGCGCGCGTGCCTGCCGTGCCTGTTCGGGTGCGCGAGCGGGCCCGACGCCGCGCCGCTGCGGCAGGACGCCGACGACATGTGCATGATCTGCTTCACCGACCCGCTACAGGCCGCGCCTGCTATACAGGTACCTCCATTTTTTTTACTCCTCCTTTCTACATTTTTAGCCTCCGCTGACTGTCTTCCAGGCTGTATCTCACAAACCGTAATAGCTAGAAAGCTGAAATTTTCACAAATGATGTATTTCCGTCACAGCTATAACAGCAAATATCTACTAAAACTTAAAAAAAATTAAGGGAGGTCTAAAAACAATAAACATGGATTTTCGTACTTTTTGCTCAATATTAAAAACAAATTTTCGCTGTGTATAGATAATATGTAGTACGGGACCCTTCGTGCGCGAGTCCAACTCGCACTTGGCTGTTTTTTTTCTGGTTTACCTCATTGCGGGTTCCAAGACAGTTAATTATTTCGCCCGGATACACCGAGCTTAAGCGCTTGGTGGTATTCGATGGTTTCACTGTAGATCCTAGCTGACAGGAGTTGCAATGACAAGCATGTGTGGCGATGCCCACCGTAGCCCATATAATATACAAGTAAACAATATTCAGAGAAAAACGCCATGTGATCTCTATCTGTACGGATAGGCGAGTGGAACAGGCCACCACACCGATTACCACTTTGCGTGACGTGTCGTTTGTAAACACTACTTATAAATTCTGAATAGTAAATGAGAACCAACTTTTTATAAAGTTCTTTTAGTACAAGCTTTTAGACACTTTTTCCAATTTATGAAATCCAGGTCCAACCTAAACTAACAATGTTTTCCTTTACCGTTCCTTGACGTCTTAAAATAATTATTATAATTTTGAAAAAGTCAGTGGTACCTGCTACCTCGTGTGTTAAATCTATTCATAGAACCACAAGGTCATCACAAAACGATAATACAAATTCATTATTTTTAGGTACCAATTTACTAAATTTAAATAACATTATGTCACTATCGCTCACTTTTTATTGTTATTGCAAGAATTCAATTTCATTTGTGTCGTAAAAAACGTTCGTAAAAGTATTATTTAACTTGTAAACCATACTTAACTGTCCGATTTCTACGACTTAGTACAGAGAGTGCCTAATTTTAAGAAAAAGAAAATATGCCACAGAAAAATTAATTTGATTGAAAGATCATGCAAGTAACTGTATTATTTTTATTATTAATTTCGGCAAATAAAGCCCGGTCATTAGATGTACGTATGGCGGGAGGCTCAGACACATCCGAAAGTGAATATCCTTACATAGTCAAAATAATGTCTATACCTTCAAGAATACCTGAAAAAGGTGAATTGGTAGACCAGAAACACGTTTGCAACGGAGCGGCACTGACTCCGACCTGGTCGATAACAGCGGCGCACTGCACCAATATATTGGACGTCTTGAATAAGAAACACCCGCCCAGAACAAGCTGTATATGGGCTGCTTCTACAGCTACTGCTAGACCTCAAGCAAACGGTGATCTTGGTACTTTTTATGAAATCCACGTTGTATACAAGCATCCAGGCTTTCAAGATATCACATACTTTGGTAAAGTAAGAATAAAAAATGACATTGCGATACTCCGTACTGATGAAGCAATGTTAAAACGTTACGTCAAGATCAGTGGTGTGGATTATAGTGGGATGATGGGTCACGAAGCGAACGTCGTCGGTTATGGAGTAAGTACGGACCCGAAGAACGTTCATGGCAGAAGTTGTCAAGTGATGCCGGTGATGCTGGTGGATTGTCCGAAAGCGGATGGTACGTACCCGGCGGTGTGCGCGGCGCCCAAGTGTAAGAAAGAGTTGGTGATGTGCGGAGAGGATGGCGGCACGCCCGTCGTGCACCCCTCCGGCCTGATCGCGCTCGCCAGCAGGAACGCCAACCTGCACTGCCGTCTGCCGGGCCGCCGGGAGAACTCCAAGTTCACACCCCTCAGCCCTTATCTCACATGGATTACAGACCATATAATTAGACATTCATGAAATTTTATGTTACTTAGTTAAATAAAAAATATGAATTATTGTTTATTTATTACTCTTTCACACATATGTTTTTTTTTTATCAATTTCACCAATTCTCACCAAAGGCTGCCTGTTGTAATTACTCGTTGAGATGTTATCACATGTCCTATATGAATTACGATATTAAGCTTAATCTGAAGCGAGCGCAGAGTCAGGCGTTGTTAAAAAGATGTGCTTGATAAACATTATGATAAACATAATAACATATTGATTTATTTCTAGTTGAAATGCGGTCACGTATTCCACTTGCACTGCTGCAAGAAAGTCCTTGCCAACAAGTGGATCGGTCCCAGAATAACATTCTCATTTTCACAATGTCCCATATGCAAGGTAAGCGAATACTACTACAATTTAAAATATTATTATGATACCTGCTAACTTTAGATACCGGCTTTAAAAATACGTCGATAATAATCGAAAATGATTCGTACAAAACTAAGTGTACCTACATGACAAAATGTGCCTACTAGAATCAGCCATACAAAATTTCATGAGGCTTTTTCATGAATATTTCATTTAAATTGTTATTTTATAACAGGTCAGGTTGTCCACCTGACATTTCTGTTTTTAGTTTTAACGGTTTTAATTAAAAATGTAGGAGGACATCTGCCACTGGACTCTGGAAGAGCTACTGGCTCCTATCCGCCGGCTGTACGAGGAGGTGAAGCGCAAGGCGCTCATGCGGCTGGAGTACGAGGGCCTGGCGCTGGCCGGCGGCGCGCGCGGCCGCGTGCTGCCCGACCCGGCCACCTACGCTATGGAGAGATACGCATATTACGTGTGTCATAACTGCGATAAGGTGTGTACCCGATTTCTATCAATATTAAAGCTTCCCATACTCTTAGGTCTTTAAGGTAGAAGGTTCCTTTTTTCTTATGCAAGTTACTAGTAAAAGTTTAAAATAAAATGACCTTATTTTACCTACGTCTATTCAGATGTAGATTCAAGAGACGTAAAAGACGTTAGATGACTTTCGAAACATTATCATTCACACATGCGTAAATTACGTAAGATAAAAATAGTAAGCAAAAAAATTTGGAGGGGCGATTACAGGTTCTCCTATTATCATCTTGTGTGAATCGAAAATATATGTATGTGTATATGACATGGGCAGGCATACTTTGGCGGCTTGGCGCGGTGCGAGGCGGAGACCAGCGGCTGGTGGGAGCCGGCTGAGCTGATCTGCGGCGCGTGCAGCGACGTCGCCGGCGCCCGAAACTGTCCCAAGCACGGCGCCGACTTCCTCGAGTACAAGTGCCGATACTGCTGCTCGGTACGTTTGTACCTACAATCCAACATAATAATATACTGCTAACTAAGCTCGAATTCGATCAAAAGATAATTCATAAATAGGTACTTAATTATATCTCGAAGCAATGCGTTCAATATTATTTTTAGAAGAGTAAACCCGAATTTAAAGTAGTGTAAACCATATAAGTGGTGTAATTTAAAGTAGTGTACCAGTCATAAGGAGTTGATTTTGATTCCGACAGTATTTAGGAGTCAGAATGGTACACAGGAGAAATGTACAAATTGTGATTTCGTAAAGTAAGTCTTTTGTAATTCACGGAATAACTTTAAAGAAAAAAAAAATCTTGTATAAAGGTTTACACCGGGATAGGTCCAGCATGCAATTTTTTTGTTAAAAAGTTTAATCTAAAACTACCAAGGGCCGTCCACCCATGTTCTATGGAAGAACAGACATAGACTTCTTGAAACTTAAATCTTATTGTTACGTTTAGGTGGCAGTATTCTTCTGCTTCGGTACGTCGCACTTCTGCAACGCGTGTCACGATGACTTCCAACGAGTCACCAACATTCCTAAATTACAATTGCCGCAGTGTCCAGCTGGTATGTACATAAGCTTTACTTTATTAAAATCTCAATAATTATACGAAATAATTTCTTACCTTATTATCAAACTGAACGCCGAGAAACAGAAAATATATGATTCCGCTTTAGCCATTGATCTCCACGGCAGTCAAAAACTCAAATATTCATTAATCGAGTTTAGACCATTAACCGAAACAGATCCCATTTTCAGGTTTTTTTTTTTCTAGGTTTAGAAATCACTAAGTCACTTAACAGTTCATTTCTAGTGGCTTCCTTTTTTGTCATTTATGTCGAAACGCTGAAAAATAAAATAATTATTAAAAACAAAAAACCCGACTACAAAAAATAACCACTAACTAAAAAGAGAAAAACAAGCTCTATAATTTAGTGTGAAGAGTATATAGTACAACGTACATTAAAATTAATGCAGGCGGGACAAACAAATTACTCAAATATTGACATTAGTTTACTTAGATGTCTGCAAAATGTCTGCAAAATATTTGAGTAATTTGTTTGTCCCGCCTGCATTAATTTTAACTATATACTCTATATACTAAATTATAGTGCTTATTTTTCTATTTTTAGTTAGTGGTTATTTTTTGCAGTTGGGTTTTTTGTTTTTTAATAATTATTTTATTTCACAACTTTGTTCAAAGTTACCCAATTTGACCGTAACGGCTGGACTGATTCTTTTCAAAATTTGTATTTATGCATTCAGTAGGTCTGAGAATCGGCCAACATATATTTTTCATTCCATTTATTTTTGTTTTCGCGAACGAAGTCGCGGGCAACAGCTAGTTTAACTATAATATGTATGTATTTAGAAGTATATAAGTATGTTTATCAGTTGTCTAGTATTCATAATAGAAGCTCTGCTTAGTTTGAGACTAGATGGCGTTGTGAGAAAGTCGTAGAATGTTATTATTATTAATCTTAGATGTAAAATAAAACTATAAAATCACAGCAATTATTTTTTAATATATTTAATTATTTTTTCATATTTTGGAAATGATTTTTTGATATGATACTGAAAACTAATACAGACACATTATGTGTACTATTAACATCTACATTGGCACATAATCTTAGATGTAAAATTAAACTATAAAATCACAGAAATTATTTTTTAAATATATAATTATTTTTTCATATTTTGGAAATGATTTTTTGATATGATACTAAAAACTAATACAGACTCATTATATGTACTATTAACAACTACATTGGCACATAATCTTAGATGTAAAATTAAACTATAAAATCACAGCAATTATTTTTTCATATTTTGGAAATGATTTTTTGATATGATACTAAAAACTAATACAGACACATTATACGTACTATTAACATCTACATTGGCACATAAAATTTACATCACTCGTTCCGAACTTAGATCCTTTTACAACGCTAGTCTTTGCTACCCTCTGCCTATATTTCCTGTGCGATAGAAACCTCTATGAGCGTGTATTGCGGGAATCGCGCCCACACTACCCGCAGAGGGGTAAGGAGATTGGCGTTGTTCTAAAACATTTTAAGGCAAAATGTCTTTAATATTTTGTGCTTTCACATATGCCAGTAGCAAATATGTTTGAATTAACAGCTTCGGTAATGGCACCCACCGTGGGACCTGCCACAAGTATGGTGATTATTTATTTTAGACAAAAAACGGATCTTATTCGCGATGTGACTCGACATTTCTTTTCTCCCGACGGATAGACAGTCCACCCGTGTCTACGATCGGTGCAACTCGGCTGAAACGTCGGGAGAAAAGAATTATCGACTTACATCGCGAATAAGACCCGTTTGTTGTCTAAAATATGTGTACAAGTAGCGAAAGTTTAGTATAAATTTAGTATAATAGTTCCGATTTCGACCGCGTGCCAAAGAATCCTTATAGCACTATAATACTATTAGACATGGAAGAAAGAGATATTACTGTATTTTGAGCCTTATAAATCACACAAGCTACAATATTATTATGACATTCAATATATTGAGATGAATATTTCTATTTTTCTACACTCTACTAGAGTGTAGAATATAGACATATAGATATTAAATTATTATTATAATTATTTGGGATGCAGTAACTTGTACGGACACAGAAATATGTTTATACCGGTTTCGATTACGAATATAAAGCTATTTCGGATTATCTATTTGTTTCGGATACTTTGGAAATATAACTAAACAATAATCAAGAGTCTAGCAGTTTGTGTAACGGCTTAACAGCATTAAGAACCCGTCACAACGTATTCTATTTAAAACTATCCGAAAATATCAAGATTATGATCAAGGACTCCGTTTGGGTCCAAAACTAGTCCCGCTATCCCGATAAGTAAATGTGAGTAAACCGCTAACACATATTGTGACTAGTAATTTTGGTCATTTGATGACAAATTATGTATGTTTTTGGGTATACTCGGTACTTCTAAGAAGCTTATAGCGGATTCTTTTTATCATTTTGCCAAAAGTAAATGCTTACATTACTAAACGTCATAGGCGTATGGGCAGCTTAATCCGAAACCAGTTTGTGCCATAACCCATACGAGAATAAGACCCCAGCACATAAGTGTTTGTATTTAAACATTGCTACATTACATAAAATTAATCAAAGAAGAATTGTTTAACAAATCATCTAAAAATACTTAAGGGCCCCTTATTCCGAAAGTTTAGGCATTTAACGCACCGAAACGGCTTGCGCCCGCGTTGACCAGGAGCCGTCGCGATTTGAACTCCGGTGACCTATGGCGGCGGGCGGGCACGCCACAGTATAAATAAATAAATCAGTAGTTCATATATATATTGTGCTAGTAATAAGTAGTAGTTTGCAACAAAAACATAATAATATACTTAGCTTGATGTACTATCCACTAAACTATTGATTGTCAACACTAATATGTTATGAATGTGTGACTAAGGAAAGCGATGATCATTCTATAGAATTTAAAGAATGGTTGTAGAAGATTTGGTGAGTACTATACAGCGTGGCGCTACCACCCCGACATTAATTTCGATTTGGTCCGATTTTGGCGGCACCTACGCGGCAAGCTGTTGTACCTACGCGTGCGGCGTGCGACGTTGCCGCACCGAGTAAACGTAAGCCCGCTAATCGTAGGTAAGTTATTTGACGAATGAACTTTCGCACAGAGTGATCACAATTTGAGATAGATTTTTATTATTTAGTTTGTTTGAAAAAAAAAGTCTTTCAGTTTACGTAATATCAAAACGTGTTGGTCATGACTTAAATGATTCATGGCTACTAGTTCTAACCGCGTGTTAAATTATAGTCGCATTGTCCTCGCCACCCTGTATAGTGGAAATGAAAATGTTTTATTTATTGGGCATGTATAAATTAAAAAAAAGTGTTTGGTATTAATAAAATATAATAAAGAACTCAATGATCGCATAATGTATGTCAATGTAGTACTATTATTTTTAAATATATTTTTTTTTTAATAAGAAATAATAATAAACTTTAAAACTACCACGACAAAATACCACGTGCACTCACTGACACCTTGTGCGTTAAACATCATATAATTCGAAGTTAAACATAATATAATACGAAGAAACATTTAAAAAAGTTGAAATTATAAATTACCAATAAAAATACAAACAATTAAATTGCACAGAAGTGTACTAGTGTCGAGAAGTGTGTGCTGCAACAACGAGCCAATCAGGACTCGCCTTTGTGACGCGTCGCTCTGCGTCATGCCAAGGGCCAATCACAGGCGATAAACCGTTCCCTGCGCCCGCATGCACCGGTGCATTGACCCGATGAGACCCAATAAACGACTTCTGCGCATGTCAAGGCCAGCGCTCAAGATCCGTGCCGATAATTATAAGCTATCGGTTTCATACATTTTTTTCATTTAATAAAAATAAATACATTTAGTTTCGACATACCCCGCGCCGAGTGTCGAAACTAAATGTATGAAACCGATAGCTAACCCAGGCGTGGCACACGCGGCACGGCGCGCGGGGCGCGCGGGAGCGCGCTGCTTTAGTGTCGACGGTCTGTGCGACGCGCCGCCGCGCCGCGCGGCCGGCTTATTTCTACCTACTAAACACATCGCGACCATAAACCGTGATATTGTACCTACCTGAGAGTGGTATCGGTGAGTTGTGATCGATAGCCATGTTCAATTTCTTTCAAATCTTATACGTAATAAAATAATTTAATAATAAAATCAAAACACAATATTAGTAAGTACATCTCCTTGAATTTGACCAGGATGGAAATCTGCACCTTATAAAGGTGAATATTCCCATTAAAGATTTTAAATTCTATACACACTGACTTCTCGTTGCTCTGTGTATAGAAGTAATCATATTGTGACGTATTTATAGAATAAGTACTTACGCAATACACTTTCGGATTATCTTCACTTCAGACACCCTTCTTTTCTTAATTTTGTTTTTTTTATTTACCATTTCAATCACTTACGTAAATTTGTGGTCGCGAGCAAAAGTTGCATAGGTCCTACCTCGATGGCGTCCGGCCGGACACTGGCACCGAGCGCGAGGTGCGCGCGAGCACTTTTCACGTATTTATTTTATTTAAAAAAAAATAAGCGCCATATTAAAATTGTATCCAAAAATATCCCTGGCAAATCCGATTAGTAAATGAAATGTTAAATTTATATAAAATTACGTTCAGTCCAAGTCTTATAAAACTAAAAATACTTTTAAAATCGACCTTACTTCTGAATTTTTTTTTATCGAGCAAAATGTTAAATTATTCGTTTCTATCCAAAAAAGTCACTAGATAAAGCATGTATCTGTACTATATATTTTTTTAAGAATTTAAATATGGTGATTTCTCTGAAAAAAACTCGATCTAGAAACGTAAATTTCGAATAAGGGGCCCTTAAAGAAACTACCAAATTATTCTTTGAGCGTAATCAAAATCTTGCCCGTAAACCTCTTTGGTGAAAAATACATAAAACATATCGGCATTTATGGCAGCATACCACAGAAACTCAGCGATCACTAATGCGTAAGATGGCTTTGTGAATCTTAAACGAATGACTATATATGGAAACAAGAAATAACGGATTTCAATTAGCTTTTGGAATGTTAAAACAGGTATTAAGCATAAGGCATATGGTGTCAAAAATGAAATACAATTATGATCTTTTATGTTGTCATATAAGCTGAAAAATAAAAAGATATACACTGGTATTGTTGCGTATTTAGCAAAATCATATTTACCAAACCAATGGTTCCATATATAGAAAGTATAATGCCTATTATCAGCTAACAAGTAAGGATGGACCAACGTATTGTAATGTACAGCTAGAATAAATACAATACCGCATAATAATACTAACATTTTCTCTTTAAATATCAGTTTGATAGTAGAAAATAGCTTGAAAAGTACATAAGGTAGACCAAACACACCATAGAATAGAAGAAAATACAGCAACTGCGGTAGATGTATTGTCGTTTCATGTGCCTGCTTATCCCCTACATCAATACTTCCGTTGTAAAAAAGGAATACCGCAAAAGTAAGTAGAATCATGAAATGTACGCTTATTTGGGACAAGTCTTGCCCTATTAGGTATGTAGTAAGCGTCTCAAACATTGTTGATAAGTGGTATTTCGTCGCACAGTGGAGATCCCACATGTTATAGTAGCGTTTCAACTTAGATCTATCAACTCTCGCTATTAATGACCGAGTACTTAGTTTTATATCACTAATATACGGATTATCATATACCCTTGAACTTGTTATGTAAAGATCCGTTAGTTTATACAATGGAACTAAAGCCACCCATATAATATTAGTCTGTCTCATCAAAACTGCAAAATTCCCTACAATATACAGCAGAAAAAAGTATCGCTTAGTTAAATACATTCTTGTAAATATCAACAAGAACATTACTGATAGCGTTTCATTGTAGTAAACGTGGCTGAAGAAATATAACGGAGGTAATATTGTTAGACTGAACGCTTGTAGAGTGATTTTTACCTGACTTTTTTCTGTTAAATATGTGTATTTTAATATACTTGCGAAGGCAATGAGATTGATACAGGATCCAAGGAGGTTGACTAACCTTAGGTTGTAAGTATTGCATTCTACTAGACTGACTATTGTAGATGCTATATACAATCCTGGTAATGTTGTTATTTTTGGGTTCCATTCCGAGAAGTTGCCATTACAGTAAGCCAGTCCTTGTGGTATGTGGAAGTATTCATCGATGACCACTTGTGTTGTTTTATAGATTTGATCGAAGATGACTTTGGAGACTGAAAAATAAAGAATGAGGAAGAAACCGACGATAGGGTAGAACCGGAGGGAATTGAATAGTTTGCCTGGACCCTGAAAATAAAAAAATTATTATAAGTCTACATTTGATAAAAGTCTCAACTGGTCATGGAAGAAGAGTAAAAAGGCCATCGCACATCAGTGGAACAAGCCATTCTATTATTCACTTAGCCAGTACACCAATTTGGTTTTCAAATTAATTTCATAGAAATAACTCTGACCGGGGAACATGAAACTATTCTTATAGGACATTTTTATTTCTATACTGTATATACTATCGTGGAAGGAATTGAGGGAGGCCTTCACCCAGCAGTGGGACACTACAGGCTACGAAAACAAAAAATCTATCGTAAAAGAATGTTTTTAAATTCTGTACAAATTAGTGTGCTACTATTTTGGTTATTTAAGACTTTAAACTGCAATGTCATATCTTTTAATCAGCAATATATATTATTAGCGATAGAGAGTTCCGGGAAATGCAATTCATGTTAACTAAGGAACTCTATTCTCATTGCACATGCGTATTTCTCAAAATATTGAAATCGATCGATTTGATAAGAAAAAAACATTTACCATGATCAGCCAATGCTGGGTGCACCCCACCAATATTTTTGTTAATGTTCGATAAATATTGTTAGCTTTTCGCATACACAGTGCACTACTTTTTAACGACAGCTCATCATAATAAATTTAAAGCAATGTGCAATCCATGACGAGAGATCAGAGATGGCGGCTTTTTTGACAATTTGACATTTTGACCATTTCACAGATTATAAAGTCATAAAGTGGTCATATTGTTATTGATTTATTTCTTACAAGTTAAGTAAAAGTTTAATGAAAGTAACCCTTCAGTATTCATACGTAACTTTATGTAGGTTTAACTAATACGTGATCGCGTCAAATTTTATTTGTGTGTTGTGTCTTGCCGAAGCTAAAACAAAACGCGCAGAAAAATTCCGGCCAACTGCTACTTTATGCAATTATTTGTGAAGGTTACAATAATTATACTGTATTGCCACAAAAACTAAATATGATGTGAGAACTCTACAAAAAATGTGATAAAGTTGTAAAAGCTCTAAATGTGGCATAAATATTTCAACGTGTCCATATCACTATGTAAACTTGAACGGAACGTTAGACATGCGTCTGTTTTCGCTTATCAGATGATATCATGAACTGTCGTGTGATTGGTCAATGCTGTTGTATTTAGATTTTTACTACAAACGATAACATACTTTCTAATGTCAACAATAATATGTCAAAGATCAATTAGCGTTTGGAAAAATAACAGCTGAGTTGATTTCAAAGTAATTTTCGACAAAACATTGTTTTTAATTTCTAATTCAAGTTTTATAAGTGATGTTTGATAAGTAAATGGTATACAAATATGGAAGCAAACGATTTCTTAACGAAAATCAAGGCGAATGGCACGGAAAAACATTTAAATAACTTGGCGGATGTATACGTTGATTACAAAAATATTTTAACAAAGTTACCGACGAAAGATAAGGGCTCGTTTTCATTGAACGTGCTGTGCTTATTATGCAGGTAAGCTTAATTGTATATTTCACTATTTAACTTCTCTTATTTAACTACCACAAGAAAAACATTAATACTTTCGTAAAACATTGTTTTTCTCGTCAATGTAACGTTATGCATCAATGAATTTTCATAAATTAGTGAAGAGGCTGGATTTGGTGGCATTGTGCATTTTTTGACTAAAAATAACAAGGATTGGCATATTCTGATTGGTGAACTATGTCTCTGATAGATACAAAGCTTAACATTTGTTTGTTTTGGTTATATACTGCATACTCTGCCTACCCCCAAGGGAAAGAGGCGTGACGTTTATATATGTATGTACTGCATACTATGGGTGATCTGTAGCAGATTACTTTAAAGTTCTCGATGGTGACTTACCTAAATATGAAAATTTGTCTCTCTCTCTTATGAGTACCATAAATTATTTTTAAAGTAAAAAAGAAACCGCCTTCAAAATAAATTACGCTAAGATAAAAGTTAAAACATTTAATGAAAGGTCATTGGGCGCAATCCGACCCAGTTAACGAAAGTTTTCCTACAAAAACCAAATTAGTTTTAAATTGTTAAGTATTAACCTACATTAAAATTTAGACAGTTATTTTTTTTTAAAACCATGGGAATAAAATGTTAAAGATAAATAAAAAATAGGTTATAAATGTATTGATAAAATCGAAATAGGCAAAGAGTAGCCTTTATTTCAATTGATGCAAGTAATGCAGCTTTGGATAACTTCCCACGCCTAACTTTTGAAGATTTGGTACTATTTACATTGGGCACCTACCATTTAAGGATCGCTAGATCATACGTTCATGAACACTTGCAACCAAATGGTCTGTATATTGTTGAACTATACCGGCACCATGAATTGGTTAACCACAAAATATTAATACGGGGAAAAATACAGTCGCGACATGTCAGGAGCAAAACATACTATACTTACATATTGGTGAACCCAACAAGACAGGGCAGAGTTAGTATCGAAGATCACTACTGCTCTTGTATCCACGGTCGCCGCACTATTGGATGCTGTGCGCATATAGCCAGCATAGTATATTTTTTGTCTTGGGCCCGATATCAAAATCAAATTGATGCGCCTGCGGCGTTTTTAGACGACACAATTATTTCTGTAGACATTGATCATGTCGAATAAAACTTATAAACTCTTCTATACTTGTTTTATTTTACTTTTAAAATCATGTTTACTGTCAAGAAACCAATAAAAATGTACTAAGCCTTGTTATAATTAACCTTATTATTGTATTTTATTTTTTTAGATTTCTGTATTTTTCCCATTGTCTGCGTTAATGCGACATATATATTCGTAAACTAGAGACGTTTATCTAAACATACTACCTATTTTTTTTTCTGTAGGCCGTGGGTATAGTTTCCATACTTAGGTGCCCAATGACCTTTAAAACACAGAATACACATAAAAGTGAAAAATAAACAATTAGATAAGTATTTAATTCAAAGAAAAAAACACGTTCCCTCTTAATTATAATACAACAAATACTATTCTATGGGCTAGGTACCTACTCATCGGTTTGAAGTCGGTGCCAAGCCCAAATATATTGTTTTATTATTATACAGCGTAAGTATTCCTTACCTATTTTCAAATAGACAATTACATATTATATAGGTATAGGTTATAGGATTCTATTATTAATTTCCTGTAAATAGACATTAGGTTATATAGGTAGGTTTTAATTTATTTTTTTCTTGTTTATTTAGGCTTGGCACTTTTATTTTGCTTTTTTGTGGTTTAATAGTAAAAGGTAAATAAGATAGAATATCTAAGGTGGTATACGATGGGGAGGCCTTCCTTACACGCATTTCTTATGAGAAAGCGTCGAGCAGAGGAGTCTGAAAGTAATAAGAATAACCGTCTGAAGCGCACTAAAGAAAGAAATAGAGCAATTCATCTCGAAGAGCCTTGCAATGACCGTGAAAAAAGACTATCTCAAATGCGCAATTATGTACCTACAAAAAAAATTGGCAATACTGCAATAGAGACTATAACACAACGCGAACATCGGTTGTCTCTTATACATTACCAGCAGTTGTTCAGATTTGCCTACCTACTAGTCGCCTCGTCTTAGTCTTTGTCACTAACAGTACGTTTATCCAGTCATCGAGCCCTTTTCAATAAGCCCGAACACGATATGTCTGTTGTTAGTTGTCATGGTGTTAGGTTGTCTGCAGACTAGCCAGGCTGCAGCATCAGGTCATGACTTTATGATCATAAAACCAAATGTTGCGAATACCCTTTCAAACATCAAAACAATATACTAAAACAGTCCTTGCCTGTTAAAGTAACTTATCACTTTTAAGGAGTTGTACCTTCCATCATCAGCACAGCCACCTCAAATGGTGATTACTATACGCAAATACACAAGATACTTCATAAAATATGCGAAAAACGATAAGTAAGCCTATAAAATTTGATTTGCCCTCGAGTTCTCTGGGATCCCATCATCGGATCTGGACCGAATTGAAATGGGACCACACTGAAAATAACACCTTACAAAAAAAGAATTTTTAAATCGGTCCAGAATTGACGGAGTAATCGGTGAACATACATAAAAAAAAAGATTCCGACGAATTGAGAACCTCCTCCTTTTTTGAAGTCGGTTAAAAAATCATTTTTACAATAGATATTTTTGTGTTTTATTCCAGGTCCCAAAGGTGAGCAGCTACCAGGCTCGTCTGAGGAATGCCCTCTGCACGTGCAGCACCCGCCCACCGGCGAGGAGTTCGCGCTCGGCTGCGGCGTGTGTCGCCACGCGCAAGCCTTCTGAATGAGGGAGTGCGCCCTAGGCGACCATCGCGCCGCCGGCACGTACCGCCAGGGCAAATAAACAACAAAACATTATCCTTCAAATATAATTAAAATTCGACTAAATTATGGCTCACCACCAAAATATATGAACTTAAGATATCTTGAACCAAAAAAAAAATACCATACGATTTTTAAGACATCTTTGAAACCAGTCAAAATGTGTATCCTCTGATAGTGTAATGAAACTTGTATTATAACTCTCCTGGATTGGATAATTGCTAGTATTAATTTACTTTACTAAAAAAAATTGTGACCCACTTGGAATTGACATTGAAGAGTTTTGGTAGAAGCACGTATTCAAATTTCAAGATCCCTCGTCACATATGTGTTTGGCTACGTGCGGTTACCTGAACTTGCATTCGACGCGTATACACCAATATTTCTAGAACTTTGTGTAGACTTTGTCATCGAATACAATACACTTAAGTATCATGAAAATTACGCTCAAGTTCAGCAAATACGACTTAAATAAAACAGATGTAACGGATTTATGAAAATACAGGTAACAGCAATATGGCGACAGCTTACCACGAACGAAGGCGCCTTAGCGCTGCGTAAGAACTTGTATCGCTTGACAAAACAATTGAATAATACTGCACAGAATAATACATTATAATTAACGATAATACATTTACAGGACTTTTTGACTGATTCACAAACGACGGGCTTTTGATCACGGACATACATGCTTACTATACGTTGAGCAACATTTTATTCAATAATATTAAGTAAAGTATTTGTCAAGCAGTTATAATTATCGATATTAAAGTATAAACCGCGTGATGTACCAATAAAGATGGGTTCTAAAATCGTGGTTTCTGCTATTAAGATTACTCTGAACAATCCCTTGATCATATCTGGTTTCAAGTTTCTAAAATGTTAACATCATCTCTATGTATTGGTATTGCATTCTATAGGACAACAGTGCGATGTAGAATGTTCATCTTTATTAACGTGGCTTATACGATACTTTAAAAATAATTCAATTAATATTTCAGTGTCGTCTACATTAAAATGCGTAACTTTAGTCTGGTTTTGTGTCTATAAACACATTTAAAAATATATGATAAATTGATGTGGTTCTCTGTTCCCTTAATGTTAGCCCCCATAGTTGATGGCGTCGTAACATACGTACGTTTACATTTATCTACGTTCGATGTGTAATTTTTGTGACTTTACAGTGTCTCCCTCGGCCTCCGGCTCGCGGAGGTTTAGTCCATATCTTTAGGATGTCTACCACTGTCGTTAGACTGACGTTTCGAAGTCAGTATTCTGACTTATAAGTAGGTGAATCTAGTTTAAGTCCATAACTCAACAATGTTATTAATGTATACTTTAAGCGGTTTTCTCTATACAACGCTTTCTATTAGTTTTTAAATGCGAGGGGATTCTCGTACGTCTAATATCAAGATTTAACCAACTTACAAATGTTAAAACAACAACACCTTTCAGAAGTAGTTCTTGTCAACGTCTACGCACATAAATAAAAAGAACTGTTATCGCTAACACTTTGATTTACGAGAATTGATATATAATCATAAAGTACTGTGGATTTAGCTACTTCGAGTGTTGTTATGCTTTTCAATGCAATATCCGTATGCTCCACACACAATCTTGGTATTCACGTTGTGAGACTATGTTTGACAGTGAGCTGCATACTCTGTTGTTTTCGCCGCAGTGCTAGGCGCTCCGTAGCCAGGCTCGACTTATTCCACCCTACTGACAATAGTTAAACTACTCGCTTGTATTACGCTTAATGGACTACTTTATCTAATAACGAATATAATACATTGATATTGTAGAAATAGAGGAATTTATTATTGTTGTACAATTTATTCAAGTGTTTATAGTAGGTTACCGGGTGGAGTTAGTTGTGTATGATTTGGTGACTATTCTCGCATTGTTTACATTGTGTCGTTTGCGTTTTGACGTTACGTACCTTTGAGTCTGTATAAATATGTAACTATTGCTAAGTTTGAATTGAATATCATCAATACTCGAAACAACGAAGAGCTGTCAGTTTTTACGATGATTTTATCGATTTGTTGTTGTGTATGTGGGAGGTGAATATGCCGGTAGTGTGCCCGGCTTCTTCGCCGGCCCGTACTATTGCTATATGTTGCATGCAAATTGCTGCTTGCTTATGAGCTCTAGATAGTAATTCCACCCGGTATTTCGTTCCTTTTCTTGTGTCAGTACTTATCACGCGATACCACGTCCCCCCGGCTTGCTTCCGTAACCAGTAGATATCTACCTAATACTAACTTACTTTTGTTTCGGTCGTTCTTCTTCGGAAAATGGAAAGTTATCGCAAAATGTGGTATTGGATCTGCAATTTAGGATAAGACCGCATTTAAAGACTTAAGAGTGGAAATTCGAATGAAGTGTGCTCGGTGATGTTTGGAATATTATTAAGGAAAAATAAAAGGAAAAGGAAAATTGATGTGGTTTGGCATTTGAATTGTGGTTTGGCAGAATTGAGATGGAAATCTAAATAAGAGGTGATGGTCATAACTCTTAAGTACTGAGGAAGAGTTGTCTGAACTTTGGCGCTAAGTGGCGCCACTGTAACCGGACTTTACTTAACAGTAGTGAATAATTAACAACTTGATATTAAAACGTTATGTACCATCGGTTTTCAACGCGAACTTTCACCTTTTGTGGTCTAAATACGTGTATAATTTTAAAAATGAATTTATTTCCTTATTATTATATTTATCAAAATGTCTTTTCGATGATAAGTTTACAATGTTAAATCGTGATTAACGTTTTAGTTCTTATTAAACCGACGTCTGTTTGTTGCTAAATTACGAAAAATCGTGGAAAAGTGATTGTCATTGTAATAACATCACCAAAATCTCGTACATCTTAATACGTCGTTTTTAATGGTACCATTGTTAAGTTAATTTATTGTAACTGAGTTAATACTCTCACTTATGACGTCCTCTCAATCCCACTGTTTCACAGTAAATGAGTGTTATTAGTCAAAAACATTATAGTACGAACAATTTATTGATATCTACCTACTTCAAGCGACCGTTATACACAACAAAGTATATGTGTTATCAATATTGCACCTTAGATCCTATTTCTGATGTAGTTAATGACTAGTGGTTAAGATAATTATTTTACAATAAAGCTTAAAAATTAAGTTTGGATTTTTATTTACTTGTGGGATACAAGTACTTACCTAAACAATTTCACTAGTAATTGTATTTTTAATCTTCCCTTTTACTTGTTCAATTAAAAATGGCTCCAAAAATGAAAAAGTGGAGTTACGCAATGTTTTCTAATTATTACATAATGATGTGTGACATAAACTATACTAAACAAAAATATGTACATTTATAACTAAACTTATATAACTGTAAAAAGTAAATAACATATTTACAAAGCGTCAAAATATGTGGTTATCTCCGCCAATGGCGAGAAATGAGACTGGCGGCATTACCACGTTGAATAGCAAAGCCAATGCTCTGTGCAAAATACAGCCCAGTCTTCTGATCACAGGAAAGTGTGCACCCCCCCTGGCCTGGTCCCCATGCCTGGAGCGATTCAACCCCAAAAGACCCAAAAATATAATTGCCCGTAGGGTTATTATTACCGCTTAAGGATTGGAAGGCTCCAGCAGCAACGCCGGGTGCATAATTACTCAAAATGAAATATAGCTATAGTTACAATATATTTAAAGCCAGGACTTAATTTAAAAACGAAACGACATAAACGACATACAGTTCGTTAAAAAACATAATATATTCTGTATTACTACTATGACAGTTGGCCATAAATATCATTATAGATATTAAAACTTATCCAATCCGAATATGGGGTCGTCGGTGTTATTATTCCGGTGTCAATTAACCCTGTTTTGATATGTGTCGAGCAGTATAAGATGTTTCCCAAGCTCAGCGTGTTGATGCCAACTATCCCGGTGGAGTGCAGCATTGGGCTGCCCGACGCCTCGGGGCAGACTTGTACCGGCGACGGCATGCAGCGCCTGACCTCGCACACCCCAGGAACGGTCGACTGATTTCTCTTATCACTCCGCACGATTCTAGCCCGCAATGCCTTCATCGGAAAACTTAATTGCTTACGAGAAGGGTTTTCCAATGAAGCATTATTATTAAAAGGCTCGAAACCTACCAAAGTTATTATTTGACCCCCTAAAATGTTAATGTCCATTGGGCTGATTTTCCCAAACACCACAAGGTTTTGCATTACTTTAGTCCTCACGAGCCCGATATCGTTTTGCCAGCTAGGTGGCCGGTATTTGTAGCTGGAGTGCCGGATGACGGATGTCACGTCCGCTGTCTTGAGCCCATCTGGCCCGTAGCGAATGACGCATTTAATTCTCAGGTTGTCGGTGAGCGCTTTCGAAGGGTTGACGCTGTCGATGCAATGTCCGGCGGTCAGTGCCAACGACGCCGACAGGGCAGCACCGGTACATATGTGCACACTGTCTGTCGCAACGTCGCTAACTTCTGAAATGATTATCTGTCGCTCAAGTTTTACTATGAAGGGGTACTGAATTTCGTTCGGTACGTATCTGCTGCTTATGATTTTCAAACCAGAAGGCACGCCGTTGACTCGGAGTAGGAAAAATATTACGAAAATCAAGGTGTTCACAACGTCGTTCATTTTGTATGAGAGTGCATAGTCGTTATGGCGTTCGTTTACGACCGTGATATAAAAGTGAAATGTATGTTAAAATATATTTATTTTGTAGAAAATACAAACTCGAATAACATAAATACTAGAACAGGAAACATAAATATAAATATTTTACTATAACAATGTAGCTAAAATTAGAATTTCATGTAATCAAATTAAACAATATGAACTACATTGTATTATTTCTCACTATTGTGAAAGCGCACGTAACGCGGCCAGGATTGCGCATTATTGAAGGCAGAGACGCCTTGGACAGCGAATTCCCTTACGCCGCTAGACTGGAGGTGGCTATACTGAAGCCCAGTGCGACGCACCAGCTCCACAGGGTAAACTTCTGCACGGGCTCTGTGCTGTCCGCTACGTGGACGTTGACTGCTGCACACTGCATTCAGTTCCTAGAAAAATTCACAAAAAATAATCCTGAATTCAATAAGACTTTCGTAAGAATTGGAAATCATGCCGATCTGCCCTCCAATAGTAGTGATCACTTTGACGAGAGCCAGTACGAGGTACTGTCATTTCACAAACATCCAGCGTTTAAAGGAGCCATTATGGAAGATGTAGTACTCATTGAAAACGACATAGGTTTACTGCACACGGAGTCAGTGAATCTGAGAGAGTACGCGAAGCTCAGTGCGGTGGACTACTTCTCCATGAGCGGGCATGAGGCGCTCGCGGTCGGTTACGGCGTCAATATGGTAATAAAAAGGAAAAATCATAAGCATCCTAGGTCTTTGAAAGTATTGGAACTTGTCGTAGTAAAGTGTCCAAATATAGGGCACTTTTACCCAGCAATGTGCGTGGCGCACCGCTGCGGGCGCTCGCCCACTATGTGCGCGGGCGACTCGGGCGGGCCGCTGCTGCACCCCTCGGGCGTGATCGCCGTGGCCAGCGTCAACGACGCCCGCAACTGCCAGGTGGAGGGCAAGAAGCGCTCCACCATGGTGGGCGTGTGGACAGCTGCTAGCCCTTACACTACTTGGATCACAAGTCACGTTCTAAGTAAGGCGTGAACTCATCATTGTTAACAATATACCGATTTTTTATTTGTTTATTTAAAATAAAGACTCTGATTACTGTTTTCTTTTATTTACTTTTAAACCAGTTATATTAAAATAAAAGGATTTTGATGGCTCACTCATAAATTAAAATAAAAAAAAAAACAAGTTCGAATCTCGCTAGGTTGTCCCTCATAATTCCGCATCCCGTTTTTTTATGAATTTCTGCAGAAATCGCGCTCACATACGACGCCACGGCCTATCAAGAAAGACCCATTGCACTTCTATGCAACGTAATATTACAAACATTAGGATAGTTGTATTACTGCTATTGATTTTAAGCGTTACTCATCTCAAAAGGCAAAAATCACTGAACCGTTTTAGATTACTCCGTCCGTCTGTCTACCCGTCAAACCCTTTTAACTAATAAAATTATCACGTGGACGTTTTAGGAACCAAATAAGTTACACTCAAGTAAATACAATTGACACACATACTTTGATTACCTAGTTCACACGCATATGCATCCAATACGGCAAACGTTATCTTTGAGTAGATTATAAGGATTGAGCTTGTATCTACTCTAGTCACCTTTTACTAATAAATTGACACACTATCACTTTCTTCGGAAATTTGTAGGTATTACGCACATAATAAAAAAATCAAGTCAAGTATGGCAATTACGGAAACGGTGTAAATATGACTAAAAGGAAAAAAGAAATGCATGTCATATTTATCACACGAATCTAAATACCGTCGCGATTTACATACAAAGGTCTAAGCAGTCTGTTGGTAAACAAAACTCAGCGAGCATTGTACGGGAAATTATCAATATCTATTATTTGAAATACCGTCGCGTGAGTCACATACTTGGCCGGGAACCGTTCCAGTTGTATCTTCGGCCGTGGCGTGATAACGACTCAACAAGCCCACATTGGAAGACCACTTGAGAGCAGCGACGGCGCTGATAACCCGGCGTCGCAGATCGATCCTGTCGTGCCATAGATACGGTGTTTTATCTCTTATTTATCTGAAACGTTGCAAAATCTCCACGCGGGCTCTGCTGCAGTCTACTATGTCAACAGTCGCGGTATCGTCGAACTTCTTCCATACTATGTGTGAATAGTGGTGTCAGTGAGTTAACCGCGGTCTGAGATGATCGATTCTTACAAATTAAAGGTGAGTTCATTCATTGTTTTTCGTAGTAAACTCTTAAAAATATGCAACTATGTTTTGTTTTCATCATTTTGAACTAATTGTAATGGGTTGAAGATTTTCATACAATTTCACTTTGATACAACTATAATGTAAGTTGGTACCTAATATGGTTACTACAGCAACTTTATTGTGATTTTGACTTAGTTCCCTTTAGTAACAGTGTTAAATTTTCTTTATTTTTATAAAGTTATCAAAATCAAAGCGATTATGTTGCACAATACAAAACCTCTTTATTTCTATCAAAGTTACACAATATTTTAGGATATTTATGTGTCTATCTTTTTAATTGTAGTGTTTTTTTATTATTGTTTTGATACGAATCAAAGTAATTTGTAACTTAATCGGCCAATGAAGGTATCTCGGCATTTTGACGTTACATCCGTCGACCCAAAAACGTCATGTGACTTAAGAAAAATGAAAAATTTAAAAAAAATATCAAAGAAAAACATTCGATAAAATAATTTACCGAAAAAGTTAATAACTTTGCTCAGTTCTGTATATCACTGTATTTTAATACGGACGACGTTTTACGATACCTACTTAGTGTAAATTTTTGGAAGTTTGTTTCGAGAAATTGTACGGGCAGGCTAGGTTAGATAATAAAAAAAAATACCTTACTTGAAATCAATTACATTTTGTAAGCTATGTCATTTAAATACATAAATAAGCCATATGGTTTACCTTGTGAATAGTGGCTGCAATTCTATAGGAATCAATTAATAACACCCTATACAATTTGATCTGTGGCACTTGAAAAATTTATATTTCCCTTTTGTGTTTCTTGGGTCGGTTCAGATTTAGAATGATTTCTGTTTAGAGAAAACTTTACAAACATATTAATAGAAGTAGGTAGATATATTATAAATTAAATTTTAGATTATTTAAACCGAAGTTAAGAATAAACTGAAATACTTCATTACAAAGTAGGTACCAACAAAGTCGCTGTCTGTCTGTCTGTTCACTTAAATCTTTAAAACTACGCAACGAATTTCGAAGCGGTTTTATTTAATAGATAGAGGTTTTTGATTCAAGAGGAAGGTTTATATGTATAATACATCAATATTTCACCCGTGCGACACTAGGGCAGGTCGCTAGTATTATTTATAACACTAATTATAAAAAATTGCAGTAACCTAAAAGAAAATGCAATTCTGATGTAAGAGTTGTTTAATGTAGCTAAAGACTCTACGATAGCTATCTGCACGATATAAGGTATTACCGCGCCTTCCGAACTAATTCATTCAATTCGCATAGTTCCTCTAAATAAACAGCTAGGTTTATACAGATTTCTGTGCATAGTTCATCCGCTATTCATCACACTCGGATATCACATGACACAAGGATCAGTATGATTTCTACATACATACATACATAAACGGCACGCCTCTTTCCCTTGGGGGTAGGCAGAGATCACATCTTTCCATTTGCTCCGATCCTGGCATCAGCTTTAGCTTCATCCACACTCATCAGTCGCTTCATACACGCCCGTCGGTTTAGGGTACAGCTCCTGACCAGACCGATGATGATTGTATGATTTCTAGGAATGGATAAATTGGCCGTTGATCCGAGCGCACCTGTGTACGGCGTCGGTGGCCGTGGGTTTCAATGCGCTGTGGCGGGCGCCGCGCCAGGCCTTCGGCTTCGGCGGCCTACAGTACGGGCTAGCGGTCACCGTGGCCATGCTGGCTGTGGCTCTCCCACTCTCACTCCTCCAGCTAGCCATCGGCCAGCTCAGTCAGCAAGATGCCGTCGGAGTGTGGAGAGCAGTGCCGTTCTTTAAAGGTAGCTTCGGGTAATCTTGATAATTTATTTATGAGCCCCAATAAAATCTATAGATTATAAACTTAATATAAAGTACACCAATATGTCCTGAGTATTTTTTTAACTCTAGGAGACCACAGACAAGGTAAGTTACAAACAATTATACCTATTTTAATTGAAAGAAGAACTTTTAACTCCATTTGGCTTTACTGTGAAATAATTTTCTTGCCATTTACATAATTCTTCAGGTACCTATATCGTTGGCTCTTACGAGTCGCCATAACCACTTAGAAATCATCTTTTTTTTTGTATTTCGGGATGATACTCTTATGACTTCAAGCCACTTCGAGGGCACGGCGTGGGGATAAGTCGGATTCACACCGACCAAAAACACCCAGGGTTCTATTTCCAACCTGACACGGTTCCACAATGATTTCAGCTGGAGAAGGCTTCCACGACTGCAACAGTCGTACTTTAAGATGGTGCCCTTTGCAGGAGGGCTTCTGACTTGTTGACCACAATTCACCACCGTGTTCTTACTTCCAGGAGTCGGGTATCTGAGGCTACTAGTCTCCTTATTCGGGTCAGTCTACTCGATTATATATTTAGCTATGACAGTTACATACTTTCTGTACACGATAAGTAATTCGCTGCCGTTCTGGGAGTGCATTGAGCTGGTTATTTCAGTAAGTTTTTTTTTATATTCTTATGTATATTAATAACAAGTTGTTGAATACATATCACTAGTTCATATAGAACTGAAATATGGATTGCTCGCTGTTGCCCGCGACGTTGTCCGCACGAACGTCTGTTACAGATGCGAAAACTTTACTCGCGTCTGACGCAGTAGGTTAAAAAGTAGCCAATATCTTAATCCAAGGTATACCAAGGCTAACTTCATACCAAATTTCACCAAAATTGCTCAAATCGTTTGAGTGTGAATAAGTGACATTCATCCGTATTTACAAACATTCGCGTTTATAATTTAGTACGATATAGAATCAATAACATGAGCATATTTTTCTTATCTTTTTATATACTTTCAGGAAGACTATGTGCATACAGTAAACTCGTCTACGTGTCTTAGGTAAGCGAAAATAAATACTAATCTAACTTTTAACAAAAAAAAACAGTTTTACAAAAACTATTTATTGTTGTTTTAGAGAGACATTTATGGCGCCTGTCAGGGATAGACCAGAATATTATTTAGCAGTTGCTCTGATTGTGATCGTCTTGTGGATAGTGTTTCCTTTTATGTAAGTATACTATTAATAGATACTGGTAGTTATAGAGTAATAAGATTAAGCCTCATAGCTTTATCTGTCTAGTAGATTACCAAAAATGTCGCTGTACTTGTGCTTGTTGTCAGAAAATTGTTGTTTACCGATCGTGCGACCAAATAGGTGTGCTTTGTCTGTTTTTACTTAGATTGTCATTTATACACATAGTCCTCATGTACCTACGTTTGAGCGATTACCTACGTTTCAAATTGATTGTTAATGGGATGTTAATTCATATAGCTTAGCGGTTGCATGTCTAGTTATTGTTGGGCTAGTACTAATTCACAATAATGACATGTTTCCTATCCATAGTGTAACTTTAAGTGTTGTGTTGTGGCTTAACAAATTAACTACATGACACTACTTTTATTAACAGAGTATTTTTCAGTTTTTACAATCCGGTAAAACTGATGAAACGGTTATTTTACGGGCTGGGCCCCGTGGTCATCATCCTCGCAGTGGTGGTAGTCTCGTGCATCGGGGACAGGAACAATTTGACCTCGTTCGTCATGATCGGTGACTGGACGAGCTTTTTGGAGCCGGACATTTGGCACAGCGCGCTAATACAAGCTCTGCTCTCGACGCAAATCGCTGGAGGCTATCTGATATCTGCCGGCGATACTGTGTATTCCAGCACCAATGTGCAATGGTAAGAATACTCATTATTATTAGAAAACCTCACCTTCTATTATTACATGGTTACATATTTACACGTGAGTAGAGCTATCCTTTTATTCATCCATTCTTAAATTCTTTTTTGATTGCCCTCTCTGATCAATGGTTCAATAGTATTTCAAATGGTACTTATTGCAGCCTCTATTGTTGTTTTGAAATGCAATAATAATATTACATAACTTTCCTTTGTCACAAAGAATTGCTGGTTATGAGTAGAAATACTGTTCAAAATGAGCCGGCAATGCGAAACACGAGTATAATAAATCAATTGTATTCAAACGCATACTTATATTGTCCTGCATTATAAAGTTTTCGAGTAAAATCAGAGCCATAACTACTTAATAGGGATGTTAGTTGCGGCGGATACGTAACTGCGGTTGTTATCTTCTTTGTTAAAGCTAATGTTGAACAAAACATTTTCATTAGTATATTCTGATAGATGTTTCCTGCGGTCGCCACGTGTGGTCGGGGGCGGTCACCTTACACCTGCGACATGTGGATGTCGAGTGCTAGTTACGTGCTCACAAACAACTTAATATTTCCGCAAACAATTCATCTTTTGTAGAGTTTTCAATAGTAATTCTATTGTACATTTAGTTATTCAAAAGTTTCATTATATAACGCCGAAATATTACAGGTATAACTCAGGTCTATTTGTCATAAATGCAAATATTTAAAAGTGTAGAACTGTAACAATTCGCCTGGAACGAATTGACGACGTGTAATCTTCTGTTATCTATCACTCGGTAGGAAGGGGATAAGTTTATCATAATGTATTACTCTGTAAAAATGAAGAAAATTGTCGTGTCAAGCATCAGTTATGATATAATTTGTAACTAGATGTTGCATTGAGCGCATCCTAATGCGTTGAGTAGATTGATCCGGTGACTCCGGCCGGCTGGCTCCCGCGTCCCGACAATAGCTAATAGTCGCGTATTACGAGGTCAGGGAACTGCTTCCAGTGTTGCTATTATAATGGTCCTTGCTACTATTTGTGGCATAGAGATACCGGACTGAACTGACTGTGTTGATTGAGGAAAAATAGTGAAATATAAACTTTTGAAAGGATAATATTATTTATTTAATTTTGGGCACAATTAGGAGTCTAATGTAAAGTTTATTTGGGATGAGACTAAGCTTCTTATAGAATTGTTTTTTGAACTGCACACCTAAGGAGTATAATCTAATAATATCACGTTAGTACTAGGCTATAAGCGAGGATTTCTAATAGCCCTCTGTTATCTATGACTTCTTTCTATTGTTAACTTTTATATAGCTGTTAGTCTTCCTTAGAGTATTAAATAAATAACTAAATCAATAATAATCACTTTTTATTAGACTTCAAAAATCGTTATACCAGCCTTTTCATGTAAATACAAAAAAAATGTTATATAAATGTCTAATAAGCTTATAAATGATTTACAACTCATTTAAGTCCTTGCCCATCATTAGCACCTTAAACCTATACGTATACTATAAAGCCTATTTTAGGTCAGCAGTAGCGATAGTCGGGGCTAACTTGCTATCAACCTGGGCGAGTCTGATCTTCTGGTACTCCATCACGGCACCGGAGCGGGACTCCAGTATCTTCGCAGTCATCATACAGACGTACCAGATCGGAGAGGACACCAACCTGGACGTAGCGTGGCCGTTGATTATATTCTTCATCCTTTTGTTATCTGGACTTATAAGTATGGTGAGTGTTTTACCTAAATAAAATGTAAATATATCTTGGGACAATATCCACACGCGGCCATCTGATCCCAAGCTAAGCAAAGCTTGTGTTATGGTATTATAGATAAATCACACCCAGACACAGAACAAATTTTAATGATCGTGCTCATCACATAAAATAAGAAGTAGGTTTAGCAGCCACGATCCTTGTCACACTTTGCAATTTTTTTAAATTTCTTATATTCGTCGCATTTATACATTTTAATTTGTCATAAAAACTAGTGCAATTGGAAGCCCAAAGTATTTTTTATAATCTTCTATTCCGTAGCATTTACAGTAGTCGTCGCTAGTATCATCAACATGATATGAAATATAAAAATACTATATACCACAATCGAGACAACATCGTAAAGTACATGATTTTTTTTACAACCTGTGTATAAATTTATCATTTTAGAGTGATGGCTCTAGAACTAAAAAAAATGCATCAATTAAAAATAATTGCGTATCTTCTTAGTATTATAGAACATGTTGGTCATCATTCCCCTGCCCTTCTCCCAATTATTATTTGGGGTCGGCGCAGCATGTCTTTACTCATGCTGCTTAAGTTTTGGCTGTATTTTACGGCCGGCCGCCTGCCTGACGCCAACCCTCCTTGAATGCTGTTGCTGGTGGTTTACTCCCCACCGGGAGGTTGACTCGAGGTGCTAGGTGGTATGCACCGGGTCGTAGTTTCCTTTAGTCGCCTCTTACGACACCCATTGGTCGATATGGGCCAGCCCTATTCGCACCGGGAATTGCACGGTATAGAACATGTTGTACATGTTGGTAATGAAAAACCTCATTCTTCCAGTTATACCTCCTCTTCCCTATCTTCGACCGCTTCCGTCGCATCGGTGGTGTAAAATGGCGTCTGCTTTCGTTCGTGGGCTGCCTGTGCGCCGCCGTCACCAGCCTGGCCGTGCTGGCCGGCCGGCTGCCTGCCCTGTACCTGCTCGAGGACTACGCTGTGCCCTTACTCATCAGTATCGCGACTGTCATGGAAATATTGGCGTTCGTCTTCATATACGGTAATGAGGAAACTGATTTTTTTTTTCTAGATTCTTGAAGAAAAGGTGGAAAATGATATAGGCCAAAAAAAGCACTTCAAAAACGTTAAAATTTCAGGGTACTAAATAAGCGCAAGCAAGAATTTTGACCTCCAAAAGATATGCACCACTTTACAAACAATATGTTTACATAATACATAGTTAACAGTATTTTCGCTCGACTCAGTTAAAAGTAGTCGTTAAGTGAAATGTTGTCTTTATCTTTATAAAATGGAATGTAGAGACGAAAATAACTTAAAGTGTAAACCGTGTAAACCGTATATGTATACAAACAAGCAATTCATTTTCAGGCTGGAAAGTGCTGGTCGAAGACGTGGAGTTCTTAACAGGCAGTTCTATAGCTAAATTCTGGGTATTGGGGTGGTGCGCGGCGCCGGGTATCATCGCCCCATTCTCCGTCTGGTGGGTGACCATCCAGTTCCTGGAGGACGAGACCTGGATGCAGGCCCCGTGGCCAGCCCTCACCATCATCACCACGGCTGCTCTCGCTGTCATCACCTTCATCGTCTTCGCCTCGGTGGCTGTTGTCAAGCAAGTCCAGTATGATTGCGTTGGGGTAAGGGTACTTACAGCCGTATTGAAGAACGATACAGCAAAATTTCGGTTTTAAATTTTTCGCTGACGTAGTGATTGGCAAATGGAATATAGAGGCAGATATTTGTAGATATGTTTTATCATACAATTATGTTTTGTAATTTATTAAATTTTCCTGAAATAAGATTAATGAGTCTGTATAAAATAAAAAAAATAGATAAAAAAACTTTTTAAGAAAAAGCTTTTATTTAAACGCTCTAAAAAGAAGAAAATAAAATATTCCTTTTGGATTATACTAACAACTCCTTATTATACACAATTTATATATAATAATAAAAGCTTATCGCTCGATTTACCACAAATTATTATGATATAAAGGAATGTTGATAGGTATGTAAACCTCGCGACAAGCTTTTATTATTATATATAAATTGTGTATAATAAGGAGTTGTTAGTATAATCCAAAAGGAATATTTTATTTTCTTCTTTTTAGAGCGTTTAAATAAAAGCTTTTTCTTAAAAAGTTTTTTTATCTATTTTTTTTATTTTTTACTTTTTAGTTATCGCTGGATTTAGAATAACGACACATTCTTTTTTCAAGTTATTATTACTCTCAAAATGCCCTCTCATTTGATACCCATATCGTAGAAGTAGACTAAAGGTAACTATTCCTCCATCCTGCATGGTCCGCCATATTGGATTCAGAATGACGTCATATTCTTTTTCTAGTCACTCTTAACAAGCCCTTTCATTTGATACCCATATTGTAGAAGTAGACTAAAGGTAACTATTCCGCCATCCTGCATTGTCCGCCATATTGAATTCAGAATGACGTCATATGCTTTTCCTAGTTACTCTTAACAAGCCCTTTCATTTGATACCCATATTGTATAAGTGGATTAAATATAACTGTTCTGACATCTTGTATGATCCGCCAAATTGAATTTAGAATGACGTCACATATCTTATCATATATTGTCATCCAAACAAGATGCGTTTACAAAATTTCAGCACAAACGGTTGAATATATCTACTTCAAAATTGAGTTCAAAGATTTCACCCGAACACACAAATATCCATACATTGCAAGTTAAATAAAAGCTTTTAATGAGGATCTTTATAAAAAAGCTCTTGCGAATTGAAAAATATTTCTCCTGCGAATTTTATCAGAATATCTCGATTTTGCTACAGCGAATAGTTTTACTATGATCTAAGCAGAAGTAAACCTTGTTATTTATGCATTAATAAGGTAAATTATAGTTTATTATTAAATCACAATTTGATGGCTATCATAATCTAGCTTACATGGAAATTTATTACAAACTATAAACGTAATTTATTTTAGTAAATAACAGGATAATACATGTTATTGAATATTGCATTACTTAGTCTTAAACAGCATCTTTAGTGTATATTATACGTTAAGTAGTTCCTTATAGCGTGCGCAGGTCACTTGGTATGCACATGCGAATGCTGAGGCATTTCCCTAAGCGACGGCTAATATGCTTTTCCTATTACCTTAAATTTAAGGTCGCAGCCTTGTCTTAAGTATGTTCAGAATACATCACTAGTTCCTGTCTCAGAGGAAACTCCATTCTTCCGCAGAAACTGAAGTCATCGTTCAAGCCGTCCCGGCATTGGGGGCCGCGAGATCCTATTACGCACTACTACTGGCTGGCGCGCAGGGACGAGGTCGAGAGAGGCAACATGCCGCGGACGAGGTACCACAGGAGACAGTTGGGACAGCTGTCAGGGCAGCCGAGCTTCCTCAACTTGGCGAGCTCCGTCCCGGAGAAGATCGACAGCGACATCTCTAGCGCGGAGAAACGGCGCTCGAACTCAGATGACTGGATATACACAGTGTGCAGGAAACAACTGACTCTCGTACAGGAACGTTTGAACGATACCAGAAGACGAGCCAAGTCACTCGACTGGTCGTTCCCCAATACGAAGGCAGTTACTCCCCACGACTCCAGGACCTTAGGCAGCAGCATCGCTACACCGGACTCCGTGTTCACTCACGAAAGCAATAACAATGTTCAAATAGTTCATCATATTTATAAGAAAAATAAGAAATAATTAGATGTAGGTATTGTTTAGTAGAATTTGTTTGGTTGTAAGTTGATTTTGAAATATATGTTTGAAAAATCTTGTTAAACATTTGATATTTCTTTCCAACGTCCAATTTTTCTGAGACCCTATTGATATTGAAAACAATTAAATATTTGTTTTTGTCTCCTGTGATATTCTAATTTAGTCATATTAACTACACAAAACCTACTGAAATGACTCTCAAATGAGAAAAACATTAAAAGATTTCGAGTAATTAGCCGAAAACGTGGTACCTATACCTAAATGAAAAAATAAACCATTAGGTAAAATAGTAAATAACGAAAGATACAGATAAATTCCGATAAAACGGAAACTCACTATAATTATCTTGAACAGATTTATTATGACAATTCGAATTAAATGTTTATTACATTATTATATCTGCGGATGGATTAGATAAGGGGGGTTTTCCGTCTGGCAGATTTAAATTACTTCCATCCTTTTCAAAAAGGCTATAACAACGATTAACTATGAACATCCCTTTAAAATAATTGTTTATCAATAATAAAAATTGTAGATACGTATAGATAAAACTGATAGATAGATAATTTTTTTCTTTATTGCACACCACTTGAGAAACAGATTTGTAAAACGTAAAAGTTACACATAGTACCGAAATCGGAATTAATGCAGCATAATATGAAAAACTATCACTTTTATTCAATATTTATCGTTTTCTAGTTTTAATACTATTGTTTAAAAAAATGTAGGTAACTAAAGAAAATTAAATGAAAATATATTAATTATACGGCAAAGAAGTATTTTGTGTGTGGGGACATTTTGGAGTATTATGGAGTTTTTTGCCCGTTCTTCTCCATTAGAATGACATTTTGCAACCGCGCACCTAGAACCAATAACGTTTTGAAAGTGCCTGAATAAAAACCTTTTGATTTTTGAGGCATTAAACGAAAATTTTAATCAACAGTTTAAAGGGGATGATTGTAGATAATTAGTATTAGTGCGAAATCCATGAACTGCCTTGTTGTCTGGCTTACGTGACAAAAAGGTGACCTTCATTGAAGCATCTTGCCCGGAGTCCTTTACGGGCGTATTATTAGCTATAACTTATGCCTCTCACGGCTTGTCGTTACGTCATCGCGGTACTTACTGAAACGTTTTGCGCAGGGGACCGATGAATGCTTGTATTAATAAGCCCCCGAGTTTTATCTAAAGGTAGAACGGGTTAGAGGAGAATTTTTGGTACAGTCAAATAGGGTGAATAGGGCTGGCAGTGTAAAGACAAATTTTATGACGAGTTATGAATAATATGGTGCTGGGTTTAGCAGCTATAACAGAATAAACTAAGATATTATTATGACTCGCAACTGTGAAACGCATTGTAAATAGCCTGATTTCATAAAAAAACCGCTTGACACTGAAACCGGTAGGACTTTTTTTTAATTGCATATATTTATCTTAAAAATCTTGTTCATTCTGAAGATAACTTTATTTTAGCAAAGACGTTTCATGGTAAGCGAGTATTTTTCGACGGCGGATTAAGTAGTTGTTTTTGTATGTAGTAGGTAGGATGGAAGTAGTGTTTGTTACCCAATTTGTAAATAAAAAAGGGTTGAACCGATTTTTACATTTTATGATTTATTCAATTTGTCTTCAACCAAAGAGGAGAATTATAAATCAAGTGAAAAGATATTATACCAACATACATACTTTTTAAAATAGGTATAAAAAAGCAAGTAAAATTATTTGTATCTCTCTTAACTACCAAGGGAAGAAACCCGGTCCTTTTTAAAGGCTTATACGGGTCACAGGTCCAACATGCAGAGGCCCCGTTGAGAACTTTAATCCAAAATGTGATGGGACACCTATCTAGTAATATTAGCTTAATTAATGAGAACCAGATGTGAATATAAGCCGATAATAATGACAATGTTAATCAAACTACCGTCAATAACCCTAATAAACACGGAATGTAGGTAAGAAAACCGTGCCGAGTACACTATACCACACAGGAACGCTCACATGCTACATAAAATGGTCATTATCACAAGGAGACAAGGTTCATATTTGTGCAAAATGATTCTTTGTGTGCGGGTCTTCGTACAACGGTTTTATAAATTGTAAGTGCAGCCCACGCAAGACGCGGTAGTATTACAGATAATTATTGAACTTGAGAGGATAGTAGGTCTATAGGCCTTGTGCCGGCTCTTCTGCTGTCAAAACAGTTAATCCAATATTTCGTCTTGATTAATATTGTGTGCGCGAACGGTCACTTGGTCGCTTCGTCACTGTCCAGAAAAATTAGGTAAGTAACGGTGTTGTGGTTTAACTGTGAGGTTAAGATATCAATAATTAGGGATACAATTATCTCTGTAGGGTCTCTACTATGGTAGAGTACTTAAGTATTCTTAAAATAAAATGTTCCTTTCACAATTTCGTAGATTAAGGATACGGACGATACAGTATCCATTGATCCATATAACACATGTATGTATGTTCACGAGCAAAGTAAGTTTAAGTCTTAGTCAAATGATTTATGAAATCGTGAAATTTTCTTTCAAATGAAACATTCTATGTTTAGTTAACAATATTAGGAATATTCTATAACAGCTTCAGAAATTTCGCATAAGAAATCTACTGCAACTGTTCGGTCGTGTATACATGTTTTTGCTCGTAACTATAAACGTACACAACAGCAGACTATTTATATTATTTACTAAGAACAATAACAACAATATCTACATTTTCCGTTAAAAGGCATCGATATTCCACAACCATAATTATTATATATTCAGTTTATCCACATCCCGGTATGTGGAAACACAGTAAGAAAGACAAACTTACACAATACAGGTAGTATACTAGAGAATCAATGAATATCGAAGGGTTTACCTTCAATTACATGCTCATTAATTCACAATCCTACATCACGCATCTTTACAACGTAGATACTTTTACAGGAAAAATGTGAGAATTGTCTTAGTAAGAATTTGTCCGGTATAAGCCGTTGACGTGTCTATCGATAATAGTCATTAAAATTATTTATTAATGCATTTCGAGAAAGTGGAAAGTGAACTCTCTTTATTATAAGCTCGGTGAGGTGTTAACCCTTGTTTTAAGTAAAAGGTGCTTGCTTTGTGAGTGTGTTACAAAGTTACATCAATGACGTCATAGGATCTTGTGACTCTCGTTCATACTATAGTAAACGTTTCCGGATTTGATCTTGAATTTACCTGATTTTGTTGTTAATTAGTTCTGGGTTAATGGTCGTTATTAGACGGTCAGTTTTATCAATTTAACTTGCTACTACGGATGTGGATTACGATTGATGAATATAGTCATAGTTGTATTTCCGTCTTAATCCTTTACTATCGCGTTCTAATCAAGGTGTCAAATCTTATCTTCAAATTAATTAAAGATAATGAAATTACTATACAAGTGTATCACAAGCTGATATTATAGCTTCTATCTCGGTTCGATCAGTAAAGCCTTATCAAAGATACGACAATTAAATGCTGATTTACTAACAATTACGCAGATGATATGAGATTTATCCTCAGAATCTATCTTTTACATCTTCTTCTTCCTGTAGAGCACCGTCTTGCTTATTTTAAAAGGCGATGTTAGAGTCCTGCCCCTCTAATCAAGTGAATTTCTGCAATCGTTTGCGATCATGAACGCCAATAGAAAACGCAATAGGACGTCAATATTAACCGGTCGGGGATGACAGGTCTAAGTCACGTTTTTTATCGAAATGAAAAGTCATTTCTGTACATTTAAGTATTGTTTATGGACGGTAACTATTGTAGAATTCCTGCTTGGCTAGGGGATCCGCTCTGAGAAAAGCTCTAAAATAAAAACAAATCGGGCTGCACACATTTTTACATCGTCAGTCGTCATATAAAATTTTCCGCACAGAAAACACGAAGAGGAACATTCTGGCTGATGTAGAATCTATATTATTTGTTGTGGCGCAAAGCTATAAGTGAGAGGTACGTAAGTGCCAATAGTAAGTAGGTACCTATTCTACCTATTCGCGCTAATGGCGGCCGGTGATAAAACAATAGCCTTTAGTGTGGCATCCATTATGCATCGATGAGGTTAGCCATTGATGTGAGACTCACTCTTATAATACTCTATACTCGATATCTTCCTGATGCACCACAAACATTGGTTTGTTTATAAGCCGACGTAGAAGAATACTTCAAGAAAGAACTGGTATCAATGGGAAATTCTCCTTATGGTAGTTGAAAATCGGCTTGGGTTGACTGTATATAGTATATGCAGCAGCAAACTGGGTAATGTAGGACCTAATATTATAAGATAATCTTAGATACCAATTATTTGTACGGACTAGCTACAAGTCCCAGCTTTACACCGTTGAAATACAGTTGTATTACACATACTAAAAATTATATTAAAAAAATCCTCATCAAAACCCATTACGTAGCTTAAATAACCTAAGAATACATAAGGATAAACAGATTTTTTTTTATACTAACTAGGTATGGTGCAGTAGCTATTACAGAAAATGTACCATAATATTCTGCTGTTTCCGGTGCTCAAATACATTTTTCCTTATCCTTATTCTAACGATGTAATGTGGCAAATAGTTATAGCATAGTGGTATCACCTTTGGACTCCCAAGTCAGAGCCCAGAGCTCGTGGTTTCAAAACCTAGTACACACCATTTTCTTTTCGAATTCATGTGCGGATTATCAAGTAATTAATTATCGCTTGCAAACATTGATGAAGAAAAACATCTTGTAGAAACTAAGAGTCTGAGAGTGTGTGAAAGGCGGTTTTAAAACTTTGACACCAGGTTGTTCTTACCATCCGATAAGAAGAAGACGATCCGAATTAGTTTTCGTTCAAGTTTTAATTTTCATGATAGTAATAGTCGTCATTGATCCGGCAACCGGCTCGGTTACCCTGACATACCTACAGCTAAACTGTTACATGAAACAGGTTTAATTTGAAACGCAATTGAATTGGAAATATCACATAAGTGCCTCATTTTGTAGATTCACTCGCCGTGCATAAGGCTCACTGATTTTCCTGGTGTATAAACTGGTAAAAGGGGATTTTTGTGAAATTGTTTCTTTCTTTTAATGCTTTTTCACCTTTCGACCGCTTGTGTCACGTATTTTTGAGAACCTTTTGTCCTTGTATTTCTACTACCAAGAAAAAACATGGCCTTATAGTATTTTTTTTCTACACTATTCTTTATGTATTACCTAGAAAATGCTGTATCTGGACTGTCATAAAGGACTTGTAAAGTTCAACTGGTTATAATTGCATAATAATGGGGATTATTGCAATATTTTTTTGCCCATTTGTTCGTTATATAATTGCGTTTTTCTATTATCGAAGAGATTATAATCAGCGTTGTATAGGAATTGTTTTTTCTCATTTGCTTACTTAATGACGCTCTCTCGCAGACGATTGATATTTGCCTGTCGATTGATAAAGGAACTGTGTCGTAGACCTATAGTGCGGGGTGCAAAATACTCGAAGTGTAGTTATATTCTCGTGCCACAATGTTAGTAACTCCTCCAAGAAGGCTTAACCAATTATTTATGAAATTTAGTGCATATTGGGTGAGTCTAAGAATCAGCCAACATCTTTTATCTCCGATTTTTTTAATATAAATCCTTTGTTTCACGGTTGTTTAAAATTCAAAACACTTGACAGAAATCAGTTAAAAAAACAACCATTGTTGCATATGGTGATTGATTTTCTGGTAACGATCATAACCAAAGAGAAATGTCTAAAATGTTGTTCTTAAAATTCTCTGCTTATAAATTACATTTCGGAGGTAAATCTGGAATAATATTGTACAAAACTTAAGTGTAATAATGGAGTTCTTAACAAGACCTCTGCATGTTGGACCTGTGCCGCAATGTAGGCCTTTAAATAAGCACCAGGTTTTTTTACATAAAGTTATCCCGTGAATAAAATGAGTTACAAATTAATGATGGAAATACATATGTTAATTTCTTTTCCTTAATTGGGTTTAAGAGGAAAAAAAATAAACCTTATCTAACCAGTTTACAAAAACAACTCTATAGAAATTTTAAGTTGCTAATCAGAATGTAAGTTATGAAAATTGTTTTCCTGTGATATTTAAGTGTGTATCGTACCTATTTTATAAGATTACAAGGTCTACAAATTACAAAATTGGATGGTCATTGTATCTCATTAGAGCGTTTTACCCTATTAGTATGATTTACTGTATTAACTAGGTACCTACTTCCACTATTCTACACTAATCATCTAGATACCTAGTTTATGTAACTTAACAAGTTTTCAGGTACGTACTATAAACGTACTGCTATTAAATAAAAACTTTTTATATACTCGATACTCCGAAAGGAGGTTCAGCACTTTTCGTTATGCTCTAAGTTCAGGATACAGGACAAAAAGTTTTGAAACAAATTCTTTACAACAGATTTTTGTAGCTTTTAATTCCGTATCCACAGCAGACATTAAAGTCTACACAAAAGCTAATAACGACCCTTAACATACCGGTTACGTTTACAATATTAGCGGAGGGTAAAACCCCAAGCGAGTACGTCACCTGCGTAGTGCGAGGGTCGGCCGCCCCTCCCGCGGCAAACTCGTTCGCCGTAAGGGCGTCACGAAGCGCTCACGCAGGCTTCGCCACCGGCGGCACCACATTCAACTCCCAAGCTGCGTGCGAAGCGGATCGCTCAGCGGTGACGGTCGCGCGCTTCAACTTGCTCACGTACATAACGTTAATCACGTAGATTCCGTAGATTCACGTAGTCTCGTATATAAATTGACGGGTTTTGTTTGTGGCCGGTCTAGGGTGTTGTGATGTCGAAGGATAACCCGCGGTTGAGCAGGCTCGGCGTGTTGGCGCCGGCCGCGCTCTCCGCCTGCATGGACGCCTCGGTGCTGGCTGTGCCTGCTGCTGGAGCCATCGTGTCCACAGTCCTCAAGGAACTCAGCAAGGCTTTCATGCTCAAAAAGTAAGTCTTCTTTTGTTACTTTCAGTTTTTTTTTGCGCGTTATATCTTTTTAGGTCTTTATTTTTGTATATGTTTTGATTCTTTTTTGTGCTTGCGGTGTTTTCTATTTTTATTTACTTTAATTTTTAATTGAATAACTGCGTTTGTTTGAAAATATTTGATAGGTTTAGTTATGGTATTAAGCGAAAATTATGCAGTAATTTTTTGTGTAGGTGCGTTTCGCATTTGTTTATAAGTTCGGCATATTACTATTGTCTCATATGAATGAAACATGAAAGAAATTGATACTTGAAATGAATTGCAGAATAGAAACCCTACATTATTCATTTTTCATCAATAGAAGATAATCAATGTACTAAGGTTTTTAATTTTCTTGAACTTATTTTTTTTATAGTCCGACTCTAATATGCCAAGAAATCAATCCCTTCAATGCATTAAAACCTAAGTGCGTTATTCTCCCCTAATTTACCTACTGGGGTAAAAAAGGCGTAAAACAACGGCCGGCTCCATAACAGTCTTGTGACGTTACTCTTAGTCATCAACTTGTCCTGGTTAAACTTTACACCATATAGGGATATTCCCTGATAACAATACGAAGAAAAAACCTCGCCAACATTGTCACACGAATTCATACTAATCGCTAACGAAAGGAAACAAAGCGTTAGATACAAAGATAGCGTATATCATGATACGTAATTATCGCGAAATCTACTGCATTCCGAATAATTACAAAAAAATAATAATAAAAGAATCGGAAGCAATGACTGTTGTTTTTCTTGATCTTTATTTGTATCATGTAGCGATATAGTTTAAAACATTTAATGCGATTTAACTGCAGCGTATAATCCTCGAAATGATCTTTCATAAAAGTTCTATTCTTATTAAACTAATCGATAATTGATAAATTTGTATATTTTTTAAATTATCTTCTTGAAAAATTTGATAGATATTTTTTGAGTGCTTTTATCTTTTACTACCAATAAATAAACATAATTATATAACAATTCAAAATATCTCTTCATTAACATCAGAATAAGTTCATTGATCTGATAGAATAATTTATCTCGAACACAAACGTGCAACCAAAATTTATAATTAAAGCGATTTCGAAATACTTACGTAAGCTTTAAATTCGTGAGACGTTTCGTCTAGACGAGGAATAGAGATCGCAATTGTAATGCAGAATGCAGATGTCCTACCAGAAACTCAAAAAACCAATCCTATTGCAGGTGTAGAAAAGAGATGCCGCTCTATACCGTGTAGCGCGTTGTCACGTTTCCACGACTGTCGTAATATTACTTTTACAGGTGGTAGTAGGGTCTTAGATACTTATATGTTAATTATGATATAATTCAGAGAACACATAGTAATAGGTGTGTCGTATATAATACTAGCGACCCGCCCCGGCTTCGCACGGGTGCAATGCTGATATGCTAAATACGCTACAGAAAAACTGTGAACGTTGTTTATAAAAAACATAGCGGCCCGCTCCGGCTTTGCACGGGTTTAAAATATGTAACTCATTGAAAAAATGATAAAATCAATCCAGTAGATTTGATTTATTCATTTACTGCCCGTAGCCCGCACGCGTTTTTGGAGTACTTAAAACAATTCCCCTTTCCTTATCTTTGGAATATCTTTTATACACAATATTTTCACTTTTTTTTTACATTTTTACTTTTTTTTTACAATTTTTTAACATTTTTACTTTTTTTTACATTTTTACTTTTTTTTACATTTACTTTTTTACATTTACCTCCGACGCGCTATTTATAGGCACGCTGCCGCCGCGCCGCGTCGCCGTAAACGCTACGTTCCGCAATTTTTAAATCTGTACATCTTCAAAAATATTGATTTAAATCAGATGCTGTAAAAGGCCAAATAGATCTATATTAAATCAACAATGTATTTAAGGTATTTAATTGGATAAGGATTAATGCTGTATTGGTTAAAATCGCTTCGAATATTAGTCATTATTTGTCGTAAAAAGTAAATGACAAAAAAATGTTATTGTGGGATATCCATAAGAGATAGACATATACCATCGCGGAGTTTTCTGTAGACCTTTTCATTGTGTACAATACTTAGTACATTATTTTGATAAATCTCGTAGGATTCAGCCTGCGTTTGCAATGTAAGCGGAAAAAATGAAATTATTTGCGACATCACATTAGAAATCTCAAAAATAACAGTATTTGTCTACTATTTAATGGATGATATTATACATAAAAACCTTCCTCATGAGTTACTCTATCTATTAAAAAAAACCGCATCAAAATCCGTTGCGTAGTTTTAAAGATTTGAGCGTTCATAGGGACATACAACACACATGACAGAAAAAGCGACTTTGTTTTATACTATGTAGTGATGGTGCAATTCGATAACTTGGTACTTAGACCAAATCGTTGTTCGATAAATAAGATATTTTTAATGCGTTAAGTTAAAAACTAGCTAGTGTTTAATGTAGGTGTAAAAAAGGAGAGCGATTAGCATTTGTTTAATTTAACTTAGTAGTTTTCAACATTTACACAACGCCATTCAGTCTCAAATTAAACAATAAAAGCTTGTGTTATGAGTACTAGATAAGTGATAAACATACTTATTATACTTCTTAATACAATACATATTATAGATAAATTAAACCGAAACACAGAATGATCGTGCTTATCAAACAAACATTTGTCCTAGGTGGGAATCGAACCCACGACCTCAGCTATAGCAGTCAGGGCTACTAACCACTAGACCAACAAGCACGTCATAAATTAAACAATGAAATGATAAATGTTTTGGTGATCTACCTCAAACATATCCATTGTTGCAATGAATATTGTATCTTATTTATTGGTGTTTACGGTAGGTATTCACGTTTACTATCACGTTTCCCCGTAACTTTTTAATTGACGATGAAAAATATTTATGTCAGATGTGATCCATTGCTGGCAATGTGCGATCACATATGATACTACAACCTAGCTACCACGCGATGTATCGCATGACTATTCGCATCGGCTGAAAACTATGAAATCGCCAGACAGGTTTTACTTTTTCCGTGTTATTATCACTACAGTTATAAATCATTTTGTCAGCATTTAACTGAAACATTATTATGATCACGTTTCGTACATTAAAGTCAAGGAAAATACTTTTCTTATAATTTTCACTAATCACGTTGCTAAGCGACTGTTTTATTTCTTTTCGCACGGGGATTTTTCTAATGGCAGTTTAAAAATACTTCAAAAAGTATCCGGTTTATTTTAGTTAATTTGATTTAAAGTTAAAATGATCTACGCAAAAGTTGAAGTTACAAGACTGGTTGGTAAAAATTTCGCGATTTAAACGCGCTTACATGTGAACTATTGAACATACCTACTCTGGAATGCATTTGTAAAGCTTTAGAGCTTTTTAAAGCGACATTAAAAACGCGTGCATCAGGCCTTAACTTACAACATCGTATATTATTGTATACTAAACTTAGATCTAGCAATAAATAAAAAAAAAATGCATATCTTGAAGTCATCATTTCGAATCTTCGTCTTGAATGAAAAGCCACGTGTTTTTCACTTGCCACATTTGTTAATTTTATAGCTAGTTAAACTCACTTTTTAGTAAGTGATGAATGAATAATTAGTGACATAGATAGATACGTATGTTGCTCGTGTACTCTCACATGTTTGGTTTTAGAGTTTCGTATCCAAAGACTACATACATTATTACTAAAAATACATTATCACTAAGGCTCCGTTGTATGTCCATCTGTATGTCATCAGTCTGTACCTCAAAAACCGCGATAGCTAGACAGTTTCTAAAGCCGATATAAGAACAAATAAAATAAAAAATATCCATTTTCCTTAGAATCCGTAACACATTGTGTACAATGGCAATACCACCCTGCTATCTCGGATTTATTTTTTTAGCTTAAATTGGCATGTTTATACTGAACCCTCAGTGCCACAAGTCCGACTCGCACTTGTTAACTTAGTTGCCTAACCTGCTAGATCACGCGACGTTTAGCGTCATGGAAAGAAAAGTCATAAAATTCACCACGTGACTATACCAGTATAATAAAACACCGTGTATTTTACAACTGAATTAATAAATAATATTAATGTTATTGTCTTTAGTACGGACGTATATATTATAATTATGGCTTTATCTCTAAATATAATATGACTACTTAATCTTTTTTAAGTGAGAACTTCCTTGAGTTTTTGGTTCGGGATTTTCTTGAAATTTTAATTTATTTAATAGTTTTTGGATTAGTTTATTCCATAATACTAGTTTTTTTTTATGTGGACCTCTGTGACCCACTTCTTCTCTGGAACCTTTCTGTCTTTTGGTTGTATTATTACATCTCTAATTTATTATTTTCTGTAATTATTCGAAAGGAAACAAAGCGAACCAAGCACTTTTTACCCGACTGCTACAGAAAAGCGGGAAACGTTTTTGAGTTCTTTGTTTATTAGTATTGTACCTAACTTTCTAAGAATACTGAACAACATTTTTTATAAATCTACGTATAATTTATTACTACTCGTATTTTCCGTTTACTAGTCGTCAATTATATTTAATGAAAGATAATAAAAAAATAAAGATCTAACCTAACCTGATATAACGTACAGGGTTTTCCTAGAAAGCAAAACTGTAGACGTACCATCAAACTAATAATGCTATGGTTAGCCTTAGCGTGTTAGTAAGTTTGTTTCCTCTTCAAGCTCAAAATATGACTGGACTTATGAATCTTTATAACAAATTCGATGACACTTGGTAAAGAGATAGCTGTAACCCTGGAATAACGCCTAAGTTACTGCTAACCCAACTGCGGCAAGTAATATTATTGCGGTCATAGACATTAACTCAAGCAAATTCGAGAAAAATAGCTAGTCAACGAAATATTTTTCTATTAAGTATATTTTCCTTTATAAGATACAGTTATAAAGACGTCACTATTGCCGATTGCGCAATTTAATTAAATATAGAAATAATACAGTATTTTGTATAAAACAGGTTGGATTCGTAACAGGTTCCATAAAGTAGAGTCGTTTTCTCGATCAGTTTCTGTTTGTGAATTGATTAGTATTCTTATAATTAACGCTGACATTTTTAGTTGATTCCTATTGATTTTTAAGTTATAAATAATTCAGTTGGTGTAGTTGTTCTGTTAATAGAATTATTGATTGTTTAACTAGTAGTGATTTGAAATATAAAAAATGTCGTGGTGGCCTTGCGGTTCGATCTCCAGCACAGGCAAGTACCAAAGTGACTTTTCAAAGTTGTAAGTACTTTCTTAATTTTTCTAAGACACTTCTGACAAACATTAAAGGAAAACATGACTGATTTTCACGCGGGTAAATACGAGTTGATTTTAAAGGCCTTTTTTCTATATGTTGCTCTTCAAATCCAACTTTAGGTCATCAAATTAAGTATGTATGTTTTATTTCTATCAATATTCCAAATTATTAAAATTAATTCTGTAATGCAAAACGTGTTGCGCTATATTACCACTAAAATAAGCTAAAAGTCACATGTGTCAACTTATAATTCAAAATGATTTATTTACATTTGCGGATTATGTATGAATATGCAGACTTAAATTTCACAAGCAACTGATATATTTTCATAGCCTTAATAATTATGCAATATAATAAATAATATTTTTTGCATGAATATCAATTTATATGTAACTGACTAAGACAAGATAGATTTTTGTGACAAAAACTTGATGCGCAGATTTCGATTGTTCATATCCGCGCCTACGGTTATGCCTGTTTACATTTACATACTATGTATAGATACTTTACTCATACGTTTAACGACGCAAAACTAAACAAACTTGTATAAAAAGTGTACGGTCACAGCAAAGCTTCCAAACTTGTCGCCGGGCCGTGGGCCGAGGCGGCGATGCGGCAATGTCGGACTGGCGGTCACAGACTAACATAAGGCCGACAATTGTACCACTGCTCATTTTTACATGTTCCTGGTATTCTTTTAGTTCAGTTGTCTTTAAGATACTAGAAAACGTGCCCAATATATCCGTAGTGTTTGTGAAAAATGCTCTACATTTCTTTTTAGACATAATTTGAAGTGTTAAATTCGAAAAGTCTTGCAGAATAACTGTAAGTTCAGCTATACCAGTAGAGTAGGAATTATAGTTTTTGAGACTTGATAGAAAACTATAGTATAATATGTCGAGATTATTAACGGAACTTAATAACATGTAAACATCAATTATTGAACTCTACATTTTGTTTTAATTTAAGCAAAAAATTATAACACATCTCAACTAACACCTAAACATCAATTATTGAACTCTACGTTTTGTTTTAATTTAAGAAAAAAATTATAACACCTCTCAACGTATCGTGTGTACCCAAATTTTCATTGCACGTACATTACAGTCAAGTCAGTCAGTCACTCCAAAAAACTCAAACTTCATAAAAAATGTAAGCAAGCAATATAGCATTTCAAGTATGCAATAAAAGGCGATACATCATTAAGATACGAGAAGCCATCAAAAGAAATGTATTTTGCATTCTGCATTGACATCCAGAGCGCATCGGGTGACTAACGCGGTGAGGTCATCTCGTGCAGCAGTTGGGATAAACCACTCCACGCCTTTAGCTCTCACTGGCCCGCGATAGAATATTAATTGATATTTTATTGTGACGATGGAATTTGAAGAGTCATGTAAAAATAGGGTAAAAACTCGGAATGGTACTCAAGACTTGAGTCTTGCAAGTTGATATTTCGCCTTGCTTTGTTTTTCTGTAAAATGTTATACCACAGCTCAATTTTAGATTTAGTTTATTAAACGGCGTCTTTATGCCGTCCGCTGAAAAGAATTGAGCCTGATAAGTAAATGGAGAAGAAGCCTCTGGCATAGTTACTTACTTATTTACGGAGACGGTAAAGCAGTCACCCCGTAGGTACCTATTAATTTATAGATTCAAATTTCATATTAATTTTAAGGAATAATTTAAAAAAATATCTCATCTATTCATTGCTTTTGTTTGTAATGACATAAAAAGAAACTGGATCTACCTACTTAATTTATCAACAGAAAAGAAATCAAACAGGTATTACAAAGGAGTGTTTAAAATAGATCAGTATTGGCAATAAACACCTACATAAGCCTATAATCTATTGATACCGAAATGACTTTAAAAAAGAGATGACCGATTTAAACCACGGCGATCCAAAAAGTGTCGGGCGCAAACTTCAAAATTTTATTATTAAAAATATCATCTTAGAGGCAGAAATGTGAATGACCTTTAAGGAGGTTGATCGGCTATTGAATTCGAAAACCAAATAAATATATCATCATCATTCCCCTGCCCTTATTCCTATTATTATAATGACCTAAGAAATTCTATAAAAAAACGTGTTTATTATTTCTAATCCAGGATGTTTTGCTGATGACAAATAGCTTACTCACTATTGTCTATTATTTATAGTTGATTGTTTAGGAAGATAATAAATATTATTATTTATTTGATCCTCGTTTTTCCAATGCGTACTATTATGATGCATCCGCGATCTCTAACTAGACGTTCTATTCGTGTAATTTAATAGGAGTTATTTATAATATGGATGGCGACGTAAAGTAAGTATCGAAGTAGGTCTTAGAGATAATTAAAAAATATTTGCTTTAACCGTAACAATAAGAATTGACAAAGATAATCTGGTTCGAAGCTTAGGAAAGGGGGCTATAGCGGGATTATAACGTAACAAATTCGCAAATATACGAAAAAGTTTGCAGTATTTTTAGTCAATTTGTGTTTGTGGAAAGAAAAAAGAAATACGTAGTGAATATTAATTACATTATCCGACACAGCAAAAATAGTCGTCATTTCTTTTAATTGGCTTAATTAAAGTAGGTATAAACTTAAACTAAAAACAAATAAAGAAAATAAAATCATGTATAGTTCGACTCTACTTTATTGGGATCAAAGGGGAAAAAAGTGTTTTATATCACTTTAATCGCGCATTATATTTTATTCTGTGAGGTTATCTTACAATAAAAGTAAGAAGGTACTAATTTTCCCAGCTTTACCAACATTTACAACTTTGTTTACATCGTAATATAAAAATGAATGGACCAATGGTCTACGTGTCAATCGCCCACGCGACTTACAACACTTTTTAATAGCATGCAAATAAGAAACGTTTAAATAATTAAGCTAATAAAACTTTATTCAATGATTTCGGCCTAAATTTATTAAATTATGCAACTTTTTTTAATTTAAAATGGCTTTGAATCGTATCGCCATTTTCCTTAAATGGTAAGAGAAGGTTTAAAGCAATGTTTTGATAGAATGCTTATTTGGGATAAGTGTAACACTCTACCTTATTTCTTTAAACGGGCAGTAACACAATATTTGCAATGATCTTAAAACAATTTTTATTAAAGAGTTGAAGTTGACAAAATATTTGATTTTTAATGCTCCAAACTTGCCGTGATATAGGCAAGGAAAAACGATAGCTCATAATCTTTTGGATAGATTTGATTTATTAGAGACGCGCCCTAGCTTCGCACAAGTACAATACTGATGTATTGTACACATTATAAACCTTCCTCTTGAAACACATTTTTCTATTAAAAAAATGCATCAAATTCTATTGCGTAGCTTTAAACAAGCATGTATGCTTGAATCTTTTAATCTGACTATCTATTCGTATAGGATCAACGAGAGGCGACTTTGTTCTATACTATGTAGTGATAGTAAATGATGATAGAATTCTTTGACATAACCAACACAAACTGAACTGTCAATACTTGCGGATATCGAAATATGAATCAAATATTTGGATGTCAACTCGTAAGTGTAACAAAGTATATAAATCACGGGGCAAGGTGAACGACCCCTCATGCAGGCGGCAGTCGACAGGACAAGAATCCTCGCGTCAAAATGAACTCTCATAACTTACGTGACATCATTTCTTGAATGAGTACCGAGGGTTAAGTACAAGTTAAACGCTACCATGTAACGTTATTCAATCGAGTGTCCGACTCTAAATACTTTATCGCTCATTGTTAAAGAACTCTGTATTTGGTTGCAAGCTCATTGAGTTTCAAGGTGTCACCGCACCGGCACTTATAATTATTCTATTAAAATAATTTTCACATTAAAACCTACAACTTGGGAATGACATGCGTCAGTCGACCGGTAAATGATGTTCACTAATAATGTTTTAATTATTGTTATTGTGAGCTGTGTCGAGTGCCTGTGTTCTTTCTTCATCGAAGAACCAAAATCATTTCCTTTATTCCTAAAATTCATTTCTTCATATGATAAGTTTATATACCGCAAAAATATCTAGATATTGATGCATTTCAGAGAATACAATCGCATCGATACGATTCACAATAATTGCTGTCTGATTCACGTCATCATTCTCAAAGAAAAAAATAACTCTGAATGCGTCATATTACGTAGATATTAAAGACAAAAAACGTTAACGTAGTTTTCTTTATTAAAAAAATGAATCCGACGTTGACGTATACATTAGTGATCTGTAAATTGGTATCGGCTTACTAAAAAGAGTCTTTTTAGAAAATGTTTGCAGAAATATGTTCAACTGTAAAACTTGAAACAAATATTTATGCTCGCTTTGTCTGCGGCTAATTGCAACTAATTTACCGTTATAATTATATAGCAACATACGTAATACAAAGTAACAACGTCATCTGGTGGTATCATCATCAAAGTTGAAACAAGTCTCAAACTATTCAAATCTCACTGAGATTTTCCGATGATTCTGTCACATTGATGTCAGCTATTGTTGTAAAAGAAGTCTACAAAAATATCGTTATAAACAATCCACTAACTTAGCCGGGATTACATACACTTTTTTCATTGTAACAAGCTGTACTTTCTTACAGATATCCGGCAGATATCCACCTCTAAGATGGTAACCGGATAGATCGTGGGTTCGTGGGGACCCACCCAGGACAAATGTTTGTGTGAAGAGCACGGTCATTTGTTCTGTGTCTGAGTGTAATTTATCTATAATATGTATGTATTTAAAAAATATGTTTATCAGTTGTCTAGTACTCATAACACAAGTTACTATCGTATACTTAATTTGAGACTAGATGGCGTTGTGTGAATGTTGAGGAATATTTATTTATCTTGCCCACACCTGCACTTGTTGTGACCAGATTTGGTGATTAAATGGATATGAGTCACATTAGTGTAGTCAAACGTTTATTGCTTAAATAGTCAATAGTTTAAATATAACGGACAGATGGGGAAAGCTAATTTGTTTTTAAAATCAAAATCAAAAGGTTTTTTTTAGGTAGGCCATTTCAGGCACTCTCAAAACATTACTGACTCTAGTTGCGCTTTACTATGCGTTATACTGGGTATTTACGTAATAGTCAGATTTAGGTACTTTCGTATTTACATTAGTATGATTAGTCATTATTACGTCAAGAGATATTAAACCGCCATCAAGGAAGGTGCGCATATCCTTTCCATTTAAAACTACGTTTTACGTTACTGTCAGCAAAATAAAGTTCGCGAGCTGTCCCCACGAACTATTTAATAAATGTTGACATGTAAAAGTGATAAAAATTATCCTAATTGCAGAATAAGCTATTTCATTTCATTTCATATGTATTTTACAGGATAGATACGCAGAAGTTTCGCAAAGTTATCCACTGCGAAAATAGCTAGTCAACTTCATAGGAACCTAAAATTCGCCCATACATTCACCGGAGTTGTAGCTCAGTTGGTAGAGCGTTCGCCTAGCAAGCGAAAGGACCCGGGATCGAAACTCGGCAACTCCAAATTTCGGCACCATCCACGCTTTTGTTTTTCTTTTTTTTAATTAATTTATTTTTGTGAAATTTGTAGCTCAAATTAGTTTTGCTAAACTAATAATATTTTTTTTTTACTTTTGTTGCAACAACATGTAAGAAACTTAAAAGGCTAATTCTTATCAAATTAAAAAAACAGTCAGGACTCAGAAATATATCGAGGAACCGGGATCGACACTCGGTGCACTCCATTTTTGTTAATACTTCTTGTTTAATTTGTACCTTCTTTCTGCTTGAAAATAATTTGATGTGGGGATAGTTAAGTAAGAAACTTAGAAAACTAATTCTAATAAAATGAGAAAAGGGTGGATTCTCAATTTGAACGAATAGTTTTAATTAAAATATTAACAGGCTTCACAGCTAAGGTTTTATCTTAAAAATGATCATTACGGCAAGAAAGCAAGAGATATCCGATAACCACTAGAATATCTATAACTCTAACAACAGTTTGTAGTACATGTTGTAATGGGTCACATTGACCTGTATTTAATTCAAAATGTATTTAGGGTACTTATGTAGATAAAGATTAATGCTGTATTACATAAAACCGTTTGTAAATAAGCCAATATTTCTTGCTAAAAGTAAAGGATATAAATGGTTATGAGAAATAGACATACCGATACATATACATAGACATAGATAATAAAATATCATCGTGGACTCTATGTAAGTCTTTTTTAGATGTTTAATACTGTGTATTACATTATTTTGATTTGTTGCTCCAGTATGTGCGCAATACTCTGGCGCACTCTCTTAATAATGAGGTGCATAATCAGCCTTACTGTTGTGAGCATAGACAAACAGTGTCGACCTCGTTTGATATTGATAATTGACGGACTCACCATAATTGACGGAACATTGACGAGTCCTTTTTTTTTCTTTTTGTCGGAAATCGTCAAATGACCCCGCCCGCTGTAGGCGCAGCCAGCGCCAGACTTTTAATAACTAAAACCCACAATGTTCCTCCTGGAGCCCTTTGAGTGCCAGGGCCCCGGAAACTCTCACGAACATCCCGCAGCATACTCACGAATCCTGAAAAAAGAAAGTGTGATGTAAATGTTAGATGAGTGTGTCAGAATACACAAATTTCCGTGTAGTTTTTTTTTTCATAAGTTTTACATACGTCACATATGTTGCATACATGAAATCACTGTCTTTGTCTCTACCTTAACATGTCTCCTTCAGTGACAATTGAAATAATTTACTAGTAAAGAACAATATCGTTAGCAAAGTTGTCATAAATAATGTCCATGCGGGTATGGATGCGTGCATATACATTATACATGCGTGAAAATCAATATGGTTTCCGGTATACATGCTACGCGAAGGGTGCCGGCTGAAGTGAAAATTTATGGCTCATTGTCTCACACACACATATGTTATGGCGCTCAGTTAATTTGTCATCAACTTTACATGTTTATCTATGTTTTATTTGCTTCCTGACGTGTTTTTAACTAAAAATTACACGTTTGAAATGGAAATTAATATTGGATTATTATTACTTACTTACCATAGACGTATGACTTTATTTTTCTGTAAACAAAACTGCAAAAAATTGACAACAAAGAATTATCGGGCAAGTTCAACAAATACTTAATTTAAATATATAACTGATAATAATAACTACAAAATATTTCACAAGCATTATCGAATCATCTAACAAAAATCAATTCCATAAAACAAAGCAACAATTAATTAACATGCCTTTGTTACATCAAACTCCCTTTCGTTTCGGCACTACGTATCACCGTACTTCACGTCTTATAGCATGTATTAGTGGAAGCGTGACAGAGCTACACAGCTTATATCGCCGTCTTTCTCCCACAACTGTAGTATTACTTAAAGAGACGGCTGTAGGTGTGTAGTATGTATAGTACGCAGGTACGTTGTGTTACGAAGGTCTCGCCCAAAGGGAACACTTTCGTTTCCTCACGGCACTTCACTCGTTAGCTCTGCATTCGCACTTGTCCGACTAGTTTCGTAAAGACGCGCGCACATCGACTTTGTTGATAGAGTTGATACAGACAGATGCTAGTCGTTTTTGTGAGTGTTCGGCTTATTAGCGAATGTTCTGTTTGGTGTTCGTGCGGGTTTTCTTCCTCAAGCCATATGATACGTTTAAGAGGTATAACTGCCTTTGTTTTTAGTTTATTGCAGACTTTGTAGTAAACATGTAGGTATAGCGATTAGACGAAAATGAGACGGAAAACTTTTTCTTTAAAATTTTCTTTTCATTATTCAGTTATATTAAGTCAGTCAGTTATATTAAGAATTTTTTAATAAACATGCATTTCCGAATTAAAATTTCCTGACACATTTTTTTTGTAATTTGTATCATTAAATCTGTGGTATTCACATCAGTGTGTGCTTACCCCAACATCCGCAAGGTGCTTGAATAATCCAAAGAACCGGTCTGAGATGTAGTTTACCAGTCGAAAAATACTTATACAATAGCAACAATTATTATATTGTTAAGCGATACGCATGAACAATTTAACAATATGCAATTAAACTTGTGTTCACAACTATCGACGATAGTTTACATAAGGATGCAGCGTGGAGAGAGAATATACAATAATATACATGCAGTACTAGATGTATCGTGTAGACTGGAGCCACAGGCTATCTACATCAGATAGCAGATGTATCGGCTAGATAGTCGCACTGTGATAAGCCTGTGCGTATTTTTTTCGGCTGTGGCGCGTCCGAGTAATTGAGACCTCTCGCAGTGTATGCGCGCCTGGTACCGCCAACTACTCCGCGTTGTATATACTATTTGTATATAGTTGTAGCGATGCTCCGTAGATATATGTACATCTGTGTCATCTATGCTGTATCGAACGCTGCGCGATGCGGTCGGCAGACAGCGTGTGTGTGTGTGTTTTGAATGGCTACGAGTGTCCCTTTCAATTATTCTAGATGTTTTTTTGGCTAGTTGTAGAAGAATACTTGCATTATCTATTGGTATTGACATACAAGAATATATCGCTCACAAGTAATACAGACATCGTGATAAGTGCTAACTGCTTGAGTTAAAAAAAATGAAAAAGCGTTTAAAGACACTACACAACAAAATATATTTAAAGTCTCAAAATAAACGCTTTAATACTATATTTATCTGAGTAAATAATATTGATACGAACCTTCCGCAATAATACTACTTCAAATAAGATGTTGACCTTTAGTTGTGCCACAATATTTGGATAGGCGAGGACGCTAATGGCCGGTAAACGGAGCTAACTGTATATCGAAGGAAACAAATCAATACATTACTTATATACCTACAAGTAAAAGTAATATTATTGGTCAAGTGGGGTTTTTTAAGTATCACTACATAGTATAAAACTAGGAATGGGAATAGTCAGAATTTGTTTAGCCGTTACATGACGTCACTAAGCTTATTTTCGATTTTCGTTCTTTTTCCGAATTACTGAATCATAAAAATAGTAAAAAGTTTTTAGATTCCGGATAAGAAAGACCTACATTATATCGCTGGTAGCTATTAACAACGTTGGATGTGTAATTTTAGGTATTTTGAGTTTTATGCATAAATTAATTTAATTTCTCAAGATCTTTATAACCACACAAAAAAAATAAAAAAATCTTTATTAATTACGGAGATATTTAAGTTAACAACGCAGGAACTACAAAATAGTCCGATTTAAAATGTGGTAACGTGCATAGCGACGATGTTAGCGGGAGGGGAGGGGACGCACCGCGCGAACCTGCCGCGCGGATCTGCCAGTAGCGACGTTGTTACGGGGCGAGACGTGCGTGTGCGCGTCGCTTCAAAACTATTCAATTTAATTTACGAAAATGGCAAGTAGTAGGGTTAAAAAGATGTTAAAAATAGTTTTGAATCCCGAACCGGAATCATCACCATCTACAGAGAAAAATAAAGGAGTTGAAACTAACAGTGAAGTAGTTATTAACAACAATGGTAAGTTCCAATTTAAGTTCATTATATCTAGGAATTAACAAATACGTGTTGTGATTTTATTAATATAATATTTATCATTATTTTCAAGTGATTTGTCTAATTTAACTGTTATTAAAGTTTTATTCGTAGATACCGATTAATAAAGTTGGAAAGGACACTTACTACACCGTTAACGGGACATCGTTACATAGCTTCTGTAGTAACTACCACATTCTACAATATTGTTTGGACTATTCCATACCCCGGATGTAGCAAGTGTCACTTACAACATTCTTACTGGCGCAAAGTTTTTTTCAACTGTAGTATCTTTCACACACGTCATTCTTAATTGATTTTAACTTTATGCAAGTTTGTAGTAAGTGTCATATGCAACATTGTTAAATGTATTTAATTTTTTTTTTGTGTTTTGATTTGCTGTTTGTGCATTATTTGCTTAAAAAATGGAAATGTTTTATAATTATTAATAGTGTGTTTGTTGCCTTGGTGTCGGGAAATGTGAATGTGATTAATAAATTAACTTTAAAACAGTTTTAATTAGGTAAGTAGGATGGATTGAATACTAATTTATTTAATTTGCTTTTTCAGGTAACTGTTCTTCGCCTTTACCAGAAGATTTTGAAAAAAATGAATTACTTCAACTCGAAGATTTGATCGGTGATAGTTTTGTTTTAACGGACACTTTCGAGATTCCTTCCAGTTTGCTGTCGCCTTTGGAAGTAGGGGTTAATTTTGTGTCGGATGGCATTAATGAATCTACGTCAAAGGAGGAGCAAGGTACTAGTAACATTAGTATTTCAACTAGCCAAAATGCTGTCCATTGTTCGGATCAAACACCAATACCGTCTCCAATTAATGAGCACGATAGGTGCCATAATGAATTTTGCCCTCAATGTAACCCTAATCACGACGATTTCGACACCGATGTTCCAACACCGTCAACTGCATCCATTTTAAGCCCCTTCACTCCGAGTACTCCTAGTCAGCGTAAGAAAACATTTAAGACTGATAAAGGAAAAAAGCGTCTAGTTCACAGAGAAAATTGGGTAGTAGTTCGCAGAAAGACTAAAAAATACTGGTCAAAGGTTTGTCAATAAGTCAGGAAAAGTTTTAGAGGCTAAGAATATTAAAGACGCATGCAGTTCTAAGTGTCGCCTTAAATGTAGAGAATTAATTTCCGAAGAAGAACGAACAAATATCTTTGAAAAATTTTGGGCTCTTGGAGATCGCAGTCGTCAGTGGGATTTCGTGCTAAAGTTTACAAAAAAGATTCCCAAACGCCGTCAAACTACGGAAATAACGAAACATAACCGCCAAAATACATTTGTTTATTATTTACCGGATAAAAATAAAGACATAAAAAAAGTTTGTAAGACCATGTTTCTCAATACTATTGCCACTAGTGAAAGATTAGTTACTACTGCTTGGAAAAAGTTTGATGGAGTTAAGATTGAAAAAGATAAACGTGGCTGCTATGAACATAAGAAATATGTGATGAATGATGAGATGATAAGAAGCGTATGTGATCACGTCAAGTGTATTCCCTTAGTTGAGTCACATTACTGCAGGCAGGATTCTAAGAAACTGTATCTAGAAGGCATTGAAAGTGTTTCCAAAATGTTCGGCTTGTATCAAGATTGGTTTGATGGTGACAAGTACACGACAAAAGCTCAAACTAAAAGACAATATAGAGAAATTGTTAATGCCAACTTTAACATAGCAATATATAAGCCGAAAAAGGATACGTGTGATGTTTGTCACGCATTTAATAATAAGACTAATACTACAGATGAAGAAAGAAAAATATTTGAAGAACACATAATGCACAAAAAGGTTGCTAGGAAACTAAAAAAGTTAGACAAGGAAGAGGCTCAGAAAAATAGCCACGTTGTAGCAGCCACCTTTGACTTTCAAAAAGTGCTTACTACTCCTCACGGTGAAGTGAGCATTTTTTACTATAAAAGGAAGTTACCAACTCTTAACTTTACCGTATATAAATTAGCTGACAAGGTTGGCATGTGCTACATGTGGCACGAAGGAATCGCGAAAAGAGGATCTAACGAGGTTTCTAGCTGTCTATATCATTTTATAAGAGAACATGCTTCCAATGGAGTAAAAGATTTTAGGTTTTGGTCGGACAATTGTGGGGGTCAGAATCGGAACCGAATTGTTTTTGCATTTTATTTAGTGGCAGCAAAAGAATTCAATGTAAACATAACTCACAGATTCATGGAAAAGGGTCATACGCAAAATGAGGGCGATAGTGTGCACTCAACTATAGAAAGGGCAAGTGAAAGAAAATTAATTTACATTCCTGAGGAGTGGTATTGTTTAGTGCGTTGGGCTAAATCTGATGGAAATCCGTACATTGTTAAGGAAATGACCACTGATGATATATTTGATTTCAAGGCAGTACTATCCGGCAAAAATTGGACGAAAGATGTCAGGAATGCAAAAGTGCGTTGGAATCAGGTAAGAGAGGTGAAAGTAGATCATAAACAGAGCGATAGAATTGAATATAAATATGATTTGGAAGAGAAAGAGAGAACTATTATTGTTTTGCGAAGTGGCAGGCGTAATGCTCAAAGATTACAAAGAGAATTTGATATAAAGAAAGCGTACGATGGACCTCTTCTAATTCCTTTCGATAAATATAAAGATTTAAACGATATGTGCAATAGTGGTATTATTCCTCAAAAATATCACGTTTTCTACTCTAATTTACCGCACGTACAAAGATCTCAAGCAAACCAAGTTCGAGTCAATGAGACTGAGACGGAGACTGATAGTGAGTAAGTTATAGCGATGTATATTTATTAGTGTATAAGTAATACTGTTATGTGAGCTTTTAAAGTTCTTTATTAAACTTTTTGATTGTTTATTAATATTGCAGTGAGAGGTCTAAAGACTTAAAACTAAGATAAGAAACGTACAATTTACTTTAAGTTATCATTAAAGTTATCATTTTAATAATTGTTGATTTAAGAAAGCGCCTGTGATTCAATTTTTCCTATTCATAATTAAGTATTTAACTAATTATTAAACATATCTTTACCAATGTTCCTATAGAATAAGTCTATAATTACGCAATAATATGATGCATAACTACCTACTAACTTCCATTTCTATCATTATTATAAGGAGAACAGTAATTTTGAAGCAGTAAATCTGCATTTTATTGTAAGGATTTAATATTTTTTATTCATTTTACTCGAGTTGAGATAATAACTTACATAAGACGACTAAGTCAAGTCCAATAGAAAACGTAGTATGTGCCACATCCAACTTAAGAGCTAAAATTCTTTCCTATTAATATAGTTGGAAGTAGCACTTCCTACAATTTATCTTTTTTGTTTTCGATTAACAATGTTGCATGTGACTTTTTTCCTACATTTTTTAATATTATTTGATTATTTCATTACTATTTGTTTCATATTTTATTAATATTCACTTTTGCCAAATTTAGTATTTCTATGTCAAAAATAAACGATTTTATGATCAAAAATGTCTTTGATTGCTCGTCCTGTAAAATCACCATTTTGCACTTCCAACATTCTTAATAGCTACCGGCGATATAATTCATACGTTAAAAATTAATGCAGATGGGACATGGGTGGGTTTGGTAAAACAATTTTTTTCCTCGCATTATGGGATCTGAAATCCGCCATTTTGTTTTTTTTTCTTATGTACCTAGCGTGACTCGCGCTATCAAGACGAATCTAACGACACTACATACGTTAAACTCCTTCTAGCCGTTCAGGTAGCAGCTACATACACGTGAAAAGCATTACCCTCCTTTCTGTGACAGTCGGGTAAAAATAATCTTCACTCGTAATTAATGATTGTCTATTGTATCATATCTCATCGGTAGATAAACATCACGTAACATGTATTATGTGGTTTTTATCAATATCTTTAGCTTGCATAATATTAAATGTCATTGCGACAGTGATCAGCACATTTAGTATCGTCTTACATAGCTTAATGTCTGGTCATTAACCTTAGCCGAAAGTAGAATTTGGACTTATTTTTTGTGTTTTTTTACAGTCGATTCAAAGTCACTTTAATAATCCTACAGGGGAAGTAGGGTCTCTACTATCACCTGTTATATCAACTCTTGGAGCTCTAAGACTATCACTGTCTAAATTAAGAAAAAGGTATATCGCTACAAAGATCTTTTGGCACACAAATGACATAAACATAAATTGGGATTTGGAAAAAGAGTCAACTCAATTGTGTTTCAAAAGTGATGGTTTTCATATATTATGACGGTAGTAGTCCGATTTCGGTCACGTGCGTGGTTTATGTAGCATTTTAGTACTTTTAGTAATCTGTCTAAACAAATTACCGGGATTCTAATTCAAAATTGCCGTTTCCTAAATGCGACAATTACCTTACTAATATCGTTAATGTGCACGCTGGCCTGCATGCATATAATAGAGCAGCTTGCATGATAGCATAGATTAAATGATCATTACCCACATAACCTTGTTGCAGTACGTTTGTCACATTTATTGAAATGTTTAACCCTTGTACTATGAACTCGAATCCGGACAATAGTTGTAGTCAAAATCAAAAGCCTTCTCAGGCACTTTCAAAACGTTACTGACTCTAGTTGCGCGGTTCTAAAATGTAATGGAGAAGAACCGACAAGAAACTCCATAAGTTACTCTTTAGTAAAAATGAGAGAGAGAGAGTAATACACTGTATGTAGCGCTGTCTCACTTTCAAAACAAAAGAGAGTCTTTCTTTATAGTTTCGTGGTACAGGGTGTAGAGATTCTAGTAGTCAGGTGATTAGTGTCCATAATGTTTCGTACAAGCTTACCATTTGACGTAAACACATTTAACTTTATGCCCACGACATTTGTTTAATCGTATTCAATTTTCAACAATGCTTAGTAATCGTAATTGTAATTTATTCTTATCAGATGTAAAGACTCTACGGCTGATATGTTTTTCTTTTGTTTCTTAGAAAAGAATGCACTAATTAAGTACAATTTGCAAACAGTTGTTTTCAATGGACTTAACAATATTACGCTAACTACTATGCAATGGGCTCTAGTGTACCACAGATTTCGATCCTATCAAATTCTTATACTCAAATATTTCAAGCCAAAACATTGAGAAACTAAACAAATCTTTGAAATCTACCTTTATTTGCAAAACTTTGTAAAATGGTGTCTCTAACCATTTAATTAAAAACCATATTTATTTTTAAAATAAATCTTACTCGTAAACATGTGGATACCACAGGCAATCATTGACATAACTTAGGGAGTGGACTTTGTCCAGCAGTCGATATTCAACATGGTTAAGAAGATAAAAAGAAGACAATCATGATAAAAAGAAGATAAAATTCATGCAAATCGTGAACGAAATACCTTTTTTAATTTTTATGACTCGTGAATTAATTTAAACAGTCTTTTATTGCTCTAAAAATTATAAGTAAGTATAAAAAATAATACTAATACAACAAAGTTTACCACTTTTAACACGTGAATGGAAAATTTTCCTTTACCTTATAGTGTATGAAATGAAAAGCGTTTAGGATTGATTTGTGTTATTAAGATAATTACTATGATACCAGGGGTATGCTAATCGGGCCAATGGTTGTGGGGATTTGCTGTAGTCATTTTGTGCATGACATAAACATTTTAGTGATTTTCAATGTTATTACATTGGTTTATATGTTGTCAAGTCTTTTTTAGCTATAACAATATTAAATTCTATTGTTATTTAAAAGTAATAGGTAGTTAAATGATGTCTCTACCTCATTCAGGCTTAAAGAAACAATTCATACATCGTCAGAATAATTGTAAAAATGAATAAATTGCATCAATTTAATATTCGTGTTATTTGTTCCTCGTTTAATAAAGAAAGAGAGAAAGTGCTATTTAAATAACTTCATCTCTGTCTGATTTAAACGCTTAATGACGTCATAAAAGCTTTTTACGCAGCACTTTCCTTAGACCTTCGCGAATGACGTCTTGAATAATAATTTGCGGCAGTTTAATAAACACCGGACATAATAATTGCGAGTTCGACTCCCATACCAAAGGTTCCGTACATTCCATTATTAATAGTTCAGAACTAAAACAGTGTTTTTTTTTTTAAGAATTTCAAATCGCTTTCTACAAGATATAATCGCAAATTTCCTTTTATTTCATAACTTTAAAGATGTTATTTGCCAAATTTCATAGTTCCAGATAAAAGGGAAGTAACCTGTAGGTTATGATTTCTTTGAAAGTGTCGAAATATTCATTTATTTAACACATACGTTCATAAATATAATATTTACACATATTAAGTCTGTTATCTTTTCAAGCTTTGAAGTGCATCAGACATTCATATTATTATCATTTCTTTAATAATACAAAGTCCTAGTTGTTTAATGCAAAAGATAAAGTACTAAATTGTTTCTTTTACATCATCTATTTAACATCGAACAAGTTAGCGGAAGTAATTGCGACATTTCTTAAGGTCTTCATTAATTATTTACTTTAGGTTTTTCAGTCTTTTTGCGGTTGAACGAATTCATTCGACTGATAAGTCCCTTCCTTGTTTTTGATCAAACTGAATAAGTTGTGACGTCAGAAAACTGTTGTTAAGAAATAGCTATGCAATAGATGTATTAGTAGCAAATAAAATGGTTTAAACTGTTTATGTTGACTGTAAATTATCTGTGCATCTTATTTACTGACTGGGCAATAATTTTTCTTTAAATATTTATTTTGCTACCTATTGTTTTGTATTTTTTATGGCTTGGTGATAGGCACCAATATACGTGGCACCGAATACGACCCCATCTTAATGTATTTATAATAGGAGTATCAAATTACCAAATAATTAACCACTGCCAGCTTTCTCAAAATAATTATATTCTTCTACAAAACAATTTTGTTGTTTGAATTCATAATGTAGTCCAGTTTGTATTAAACTTAACTAAATTTAAACCTGTAGGCTGGTGTGTAGGTTCCTATGAACACCCACAATCACATGCGGATTACATTTTAGGTAGGATTTAGAAACACATATTTTTAATAAATCTTAACTGTTACATATTATAAGACTAGCGACACACATTAGCTAAGCATGGGTGGAATACCGATCGAATACCGATTACATTTAAACTATCCTTTTAAAACACCTCTTTGATATAAAATCCGCATCAAAATCCATTGCGCAGTTTTAGAGATCTAAGCATACATAAGCACAAATAAACAGACAGCGGAAACCGACTTTGTTTACGACGAAACTTTACCGGTTAGTTTAGAGCACTTTTAGCAAATTTCAATCAAAATGGCGTTAAGAATATAAAACTTGGTTACACTAAAAACTTTTTGTCGTAATCGTCCACGCGTTTGTAGACGAAATCTTAGTAATATAACAATATGTAGGTATAACCTTGAGTTAATAAGAGGACCCCGTGTAATGGGTAGGCTATTACTTTTGTTGAATTTTGGACTAGCTCTCACGACTCACGATTAAACATTAGTTTAATGTTTTTGATTTGTTTGCTTTAGTTCACACGGCCGACTGCTAAATATTTGCTCGGGTCGTTAACTTATGAATGCGAATTGAAGAGTCGCGAAAATTGTTTCAATTAGTTTAATGATAAAAATTACTTATCTAATAAAGTAGGTAGTAGTACTTATTAAGGCGTTGGTCCTGAAAAAATGACAAAAGCATCCTATTTCATCAGACGCACAATTAATCACTACATAGTATAAAACAAAGTCGCTTTCTCTGTCCCCATGTATGCTTAAATCTTTAAAACTATGCAACGAATTTTCATGCAGTTTTTTTTTAATAGATAGAGTAATTAAAGAGGAATGTTTATAATTATGTACAATAACATCCATTGATTAGTAGAGTAATACTGTTATTATTGAGATTTCTAATATGATGTAAATAATTACATTTCGCCGTTTATATTGCAAACGCAGGCTGAACCCTACGAGAGTTATCAAAATAATGTACTAAGTATTATACATGTACACATTGGAAAGGTACAGAAAACTGCGATAGTATCCCACAATGACATACTTTGTCATTCACTTTTTACGACAAATAATGGCTTTTTTTCGAAGCGATTTTAACCAACACAGCATTAATCCTTATCCAATTAAATACCTTAAACACATGGCCCATATGCAGCATGTGATTCAAATGAATATTTTGGAAGATATTAAAGATGTCAAAAATTGCGAAAATTCAACGCGTGTAAGTAATTAATAAATCAATACTACTGGATCGAATTTAATCGTTTTTTTTGTGACATAGCCTATATGTTTTATATTCGTGCGAAGCCGGGGCGGGTCGCCAGTAAATTATAATAATGACCTCTTTTATTAAGTAAAAAAAACTAATAAAGAAGAGATTCATAATATGAAAATTATATAAATGAACAAAAGCGATGATGAAGACGTAGAATAACCGCAGCGGGATTTGAACCCACATCTCCCGACAGTGAAGGCGGGCGTCATTACCATTAGACCATGCGGTCTTACAATTAGTACCACGAATTTATCGAATACATTCAAAGCTGTCGTGTTTAATTTAAATGTTTTTGTGACATAATTATATTTATTGGCTGTACCCTCAGCATATTAGAAAATGATCAGATATTTAAAATTTAAATATTCAGATTATGTAGAAATATAACTTCAGAGACATCATTTTAAGGACTGTGAGCGAAAATTTAGTTACTTACCAAAAGACATTTGTATTTTAGGTATAGTTTTTTGAAAGAAAACCCAAGAAACTGTATATACTTACCTATATAGTGATTTTTTCCACTATTGCCTCCGAATGCCCAAGCTGATAAATTTTTGGGGTATGGTTAGACCTCATTGTGACTGACAATGCCTACTTTATAGGTTATCCTTTATAACGATACCTACAAAGATCTTTTGCCGGGGCGGCGGCAGCGTGCAGCCTAAGACCCGTGCGAAGCCGGGGCGGGCCGCTAGTTAAAAATTGATATATTATTATATAATTTCTTCATATTTAGTTCAGCTCCAATTAACTAATCAACTTTTCTTGTGCTTCTTTCCGTACCTATTTAAAAAATACCAAAAGACGTCTCGCAAAATTATGGCAATCTACTGTTAAAAAGGTATCAACAAGACTCCAAAGAAATAACATATTATCTTAGTTTTGTGATACCGTTAAACCACGTTAGATGCAGTCGTGATAATTTGTCTATAGTAGTATTGTAAATCAAAACAGCAAAAAAAGGAACAAAAAAACGAGTAAATATATTATTCTAAACATAGGAAGTTTTTCTATCCGCAGTACAAATATAATGTCGTCTTCAAGGCGATTTTTTGTTGCAATCGATTATGATAAACGTTTTGTGTAACTCATTGTCGCATGACTGAGACGAACGGACCAAGGGCTGGGCACTGGGGCACGACCGATGGCGTACCTCTTGTGTAATGCCTACGTGATACGGAGCTAGTGCGTTGATACTAATAAAACCAATCTTTTGTTTATATGAGAACATTTTTAAAAACTCTTAACCCTGGAGAGAGGTCCAAAATAATCCACGTGAGCTGTTGACGGTGGAATCATCTTCTCAAAACAGACATTACACAATTACTAGTGATTCTTTACTACCTAACACTGGGGTGCTTTACTAAGCCCATTAACGGTATAATATTTACAGTATGACGTCTCTATATTAAGGGTTGCAACGCGAGTTATGCTTGTGTTTTCGGATCGTGGCATCTGCTCAGCATCCTACAGTCGCGAGCGTGTCGCAGTAAAGAGTATTGTTGATGTAATTCAAATACTGTAGTTAGGCAGCCCTATCTCTGTTACGTACCGCGTGGCTGTAGTCTTTTATTTTTTAGAAACAGCCAAGTCCTATACTGTTTTACCGAGGATCATGCGAAAATCACTGCTCACTACGATTCCATAACAATCGTCATCATTCCCCCTGCCCTTATCCCAATTACTATTTGGGCTCGGCGCAGCATGTCTTCTTCTTCCACACGTTTCTATCTGACACGATGCCAAAAAAATGAGAATCCAAAATAACCTCAGATACCTATCTTTTCTTTGTAGATGGTTCCATGGCGTGATGTCAGCCAAGGAAGCCGAGCACCTGATCATGGAGAAAGGCAAGAACGGCTCGTTCCTGGTCCGGGAGTCGCAGGCGCACCCCGGGGAGTTCGTGCTGTCCGTGCGGGTCCGGGGACGGGTCAGCCATGTCATGATTCGGAGACAGGTTAGTGTTACTAGTTAGGTCTGCACTAAGACTGCGTAGGAGTATTTTTAAGTAGCTGTATACGGAATTTTATTGAAGAAAATTGTCGCGGCCCAACCTCAATGCTGACAGAGACTAATGATGGTCACGATCCCCAATCTATGGGGTCGACTTTGATGATGATACAGAATTTTATTGAAAAAGCGATTGTTGATGTTAAAACGTCCTTTTGTACGCTTTTCTTGTGGAATAGCTCAATATGATTGTTATATTTTTCGTGAAGATGACAATTCTGAACGTTTTTAACCCAGGGTTTTCAACGTCTAAAAGTTGACATAACGCTGTTAGTACTTCTAAACGTTATGGCAAACTTTGTGTAGTTTTCTACAAAACATTTAAACAGAAAAATGATCATAGAAATAACAAAGCTTCATATATTTTGATGACAAACAAAATTATAACTTGTTTGGCTATAAAAAAAAACCTGTAGTTTATACAAAATTATAAACTTCATATGATCGTTCCAACGTTACCACATTGTGTTTTTATTGTTGACTAAATATGTAGCCAGAAGCAATTTATAGTTCGAGCTGTCACAAATGGTCACGAATGCGAATTCTGGAACAGGTTTTCGCAATATTTATTAATTTTAAATGTGTTTTATATGATATCAATGCAATATTTAACGGAAGCTGTGAAATTATGTGCCATGCCGCTACATACGGCTATCTAAATGTGATTTACACTCAATTATTTTGACTGTTTCTGGAAGGATTGAGGTAAATTTATTTAATTTTTTAATATACCTACCTAATACTTTACTTATCTGCTTCTGTCTGACCTTTAGTAAACGTTAACAGTACAATATTATTATGATGTTCTGCTTAATAAATTTTCTCTGATGAATCAAAAGCAATCAGGAAAACCAAAATGTTAGTATACCTTTGATAATCCGATTTTTGTTTTCTTTTTTGTCGTCCATTTTCTTTAATTGACAGGTACTATTGAAAAGAACTCTTTTTTTTTCAATATTCATACACTTTAAATAGTTAGCGTGTCTAATTAATTTACCGACACCAAAAAAAAGTAGTACTCGTAATACGTTCCACTATTTGTGAGATAGTACCTATATCTTTTACATATAACTAGCTCTCGGCCTGATTCAGGTGACTGAACTCTCCGTACCTTCATAGCGCAAACGGCCTTGCATCTACCCTTGCCGCGACTGTTATGGTGGCAAGAGGAATTCCATAAAACACTCTTATCTTACTCATTTCATATTGTTATGCGCATACAATGTAAATAGTGGAAAGTTTAAGAATGTAATGAATGTATCTTCAAGTACAGCCCGTTTGTTTTCGTTGCTAGGCAACGGTTTATCATGTACGTAGTCTTGAACTAGTTATAATATAAAGGACTTTGAATGTAGTTGGACTTAAAAATATATTTATGTATATTGATATGATTACTTTATTAAGTAGAGCGCTTAAATAGCGTTTTGTATAAAAATCAATAAGACGATATTCAATGTTCAGAATTTTCGTATATTCTAAAAATTCCAAAATATTTTTCAGTAACACAATTCTCACGTAAATTTAAATAGCCATTAGGTAAGGAGGAAAATCTTGTCGTTGTTTCTATGACAAAAAATAGAATTATCTACACAATCTCTTAAACCTGTTAGTTGCAATTAATGTGAAGATAAATAAAATACACATCTATTTGTCTTCTTTTACGTAATCAGTTTATTTTTCTAATGTCGTATGCGGTATGACGTCACGGTTGCAAACGTAAAAGTTCAGTAGGTACTATGACGTCAATAGCTTTTACTCCTGTTTAAATTCATGTGTCTACTTTTCCTACAGGCCAAAACACTCTTTTTCTCATCAGTATCACTATAAAACAAAGTCGTTTGCGCTGTCTGTCTGTCTGTTTGCTTAAATCTTTCAAACCACGCAACGGATTTTAAAACGTTTTTCTAATAGAGAGAGGAAGCGAAGAATTTTATGTATGTATAAATTTGTTTTTGTTGTTTGTTTGATTCCTCTTGTATTCATCTTCCATCAGTATTTCACCCGTGCAAAGCTAGGGCAGGTTCCTATTTTTTATAGGTACCTATAGTTAATTTTAGAGTGCAGCCTTTTTTCTACAATAATATAGAAAATTCGCAGAAGGATACAATTTTAACTCAGTTGTGGTTTTTTTTTGTGAACTTGTGACCTCGTATGATCATAAAACCCATGAGTCAGATAATGGCGGAAGATTCTTATACACCATCCCGTGACTTTCTGTTAAATTCCATATCTTTTCACGCGTTACTCATACGATACTTAAATATTGGTAATTTAAACCTCTATAAAACGCTAAGTTTAACTGTGGTTTATTAATGAGTGATTACGTGATCTATAAAGTCGCCTTCACATCTGAGAGATACTATCTAGAAAAAATATATTAAGATAGAAAACTATCATGTCATGAAACTTAGCTCAGATGTAACTTAAAGCAAGAATTTTATTATTTTTTGTGAAGTTCGTAAAAATATATTAACGATTTATTTACACGCATATTTATCGGGATATTTCGGCTAGTTTCGGACTCAACACGAGTCCTTAATCTCATCTCCGTAGACTCCCTACGAGTGCGTCTCCGAAAATCTCGATATATTTATAATGCAAATCTTTTGTCCGTCTATCAGACTGTTCACAATTTGATTCTAGATTCTCACAGCTGAACATCTCAATAGATTCTATTAAAACTTATTAAAAAGTCTTGTTAAAAATCTTGTCGGTATTAAAACTGTCAAGTTTTGCCTGATTCCTTACGATTCCATTTGGATACCTATATGATTCTTACAAAAACATTATTGGTTACTTTTTACATAATTATCAGTGATCGAAGGTATTTAATGTTCCATTAGTTTATATCCTGTTGTTTATGTATTCGCATTTACATTCGCGACTCTGATACGAATTGCAATTAGTAAGTACGTGGAGAATAAATAATACGGCGCCATTGTATTTGTAGTATCATTTCAATAGTCTGTTTGAAATTAAGATTGTTGGTATATAAAGCAATTCCTCAATACAATTGTAGTGTAATATTATTTGTAGCTTAGTCTGAGATAGAGTTCCTGCGAGAAATTTGTAAGGAAACATTATACCTACTAGTCTTACAGATTTTAAGCTGTTTCAAATGATATCAATTATATTTGTAGTTACGTCTAAGATAAATTCACCGTAAGAACTTTGTAAGGAAACAATATATTAGTCTTCAGATATTCTTAGTCATTTTCAAATTATATCCATTACAACGAAACAAAAGAAAATGATTGCAAGAAATAATAACATAATGAACCTAATTATTAGGTGAACATTTCTCTTGGTTTGTGGTTACATTTACACCCACATATGTACGAACCGAAATGACTTCAGGCGTAGGTATTTTATTAAGATAGGAATAGTAACTTTGATCAGGTCGATGTATGTATTTATTTAGTTTATGTTTTACTAGACCAGAATTTAAAAGCATGAAAAACGATTTTAATTTTACAAAAGAACAGATTAATTTAAAAAGTGATTCCCGATCTGTGAGTAAATATTGATATAGTATAAATGTTTTCCATTGTTTAAAGGCGAATGTAAATTGTCATGGAATAACACAATGGTGCCGTGAACAAGAAATGCTAGCTTAGTTTACAGTCTAGTTTAAGGGTTATAAAATCCAAAATAAAGGTCAATTGAAACGGGAAAAGTACCTATTACATAAACTTGACTCCAGTGTTTCAGTCAACGAAATACTATACTTATAAATTGTCTATTACGCCACTGTGACTTTTAACACTTAATATTACATCTAGCGTCTCCGTCTCAAGTATTACTCATTTCAAACCTAATGATTCGTCCCAATCCTTTGTAAGTTCGTCACTCAAATGATCTTTTCCATAACTGGTGTTAGTATTAATCAAATAAATGACACGTAATCCTCAAAACAATAATCATAACGAACAAAAAACTGGAGGATTGTAACTGAGGACATTTGTGTGTTTTTTTTTTCTTGTTACCGACATGCGATCGTTAATAAATTTGAGCACGGAAACGTCCCACGCATCCCGAACAAAAAGCTTCTTTAGAACAGTTACGATACATAATAATATTACTATATTATATACAATTATGTTGTTTTTGTTATGATACTTGTTAAGGAGAATACTTGTACCTACCTATGTTTTAACGGTTCAGTGTACATCAAAAGATCTGTTATAGTCTATAGGTAGTATGTAGTCGGTCTAGCTCTAGGGACTGTAGTATGTAATTGCTCTGCGTTGTCTACAAAGGAACGACTGAAGCATCCCGGTAGTTATACCCGGTAAGAGGCACTCCTTTCCGCTTCCTGCGTACGAAACGAGTTCCCGACGGATTCCGTCGTACGCTAGCTAGCAAACCCGAGACTAAAGTCAAAGAGACGGAACTTGGTTGTTTTCAGCCGTTTGACTTCCTGGCACGTTTCCCATATGCTCTCGTTGCTTTTCACCCTGTAAACTTGAGGAGAACTAGAGCATACAAGCACAAAGGGTTATATTGTTCTATTTCTGTAGGACAGGATGTTCTGTTTGATTATAAGTTCTATATAAGTCATAAGTCATAAGTAATTTATTTCATAACAATATACATTGTGTTGAAAATAACATTATACATTGCATATAATTCAAGGCATAGTCGTAAAGAAAGAAAACTTCTGGGAACGACAAATTAGAATCCCACTAATATTAATAACGCGAAAGGTTGTGAGTATGGATGGATAGATGTTTGTTATCTTTTATTTTAAAGCGGTTGCATCAATTTTAATATGGAGCTATCTGGTAACATAGATCAACACATGAGCTATTTTTTAACCGACTGCATTAGAGGGGGCCAACGATTTTGCTGCTGTTATCTACCGACATTTAAGCGTGCGAAGTCGCGGGCAAAAGCTAGTGGATGTTAATCACAATTTATCCTGCTACATAGTGTAAAATATACATTTTACAAACTTCTTTATATCTACATGCAGCGTAATGTACTACAAATACATACAAAACCTCTTTAGCGACCTTAGTTCAAGTAATAAACAATAGGGTCAAGTACGAAGAGTCACCTATTTCCGTACACTATTAAGATCCTCAAAGCCTCGGAGATAACCAATCAATTGACTTTTTATTAGGCAAACATCGGCACAGACTGCAAATATTGGTTTTAAAAATTAATACGAGCGATGTTTAGAACAAAATTCATAATTATCGTTCAATTACTCCAGTGGTTTTATGAGTTTTTTTGTTAAACGTGAGGAAAAGTAGGTAATGTTTGTTTGAGCATTTATTATTCCACGCTGAGTGATTAACACAGGTAATAGATTACTCAATAATAAAATATAATAAGCCACGCGGTATCGATACTTATATAATATGTATAAGAATCGTAAGTAGGTGTCAAGTAAGAGGCAAGGTCATCGAACTTCAGACACGGCTAGAGAGAGGAAGTTTGTTCTGAGCTGGCCTTATCGCCGATTGCCGACATTAATCCTTAATATGTAAGTCGTGGGCAAAAGTAACACTAACAGAACTAATAAGAATGAAGAAAGCATGCAGTGTTGCAGTTGTGGAACGAATGAATCTATGAATAAAATAAAACTAATTTCATTTTGCCACAAAACTGCTTACGCAGCTTAACAGACTCCACCAAATCAAAGATGTGTGCGGTGTGCTGTGTGTACAATTCTGAGACGTTGTGTGACAAGTTATTCATATTGCAAGCAATGAATATCTGCCATAGTGCTATATTTATATAGAAAAGAAGATCCTACTAAAAAATGCATGCTGGATAGGGCATGTTATGAAGAGACCAAACAACCATTTGTTTAACTGTCCAACAAGTGATGTCTGACGTAGCAAACGCATGGGAAGAGACGGCCAGGTTGCTCTTGTACCACCAGGAGGCGATCAGTTGAGAAAGAGGCTGCCTCAACAAATAGAAACATGCTGAATAAAGGTAAGAAGGACATCGAAATTGCTGCTCAAGATCGAAATGAGTGGAAAAATCATCTACGATCACTAAGCCCCTAATGAGGGATAACAGGACGACATCATCATTATTATAATAGTGCTATATTCTGTCGGGAGTCTTTTTTTTGATTGCGTACTTGTCTAGACGGTAGACCAACAAGGAACTGATATCATAAACTTCGATCAATTTTCATGTATCGTTTGCGTGCCTAGTTTTCTAACTAACCTTATAAAGCAGCCTTGAGAACGATGACAACACGAATACTCATACATATGGAAATTAAATCGTAATGTATCAACAGCCAATGAGTAACAAACACTAATCGTTAATTACTAAACGTAATTCTGGAATAAAGACTCATTTAGACTATCGGAATATCGTACAAGAGTAATACATTGCGTGGTTTACAGATTTGCTCTTAAAATTAGTAAAGCAAAGCCGTCGATGTATAACAACTTGTATATAATTCTCGTCTCGTTCAATCAAGTCTTAAGGGCTATTTTGTTTGTCCGTTTCCTATTTTAAGATTTATAGCGAGTGGAAACTTCCTCTTCGCGATCAATTAATAACGGTAAGTCCATTATGTAATGTCGTCGGTTAGGTATTAATATATTATGCAGCTATTTTTAATGGAACCGGAAAACAGTTGAATTAATACAAATATTCAAAAGCAACCAGACAGTACACACTTGCATATATTCACGAGTCTTGTATCTTTGCCTCTCTCTTGCTTATTTCTATTATAGTACTAAACTAGTTGTCCGCGACTTTGCCCGCACACAACATTAGTTTTATTATCAGTACCTAGTAAGCTACAAAGTTTTTTTTTGTATTATCATAAATAAAAGTATAATCTTATAATATTCTAAAGTAACATTATATTATTCTAAAGGTACCTTAATAAAAAAAGTACACGTGATATCTGGCTAGACCCTCTCCCTTTTGATTGTTCGTGATTAATGGACGGCCCCTAAGGCAAAATCTCAGCAAAAACCATCGCGGATAGAGTAATAAAGTCATTATAATATTTATTGTCATTACTGTGGATTACGCGTATTATTCACGTTAATATTCCTAGTTAATAATGTTGTTAAAGTTAATAACAGGCTTCATAAGTACCCACGTGACAACTCTATGAAGTAATGAAAATGAAGGACAAATGACTCTTCTTATAAAAGATATAAAATAGGAAGTTCACACCATGATTTTGTGCATTTACTAACGTCTTGCACGGTAGCAATACTGATATATTTATACATATTATAAGCCTTCCTTTTGCAGCCAAGAAATTCTCATATCATGAAATGCAAAAAAAAGTATCTGCTCTCATACCTCTTTCGTTTTTACTTAATATAAGATTTTATTACTCGACAATTTAAGTAGTTTTCTTTAGCGCTTTCAAGATTTGACCGTACCATACACCGTACATTACAAGTGAAAAATTGCACGGGCATACTTGGGCTTACTACAGATATAACGTAGTGAATAGAATTCTTATCGATAAACTATTAGACCAATAGTCAAGAAATATACTATAAAATTGTTTGAACTTTAATTTTACAAACAGTTTATATGACCTTTGACCTTGAAATATCCAATGTCGCAGACACACTACGATAAGTACCTATGTCTTGTGTAGCACACAATTTTAACAGTATCAAAATATGGCTTAAAGCAGTTTTTAGCTTACTATAATTTCTTTCTTATTATAATTCCGAGATTGCTGTTCTAATTTCACTTATTTTTCCGAAAAATACGATATTGGCAACAATATCACTCATCATTTACTATAAGCCCAAAACAAAAGTATTTCAAAAGCGTTTTGTACTAAAACTTCACTTTAATAGGATCACAGGTCAATAAAACTATTTAATTCAGTATGTATGTACTAATACATTTTTTGTGTGAGACAGAAATAATCTAAGCAAAGGAAACGGGTGTGGGTTGTATCGATGACTGTTTTCAAGATCAAATGCTGTGACACACAGACGGGAAGGTTATACAGCTTTATTTGGTATTTAAATTACCGGTAGTGACTAATGTAGGGTGACGAATTAATTAATCTGTTAGCAATCATTCCGAAAAATATAATTGGGTCTAAGTCTGTTTCATAAAAACAAAAACAAAAGAAAATGTATTAGCTGTTGCCTGCGGTTTCGCACGCGTGAATGTCGGTTATAGTTACAAAAACATTATTCTGACGCTGTCGGTTAAATAGTAGCTCAGCTCATTATAATATTAGTGAAAAAGCAAGATTTGAAGAAACTTGTAAAATACGTATTGTACAATTCACTATCAAGATTCTCCTTTCATCACTTGTTTATCAGTAACATTAACATTCGAGTGGCACTTAAAATAAGCAACGTTTATTATTGCGCAACTTTTCTCAAACAAATTAAAAAAAAAAACCTAAGAAACTCGCTTACAAAAAGTAGAACAAAACTAACTAGTCTTTCTCGCCTAGCGTAGACATCTTTTAAAGAAAAGTAGGTACATATTTGTCGGTTTTAACACAAAAAAGACGATTTCAATTAATACAAGTTGTGTAAATAATATTACCGTATGTAAGCGAATACAAAACTACTTTGTCTGGTGTTTACATATGCTAATACATCGCTAGCAGTGTCCACCGCGCGCTTGCCACTCCACCGCACAGTTCACACCGAAGCACTCATGTAAGTCTTTACACACAAACATATGTAAAAAATCTAGTTTATTTCGGAATTCTATATGAATTTTACAATGTGTGACAAAAAATAAAAAACCATTCTAAACTAAAAATATCTTTCTTTAAAATTAGTCTTGTATAGCATTGAGTAACATATTGACAACGCGTCAAAATATGTTTTTTTTTGTTGAATATCTATGTTTATACCTGTGTTAATTTCTCGTTTTGTTTCTCTGCCATTTTAGATATTATTTGATGTTGTTTTGTCTCTGATTCTAGCTGCGCCGTTTGTTACATTAATATGCTCGCCATATAAGGTTGTTTTTCTTGTAAACAACACACTCGAATGTATTGTTTACCTGATTTCATGATGTTTGTTCATATAAACGTTTTCATGTAAAACTGATGACGTTTTATGTTATGTTTCTTTTAGTAAGCTACATTGAGTTTTGATTGGTATTCCTAAAAACTGGACATATTTGTACCTACTTTATAGGTTTTTTTTTTAATTATTGAAGGTCAAGAAATAAAAAATGAAGATCATTAATTATAACATGGCTTGTTGTCCTCCGTTTTTTAATATATTTATAACATGTGTGTCAAAAGCATGCGGTTTAACGTGTCGACCTCAGCGTGAGCAAGCGGCCTTTTAGATTTGGCTTTTTGATGAGTCTTTGAGATTTTAATCGTGTGATATTTGGGGCTAATTGCTTCTAAATTTAAATGCCAATGGATGCTAAATGCAAAAGATTATCGATAATTATTTGTATAATTACAATAATAGTAATTATATCTACAGCGTATTTATTTATATATTTTTACTAGCTTTTGCCCGCGACTTCGTCCGCGTGGAATAGTGACTTCCGGCAATTTTTTTGGTTTTAACCACATAGTTCCCGATCTCGCGGGATCTCTTCAAAAATGAGATGTGGAAGATATTCTAGGGAACTCTTCAAAAAGCAACATATTTTTTTTCTTTTTTTTTTTTGGAATTTGAAATAAAAACTATCCTATGTCCTTTCTCAAGTTCCAAACTATGTCTGTACCAAATTTCACACAAATCGGTTCAGTAGTTTAGGCGTGAAGAAAAGACAGACAGACAGAGTTACTTTCGCATTTATAATATTAGTTTGGATTACATAAATACTGGTTATGTTGAGTTCTTTTCATTACAAAAGAATATGATAATAATATCTACATTCTTATAACGATTTCATAAGTGCAGTGCGATATTAAATGTTTAGTTAACCAAAATGAATCTCTGTTCTATAAAGAAAATGCGACATTAAATGCTAAACTAACCAAAATGAAACTGTCAGATCATGTAGCCAAACAAAAACAAACAACAATTACTTATCATATAGAACTGTGAAATGCAACGGAAAGGTCGATCGCCCGAACTGCGCCTGCGCCCGAAGTAAGGTCGTGTTACATCGCTTTTGACATAAAAGAAAACGTTAATTATTTCTTTTTATCATCGATAATGGTGTTGCGTAAAACCATTACGGAGTTGCTATTTATCGATACCGAGATTGAGTACCGGACTAAATTATTGTACTGTAATTGGATAGTACAATTTAAAAATTGAATGGGATTTGACAGTTAATTTAGATGTTGCGAAAATTTGTTTAATTTAAAATAGATTTTTATTTATAGTTGCTGCCCTTGCTTATATTGGTTTCTCTTTAGTTCTTAAGACTTATCTATACTAAACTATCTTAATAAACAAGTATAGTAACAGTTGGTCTATATCTTCTTTCTAACCCCAATTCGATGAAACGCTTCTTCTGGTTGAATTCCTAACGAATCACAATACATTTAATCTCTTGTATTGTTCGTATTTAACTTAAGTTTTTTTCTTACTCTAACTCACGTTTATAATCACGATGATTCGTAATTTAGCACATGTCTGCCCACGGTCGTACCGCGGCCTCAGCGATCACAATAGTTCGCGTTGTATAGCCATACAGCTGTCCCAACTATTGTTCCATCTTCACAAATATAAAGGACACAATATTACTGAATAATAAGGCTCTTGTAGGTTAATAACACGGTGACAAGTAAGATACTATATAATGAAGCTTAGTTACAGTCCGCGACAAAAGTAGAAGAACAGAATATTAAACACATACCGAGTCTAAAGTTTAGCTAGATAATAATTTGCTAGACTTTATTTGGATTGATTGATTAGTCTAGTGATAAATTAAATTCTCAACTCAAAAGATAAAATTTAATAGATCAAGGGTATAAGAAACCGGTAGGACTTTGTATGTGTAGGGATGTCTTTGAAAATACGTTGGAGTCATTCAATCAGAATTAGCACTCGGTTAATTAAATAAGTCTGTACGCTCACACCAAGATATTTTTTTTACTGATATAGGAGTTAAAACTGTATTTAAAGTACTATTTTGTTTTTTTTTTTCCAAAAGACTAACCTATCTTTTCTTTTATCTGAAAGATTCTTTAGCTCATAAGCTACAAGAATCTTTTGGCACATAGCTGAAATCGAAACTAATACCACTTTGGAAATATTATTGAGTTGATTGTTGTTGCGAATATGCTTACCAATGCCCCTTCATGTTAATTAATGTCATTCACGTATTGTTTCCAAAACAAATCTTTGTAATCGAACTCTTTGCATGGATCAGTCAAGATTATTTTTTATCTTGTAAGTCTTTATCAGAACAGATATTATAATTGGAGTACAGCTTTAATCGCTTAATGCAATTTGAATAGCCTGTTTCTAGTACAGATAAATTTGATTAGATATATTTTATTGCAGTTTATTAATTTGAAAATATTAGTGTCATCGGATTTATTATGTGGTTGGCAATGGCCTATTTATGTTTTGTTATTTTAGATTATTTTTATATGTTTTTTGCTCAGTCGTGACCAAACTTGGGTCTAGTTCGTACCGTGGAACAAACAAGTGCCTTTACACGGCAGTACTACTTTAACCAGTGCAGCCAAACTAACGTTACCTAATACTCGTCAATTTTCACTGTTCGAAATATTACAAATAGGTATTGTGCATGGTAATTCGTATTCGACGTAAAAAAACGACGGCGAAAAAAAATGTTCCTCAGAGTAAGTTACGAAATATATCTCGTTTATGTGTTTAAGTTACAATGAGCACCACTTCATCTTATTCCTTTTCCACGGTTCGTACTTTATCAGTATCAATTACTATTATAATACCGGGGAGATCCCGATGTTATCATTGCTACATGTAAGGTGATACATGACACCTAGTTCTATTACTAATGGTTGTAAAGTAATTATATACTTCACAACAATTAGTAATAGAGCTAAGCCTTGAGGATATTATCATAAGAGTCATTGAAAATGGGTGATAATAATACCAGCCTATAAACGTCCCGCTGCTGGGTACAGGACCCTTCCCATATATAAAATGTTTGAGCATTGATCACCACGCTAGCTCATTAAGGATAGTTGTTTTCAGATTCCTATATTCGGAATCTAGTTTTTTACACGATGTTTTCTTTCACCGTTTGTTTTGTAATGTCTTAGAACAATTAAGAAAATACTTTGGAAAAGGTGGCATGGGCCTGCGTAGGGACCCAACCTCGTGAATACAAATCCACTAAATAGCCTTGTGTTTCCATGTATAGATGTGGTTCTATATGGGATTATTTTTTCGTAAGGCAAAAATTAGGACAGGAACAAGGGGTCAAAACTTTGAGTAAATCTTTCATTATCTTTACGTCTTTAGTTATAGTCCCATATTTAAACTAAAAAGTGAATAAAACAAGGAGATATTACTTAAATATGTATACTACTCAAATATGTATATTTAATGCACATTTCCTACTTTTCTTTTAAATTAATTCAATTAATATACATTTCCTTCTTTTCTTGTACATACTCGTACATTCAATAATACAGTTTCACACAAATCCATACTGTATGCGATATACACTATGTTTATGTCTCTACAATGCAGTTTGTGGTCTATCCGTTTTTGTCTGTTGTTCTAGCTACATTGCTACTAGAACGTACGACCAGTCTATCTAGCCCATTTCGTTAATGTCAACTAGATATACATACCAGACCAGTTTATAATCTGGATCTCGACGTGCCGAATCGTTTAAAGGTGTATGCATACTTATTCGAGCCTAACATGGCGAACGAAACGAATTCTTTATGAACTATTTCTTTTCGGATTCGGACGTATCAGAACGGAGAAGTGTGCAAAGTTTCATGAGATTTCATGTATAGAATTTAAAAGTTCGTTTCATTTAACTTGTTCGGTGAGTTTAGCTTGGATAAGTGTGTATTCATCTTAACGCAAAAACTATCGGCGAATTTTCGCTGCCACTTATATGACTCACTATACTTAAAGATTTGAATGTTGCGTGAGTTGTAAATTCTGAGAAATCCAGGCTCGGGCCTTATTAGGTAATATCACTGTATTGTGGGTTGAATGCAAATCAATTCACGTGAGCACTGCGCTTGTATGATGTAAAACATAACATAATAACCGTTTATTGCTTCTGACGTATTTACGATAATGCAGAATAAATACTAATGTAGGTAAATGTTAGAAAAGAGTTAGTTGTAAACAAACCTATAACTTATCTTACATGTATATAAAATTCCCGTGTCACCATATTAGTTACCGTACTCATCCGAAACGGCTGGCCCGATTCTCTTGAAATTTTGTGTATGCATTCGGTAGGTCTGAGAATCGGACATCTATTTTTCATCCCATTTTTTTTTGCGGGTAATAGTTTTGTGAATATACTAGCGAACTGCCCAAGCTTCGCATGAGTGAAATACTCAATTATTATAAATAAAAACCTTCCTCTTGGTCCTTAAACTATCTATTAAAAAACCCGCTGCAAATTCCTTTGCGTAGTTTCAAAGATTCAGCGGACATATAGGCAGACTGTGACTTTGTTTTATACTAAGTAGTGATTTGTCGCAAAATGCTCACCTCCGTCTTGCCTTAATATGTATTATTGACAGTATTGTTATTGTCACTCGAGTACCACTTTGTGACTATGACGAGTTGATTACAAGTTAAGTGGCCAGTTCCTTCCATTCTCATTGATATGGACTCTTCTATGTGTTATCTGTAGGTACCTGTGGATTGTGCCATTAGTACATTAGTACCTATGATATAAGAATTAGGGTTTTGTTTGTGCTATTAATACTTTTTATGTAAGTATTAATAGCAGAAACAAGTGTAAGTTGTTAAAGTTGAGTACGAAACGTTCGTAATGAAATTTTTAGATTTAATCCTTATTAAAACATTTTTTATACCGCCTTTCAGAAGTTTTACTAACAAAATTCTATTGAAATGAAATCTATGCAAAATTATGTGAAGGTTTTATCTTAGGAATAATGTTTTTTGCATTATTTAATTAAGCATTTTATTTTTTCGTCTGATAAATGCTATCTGGCGATCAAAAATCGACCTTAAGAGCACTATCTCAAGGTTTTTTACACTAATTTCAAAGTCTAATGTTCAGATTGTTTTCAAGTTTACTGACCGTTTAATTAGTATCGTCGCGGTTGTCAATGAAAAGTGATTGTCAAATATTTTTTCCTTAATGTCGAGCCTAAACACACATTTACCTTTAATACGTGTAAAGTGAAGTATTTGTTTTAAATATTTTTTTCCTCGGTTTGTGAAGGTGACCTGTGCCATGATATATGATAAGTATATTCTCTTGGTAGTCTAGGTAACATTTTGACATAGTGACATTATTAAACAATAAAATTCTGGACGTATGCTTGTGTTCCTCTTTTGCTTTCAAACGGCTGGTTCAATTTTGATAAAATTTTAGCACACACCTTGGATTAACATAGGCTACTTTTTAACCGACTGCGTAGGGGGTAATGCTTTTGCAACTATAACCGATATTCGCGCGGGCGAAGTCATAACAGCTAGACAGTTACAAAAATAGCGTTCTTGTTGTAATAACATTTTTATTGCCTTTTCAGTATTCCACAAGTGTTTTTGTATTGATCTAAGAATGCTTGCGTAAACATCATATAATTGGTAATCTGACTAACACAGTTTGTAACTGTTATTGACCTTCTCTTGAACGCGATGTTAACCTTACTAAAGATCGTAGGTTCGATGCCCGTTTGTGACATATTTGAGCGATCGAGCGTCGAGCATTCGATAAAACTGATGACTGAACAATAGACATAAATGTTAAATAATAAGAAATATTGATTATTTTGTATAATGAAAATATTTATAAAAGTAAAACAACCTCTTCTATTAAGTCTCTTAACGGCTAAAACATCTTGTCTCAGTTTTCATATTAATCTTATTAACTTAATTACTTGTTACTCGAATCGCTACTAATAAACGCGCTTTTTAATCAAAATAGTACGCGGTAGAAAATATTCCAAAATTGATATCAATACACCTTATAAAAAATCGCGATGAGTTACAAGATAATCTATCTTAGTTTTTACTCCAAATACAACCCACATAACATCAAATTAATTCAGATAATGGTGTTCTAGTCTCTCCCACACAAGTTTTTATATTCCACTATACCATAACAGACCTCAAGGATTATACAATAAACCATGATGTGTATAACGTATTTGTATACATTATGTAATTATACATGCAGATGTGTAATTAGCATGAATTGCGCAATCACGCTTGATAATTTATTTACGCCAGTTAAGCATAAAGTTAGATGAAACACGTGTTAGTGAAGTTCAAAGAAAACTTGCTTTAGGTAATAGTCTTGAAATTTCTGTTACTGGGAAGAATTAGTAATTTTTTTCTTCTATTATTGCTTGTATGCAGCTCTATAAGCCCATGACCTTTTTCGCTTACCCATATGCTCAATAGAACAGTTTTATTTTGTATCCGCATTTTATTTAGCTTCATCTAGTTTAGCCGGATATGATCTTAATTCAAAAATTGCCGTGGAACCTCTAAAAATCAGCCATTGCTTTGATTTTTAAAAGCATTGGCTTTGAGAAGATAAAACTCATCGGTCGTCCTTTTGTCGACTAGTAAACATCGTGTGCAATTCGGGTTTCGTCGGGCCCAATCAATTACTCGGCTTCGCAGTTCGGAGTCCGAGCCACCACTACATACACCAATTGCATACACCGGGTCAATTGTTGACATAATAGTACATGTACACAGATTCATATGTACGTGCGACAGAGATGATGGATATGGTCATCTTTATTTCGCACCCGAATAACCTCCAGCTCTTCCTGTGCTCCTGGTAGCTCCAGACTGTGGTGCTATATATATGGTATATCGTTATAGATATGATATTGTATACATAACGTGTAGCATTGATTCGCAGACGGCCGATATAGGTGCGGTATATGTATAGTAAGGAAGCAACTAAACTACTTTAGAAACTATTGTTTAGGCTCACAATTTAATTAAAAAAATATTTGCACTTTTTCAGAAAAAAGTTTAGCGAAATTTTCTACAAGTTTTCCTAATGACGATTAGTGTTCAGTTTAAAATATCTCCGTAATAGTTTCAAGACGTCTCAAGGCACGTAAGTGTCTACAAAAACTAGTTCCCTCTTAGATTTCTCAAAAAATACTTCTTAGCATAGTTTCCAGCATAAGGGCATCATAAATTAAAAGAGGTAGCCATAGCAGGGACAGAGTAAAAACATTATATATGCGTGCGGCGGCTCTGCGCATCGGAATGAAGTTTTTCAGGTTCGATTCAGACATGATTACACTCAGGGCTGCCACCGGGGCGCTACCAGGAGGCGCGTCAGGAGGTGGAATGTTACCACATTAGTGCAACCATCACGCTAGTTATTGCGTAAAGGATAAATCGAGTTTTTGTTGGAACGTCCCGTTTATTTTATGGCGTTTGATGTTGCGTTGCAAAGGGCGTAGTTATTGCGCTGCCGTTGTTAGTACATTTATGCTAAGGCTGTGAGTAGTCAATTAATTATTCATTACTTATTTTTAATACATTTTCCATCCAACCATTCCTTTCAATTACCTGTAACCGCTTCTCACAGCATATGACTCTCTAACAATTTCTGAATTCAAGGCATTAAAGACCCATTTTAAAAATAGACTTTTCTGTTCCCATTAAAAAAAAAGAGATGAGATGAATCTTAGAAATATATACACATACTACATAGTAATCGCATTGCCAGTACCAGGACTCCAGATGACTGGACAGATGTAGGCCGATATCGCGTCGCGAGAGCATCACACGCAAGTAACGCAATCTTAGCACCATATTGGTCGGAAGAAAATGTACCAGTCGTGTAGGAGAAAGCTGAAGTGTATTAAGCACTTCATATTGATATTAGTTATGTTTAAAAGAAAATAAATGAACGTCCAGTGATGTATTAGCTAGAAAGTCAGCGATGGAACTTTTCCGTAATTATTTTGCGCTGTCTTTGAAGCTGTCGCGATTCTAAAAAGCGGCGAGAAAAGAGTTACAGCACACGTATATGAATTTGTTGTAAAGATGTTTTTTTTTAGTTTTGCGAGAAATAAGTTTTGATTTGAAAAGTCCAGATTGATCAAGTAGCTTTATAATAACAATTTTATTTCTTAAGAAATAAAACGTCTTTTACTTTAGAGTTAAGGAAGAAAAACTTCAGTTTCGATTGAAATTGGGATTTATGTAAATTGTTACCAAAGATAAGCTTAGGTTACCCAGGCATGGTAAAAATATGCGTATTTTAACTTAAATATCTGCGTAAGCCTTTGCTAGATTTATTTTCTCCAATAAACGCGATTATACCAGAATCCTGATATTTTTTGTGGTATTCATATCACGTCACGTTGTTGTTGTTAAATAAATTAATTAAGGTTGTCAAATTACACATCAATGAGATTGACCTCTAAGGAGGATACTCGTAAATATTTGCAATAAAACAACAAACTATAAACTGCCAAATTAGGCTCCGTACCTTGAGGCAGGCCTTTTAGTTTTCCATATTAAGACGGACATTGTTTACACTGTTTAAATACAGGTTTAGGTTCTTCTAGGAAGTGTATAATAAATACCCTCCATTTTCGGCGCGTGTCCTCATTCGGACAACCCTCGATTGCAATGGGAGCTATGAGTGCAGTACGGGGCATGCGTGGGAACACTAGGTCATTAGTGCTTGCCTCATACGAACGTTCCTCGTTCGTCGCACCAATATAGCTATAGTATAGACAGTGCACTGTGAATATGTACCAGGCGCTCATAAACTACAAGTAGTCACTCCGTACTGTATCTGTGCCAACGTGATCAGTCAGAGAATCATATTTGATTTATTTACATGGTAATATTTTCTGCAGTACTTCAAGTGACGTTGAACGACTTTGTCACGAGAATTGATGAAATCGTCCTTTGTTCCGCGTACTAAACGCCCTATAAAAATAGGTTTTATTGTGTCCGCCAACAATTATTGCTGTTTTAACTGATTGGTTATTAATATATGTGAAGTATAAGGAAAATGTTGGATGCCTCCTGTAAGACGTTGAATGATGTAAAAAGTAAGTTTTGAATTTGTTGTTTCGTTCCTAACTATTGTTTAGTTTGTAAATCAGTGTAAAATTTTGTCTCGCTTCCTAAATTTTTTGACATCAATCTATCTAAATGGTGCATGCTAAATATTTACTCCAAAAGCCACAACTAAACCTTGTTTTTTTATGCATCGGTAGCCCATAATAACAATTTGTTTTTTACTAAAAATCTTCAGTAAAATAACCATCCTTTGAAAGCTAAACACGAGTAGCCCAAAGCAATTCAAACAACTTCCAATCATTCAAACGTTTAACTTAAAATGCTGTAAAAAGTTTAAGAACAGCGTAGGGCATATTCTCAGCATATTCTCCCGCCGCGAGCGATTAGCAAGATGTGTGCACAATTATAATGGTTGCATGGGAAAATGTGAATACCACACAGTTGCGTGCCAGCCTCAAACCATTAACACTGAACTAGTTTTTGTATCATTATGTGTATGATCTTCGAGGGAAGCGATATTAATGAAGCGTGTATGAAAGGAAAATGCACGTGAATAATTTTGAAAATTATGGGCAGGTAAAAAAGGATTGGGTGGGTTAGGTAGATAAATGTGTTCGGTTTTTTGCTTCGTCTTTGTGCTTTGGTTTAGTTTGGGGTCTCTGCATTTCCATAAAATAAAGTACATCAAAGTAAACAAAAACGATGTTTGGATAAAACAAATTAGGGGCATGATCATGAAGGATTTAATTATGTACACAAAACATTTCGAATTCATTCTAAAATAGTCAAAAATGTCTTCTAAAAACTCCATCCTATACCTACCTATAAAGTAGGTAACATATTAAACTAAATCCCTGCTCGACAACACAAATTGCCTACTTCCTTACATTTCCTGCAATAACAACAAGTACGTAATACTTGTACAACCTTGGCGTTGTTCCAAAACAGCAAATTCGTGTTGGATTTTTATTTACGCAGACGATTCCCATAAGACTAAACAGTATTAGACGTGTTTGGAATACGTACGTGAGACGTGATCATATAGGCTTTAAAGGCCTAGTTTTAAAACTGATGTTTTTAGGGGTTATTGTAGTTGTGGAAGCATAGTATCACACTTCACGGCGTAGAGTGGTGTCTCTTCCACGAGTAGGTATTTAACAAAAGAAAATCTAATTAGTCCGTCAGATAAATTTTCAAAAAATATTGGATACGTATTTTTTCATTTATCACGCTAACAAAAAAATAAAATGATACGGTAAGTTGAAATCTCGTGTGACGTCACATACAACTACACTTTTTACTGGCAAGTGACGTTGCTAGCCCCCACTTCCTTACGTTTCACCACCTTTGTTGCGTTTCATCTTTATATTTTTTATTGATTTAATGAAACAAATATTTTTTTGAAATCTACCTGACGGACCAATTAGATTTTTTTAGTCAAATAGCCTATTAGGTACTTTAAGAAGTCGCGGTAGGTGCTCTAGTAGAATGATAATGAACTTAGAAGGAAACCCATGGGTTAAGACTGTTAAGAAGGACGCATGTTGTATATGGTACGTGACCATTGTCACCTGACCTTGCGGGAATCACTTACGGCCTATTGTCTGCTATGATTATTTTTTATCCTTATTCGTAGTTTATGGCCGTATTTTGTTACCTTTATGCTCTTTTAACGTTTAAACTACTACTATTGTTACGCTGGTCTTTATTCAATTATGTCTTGTTTGTTTGTTTAGTTCTTACAGTTGCAATCTATTCAACGTTGCATGACTTCCTCTTTCTGAATTATAGTCATGTCAGGTTACGTAAAATTTTTATTCACATTCCAATTTCTTTCTGAACACTGTTGTCTATAAACTTCCTTAAAAAATTAGGTGACATTTCTATTAGACTCTTAAAACTATGAAAGTAACAATTCAGACTTATAAAATGTGTTCATAGAAATGTCAATTTAATATCTACGTTTCAGATTTGATTTTTATCATAGTTACCGCTTGTAAATATGTACCTATTCGAAGGCAAATAAAATCTACGTGTTGTTTGCTAATTTTATAACTTCATTATTTTTGATCACGTTCTTAATAAAATATTAAAGAAATACATAAAGCGCAGTTACGCAATTACTTAATTCTGGTTTATTTCTATAGTTGTTTGTTTAAAAAATCTTTATGACCATTGAGAAGATCACATTGCTTTTGTTAAAGATTTTTGTTTCACTTAAAGACATATTGATTGCAATCAAACAGTTGTCTTTTCCTCTAAAAACTTCCCTTCATATTAATACTATACTTAAATATAAATTTATTTGCATTTTAAATAATTATATTATTCATATTAAAATGAAACACGGATGTCCACTTGTTACCGGTTATGAAACATTATGAAGTCAATTACTAATTCATAATTATTATATGTAAGTAGATCAATTAAACATAAGATCATATAAAAGTATTTGTAACGTTATGCTGCAAGCCACAGTCCCACCACGTGTACTTATCTTGAGCATTACTATGGTAATGTATGGGCATAAGTGTACTTTACACATCCTTATTTCTATATAAAATTTACAAAGGTAAATACAAAAAAAAAACGACTCAATTGGATATGAAATGTATCAGTTATTATTTTACTAGCCGAGCCCTTTCATTTGATACCTATATTTACGGGGATGTATGAAAAAAAAAAATGAAATTATAGTAAGATAAACACAGCTATTATCGCGGTAGTAAAAAATTCTGCAAGTATTACCGAGGTATGTAGGTATGTATATTTTAATCAAATAGTAAAATTTCTATAATAGGCATAGATTCACTATTACGAACTCTTTCAGCTAGTCGTTACTAAAATAACTTTTCTTAAAATTATTTAGTCTGCATCTCTGTTTTCTACTCGTAGTAACGTTTTCTTTGTAGTGCTCGGTTGCAATTGTAGGAAAACGTTTAGATCTATAATTGAGCCATAAACGGATGCTATTAATTCTTCTTTGATTGCGAGACGATTTTCATACTCAGGTAATTGACTGATTTCAATATTGTGATTACATATTGATTAATGAACACCACTGATGTACCTATGATATAACTAAAAGGGTTATTTTTGAAAAGGCAGTATTTACGTATCCGGCAGAACTTCATGCTAATCCCCAACCTTGACGAGGTTAATTACAAGCAATACAAGCAATGCAATTTTTTGTAAAAAAAAATAAACTGGAGACGCGACCCGAGTTTTGGACGGGTGTAATACTAAAATGTTGTACCTTTCAACATTCTAATTGCATTTTTTTTAATCGCATCGCATGCTGAGATATTAGCATACATAAGCACAGACACCGGCAAGAGACTGTGTGTTTAAACTCTGTATTGATAAAGATTTTTTCTAAGCTTGTGCCTACAGGCTTTCCATAGAGCATAGGTATTCCAAAAACTATACGAATAAATCGATTAGACTACGAAACAATTTTAATGTTTGTCTTCTTCCGTATAATCTTCACCGTGTTTCCTTCAAACAATCTAACCAGTCTCATTGTTACAGCACAATAAGTACGACGTTGGCAGTGGCGAGCAGTTTGACGACCTGGTCGGTCTGATCGAGCACTTCAGGTCGTATCCCATGATTGAGACGTCGGGTGACGTGCTGCGACTGCTGCAGCCAGTGAGCGGGACCAGGCTGAGGGCCCACGATATCGACCGCAAGGTTCAGGAAATGCAGGTAATTGACTGATTCATATTTTGTAATTTTTGTAAGCGTCCAGAATCATCATCATCATCATCATTTCCCTGCCCTTATCCCAATTATTATTTGGGGTCGGCATAGCATGCCCTGTAACTAACCAGAATCTTTAGATTATAACTGAATAAAATGTTATTTTGTCAATAAAACGGTACCTATAGCAGATAAGGTGACGCGTGTTATGTGTCATGATTAGGGATGATCGCATTTTTTTTGTTTTAGTGGATTTTATTCAGTTATTATTATTGGATTCGTTCCTTTTCTTTTGTCCCACTAAAACAAATTAACCAAAGTAAACTTTTGCGTGACGTCACTCCTTGGTATAAATGTTGCGAAGTGTTACGTCTCAAGTCCCGTCTCCTAAACTGTAAAGCAGCTTAGATTAGGGCAGACTAGGTGCTTAATGTTTTTTATGATGTAATCCGTGTAAGTAAATTTATTGAAGAAGGCTTAGGCTTTACATCGTCTTGTTTCGACCTAAGGAAGCAAAAAAATAATGGGATATATGTTGCTCGATTTAGGCATGCAGCCTAGCGTAACAGTACTTTTAAACAATTTCTGCTTGTAATGGAATATAATAGACGATGAGACTCGGAAACCTCGCATTTAATATTGTGCCTATTCTGTACAACACGCAACGTTACTTGGACATTTTACATCCATCCCTTTACGACGCATGCACTGAGTGACAACTCAACGTGCATTCCCGCCAATTTGCATTCATTTTCCAGCAGCTTATCACATTCAGCTGTCAAGAACAATGTTCGCTGACAGTCGTCACATCATGTCACAAAGACCTTTTATGATTGTGATACAAATTGAATAAAACATGGAATGCTAAAAGGCCCACTGAAGGCACGTGGAGAAAAACATGTTCAAGCACCGTGGCTTTTATAAAAATGTGCGAACGATTCTGCATTGCACTCGCATGTTGTGTTGTAATGTCGTGCACGAGGCTTACGCAAGCGCCTGATGGGAACAGATACCCATTCATTTCTTGTCTCAGTTCTAGTTAGTCAGGAAGAAGTCACGAATGGGAATCGGTTTTCTCTCATGGTAGTGAAAGTTGCCTGAGGTGTTTATGATAGTTTCTTCTTCTTGTGAACAGGACTTATAAGGTTTTGCATTACTAAATTAATAGGATAAAAATAAATTTATATTTCCTCTGATTTAAATAATGATTTAATTAATATTTTTTGTCCGTTTTCAGGAAATGGAAGATTATCAGAAGCTGGACCACAAAAGTGGTTTCGATGGCGAGTTCCAATCGTTGAAGATGTTGGAAGACCGTCACGTCTTCACGTCCTACGAGGGAACCAGGCCGGAGAACACACCTAAGAATAGATACAGAAATATTTTACCTTGTACGTATACTACGGCGTATGTTCGTCTTCGCTATTTAATTACTTAGGGTTAATTAGCTGTTCATATTTTCCTTCCTTCTACTAGACATGTGTTTAGTACTTGTGTCAATATTATAATTTTTTGAGGAACTTGCTTAAAGAAACTCATCGCCAAGAACGACACGGGTAAAAATTTACAACTGTGTCATGATGTCTTCTTCACTATCAAAAGAAACTCAGCGACCAACTGGTATTTTAGGACGTCTTATCCAAAATTACTTACATAATCTAAAAAAAGACATCTTATATTCTTCTCATCTTCTTCGACTTATAATTTACGTTTTCCTCGTTCCCAGACGACCAGACTCGCGTGGTCCTACGTCGGCGAGACAACCGGCAGGAGTCGGACTACATCAACGCGAGTTACATCCGCTCCTCGCGGCTCAGCGACTCCTCGTCATCCGTGCAGTCCTCCAACGAGAGCCTCGACAGTGTCAAATGTGAGTTTCAAAAAGAATAATAATAATAGGTACTAGCTTGCAGTTGGAAAGTCCCGTTGCTGGGCAAATACCCATTCCTTGAAATTATAAAAGAAAATTAGGCGCTAGCTCTCAGTGGGACAGTCCCATTGCTGGACAAATTCCCATACCTTTATATCATAGGCATGGTATACCAATAAGTAACATTAACACAAATTCTTAGATTTGATCGCATTTATGATCCGTTACTTTTCATCAACAATTCAGATTCAATCAGTTTAAAAACTGTGCCTCAAAATGAAATGGATGGTATGGTTCCATCGGTATATTTATTAAGTATTCTGTGGCTCTGTAAAATCTACCAACGGCTAGTGAAATATATCCTAAAGCAGATTAACTAAAATCCAAGTGCATATTAATGTATCAATGATAATTAGAATCAGCATTCCAGCTCACACGAGATTTAGTTCAATTAACTAACCTAATCTCAATAACGACGCACACTATGTATTAATACTCATAAACAGCAATTAAGTGTCATTTTACTGCTAACAGTGTTAACCCCTATCTGATTGAGATCACTGGCGTGCCTTGGCATCAATACTTAGTATTTTACTAGGTATAGATTACGAATTTTATTAAAGAAATATTTTATTACATTTGAGCAAAATATACCCAGAAGTACAAAAAATATTTTTTTTAGTTTCGCGGTAAAAAGATTTTTGCAAGATACGACTGACATTTCCAACTGCCTAAGTCGAGAGATGTCTCGTGCATGATGTAAGTTATTCTAATAATTCAAAGCCACTGCATAATTAAAGGAAATGGAAATAATTATTTTCTTTCTGTTCTGGAATAAAAAACTCTTATGGCAGAATTCTGAATCAATGCACTCATTAATGGGAGTTTTTTTTATAGTTAGACCCCCCCCGTAACTGTAGGAATTGATCACCACCTGTAACATTTATACTTATACTTGAACTTGAAGAAGTATCACTTGCCTGTAAGATGCAGTATAATACCAAAATATTCCATAGACGCCTATTATACTCTCAGATCAAGGTTACAACATAAGACGTGTTTTATTTCACGTCCACAAAGACTATAAACATTTCCTGATCCGAATTCTGTTCAGACAAGGAAAATTTACGCCTTACGATATGCGTCATAAAATCATTGTGAATACTAATAACGTTAAATCGAATGGCAAGGATCTGCACGTACTGTGGTTCATTATCATGCTGATGGCTATACTGTATCGATTGGTACTGTATATACTGGTGTAGTATCATACATATTTGACGTATGTGGAAAAATCGGAAACAATGGTCAATGAAATTTTAAGTCACAATTTGATCGAAGGAGTTGTGTTGGCAATTTGAAAGATGTAGGTGTCTTATTGTTTAGAATAGTTTCTAGCATACATCTAATATGTAAAATTCTCGTGTCACAGTTTTCGTTACCATACTCCTCCGAAATGGCTGGACCGATACTCTTGAAATTTTGTATATGCATTCAGTAGATCTGAGAATCGGCCAACATCTATTTTTCATCACAATTTTTTCTTTTTTTTTTCGCGAACAAAGTCGCGGGCAACAGCTAGTCTAATATATAAAATTCTCATGTCACAGTTTTCGTTGCCATACTCCTCCGAAACGGCTTGACCGATTCTCTTAAAATTTTGTATGTGCATTCAGTAGGTTTGAGAATCGGCCATCATTTATTTTTCGTTCCATTTTTTTTATCGAATGAAGTCGCGGGCATCAGCTAGTTATATTATAATATCAAAAATGTGAAAAAGTGACATTAAGAGAAAATATTATTATGTTAACCGAAATGAAAATTAAATAATAAAACCTCTGACAAAGTTTTTAGATTACATCGTTAAACATTTTTTTTTGGGTAGTTTCTAGAGAAACCTTTTTGTTAATAATTATAGATGTGTAACGATATCCTTAAGAGTATATTTTTTTTCATTCCAGCTTTGATACTAAACAGTGACACAAAGAAATCACCGCCGCTGGTAACAAAGTCGTTGTCGGATGAAGCTTTGAGAGAAGCAAAGAAATCATTCAAACTTGACAAAATCAACGGGAATTTGTGCCGAGATGTGACAGGTAAACTATTATTATGAGTAAATGCATTGAAAATTAAGCGATTATTTTAATTTAAATAAAAAATGGACCTGAAAAGGGAAAATGTCTATTTAATTAATTCTTGATGGTGCTTATTTACAGAAAAGAGACATGATTAAGTTACATTTAAATTCATTGACCCCACAGTCAAACCATTGCTACGATTTTGTGGGCTTATTTTATAAGAAACTTACCTTTAAAAAAATAAAGATAAATAAATAAATTAATCTAATGGGAAAATATAAAAAAAAATCCTATGGCACCATGTATTAATTATCAATTGTTTTCCAGTAAAAAACAAAGCCTACATCGCGGCGCAGGGTTGCCTCTCAAATACGAAAGATGACTTCTGGCGAATGATCTGGCAAGAAGACGTCAGAGTCATAGCTATGATCACCAACGAAGTGGAGAATGGGAAGGTATGTAATTACAGAATATGCAAAGAATAAAATTCCCGTGATCAGAAGGCTGGCCTGTATTTTGCACAAAGAATTGGCATTGCCATTCTACGTGGTAATGCCGCCAGTCTTGTGGGCACGTTTCCGGCCATTGACAGGGATGATAACATATTTATTTTGAAATTAAAACTAGTTGAATGGGGGGGGGGGATTACCAGTGGTTAATAAAATAATACCGATATCTGACCGTGGCAATCTGCCAATGCATTAACAAAAGATATTACTAATACTTGAAGCTATCGATATAGTTCCATCCATCTTTTGTCTATTTTCTTCCAAGGATGCTTACCTTTTCCATAATAATTTTGCCCATACATGTCACACAATCCCGTATCTGCCAAACATGCCTATATAATAGTTATAACAATTCTTTACAGAAAAAATGTGAGCGCTACTGGCCTCTATCAGGCCACGAGGAGCGCTTCGACGGTCTCACTGTCAAGGCCATATCCGAGACACATTACGAGGACTATCTCCTGCGAGAGTTCGATGTCTGTGACGACAAGAACTGCCGGACAGTCTTCCAGTACCAGTACACAGTAAGTACAGGAATAATATAGCTAATAGAGGCTTTTAATATAATATAAATATTCCATGACTTTCACAGAACGACATTTTGTCGCAAACTAGGCAGAGCTTGTATTTTGAGTACTAGACAGCTGATAAACTTACTTACGTATTTCTAAATACATGCATAATGTAGATAAATTACACTCAGGCACAGAACAAAATTAAATAATAGTGCTCATTACACAAACATTTTTTCTGGGTGGAAATCCGGTATAGCAGTCAGGGCCGCTAACCAATAAACCAATAGGCCCGTTTTATTTCTGAATACTTTGTCAAAATATTTTCAGTTCTGTGAAACCCAATGGATAGCATAGGCCTTCCTATGTTGTAATCATTTTCTGTCCTTAGTTAGTCTTCACCACATCTTACTTCACCTTATCTAAAAAACAAATGAATCACTTACACCGAACAAATGATAAGCGATGATAATTACCATGAAACTAAATGATAAATTAAATTTCTAGGCTTGGCCAGACCACGGTACTCCCGGGGATCCAGACGGTATTCTGTCTTTCATAGATGACATAAACAGGAGGATGATACAAAACTCTCAGGATACTGATGCTCCGGAACAGGTACTAAATTAACAATACATCTAACATCATCATCTAGAGATATCTAGAAACATAAAACGTACAATAGATTTGTCGTTTTAATTATCTAATATCATGTAAACCTTTTAAATTACTATCAGTTACTAACTGGTTTCATAAAAGTTTAGATTTTAATTAGTACCAATATTATAAGATAAATAAATATTCACAATATTCAATAATTAATAATAATATACACAATTCTCAAACTAAGCAAAACTTGTATTATGAGTAGGTACTAGACAACTGATATACATACTTACCTAGTTCTAAATACATATTTACTATAGATTAACTACACCCAGAGTCAGGATAAACAATCGAGCTCATCACAAAAACATTTGTCCTGGGTGGGGATCGAACCCACGACCTCTGGTATAGCAGTCAGGGCCACTAACCACTAGACCAACAGGGGAGTCATATAACCTGATAAGATAGCATAAGATACTTTACATTACAATAAGTTGCTAACCGGCTTTAGATTTGAATTAGGTAGTATAGATAATTCAACTCAGTTGTGCGCGCGGCCCTATGTGTGGGTAAACCTTGTACATTTCACAGTGACTTCGTGTGCGTGACAAAAGGTACAGTCGACGACTGGCGCGTCACTGTCACACAAATGACAGTTGTATATTTACAAGCGCACGTACACAAAGTGCCGCGCGCACAACTGAGTTGATATAACTGTACCAATATTATAAGATGGCGTTAAGTAACTAACAATCAGGAGCTAACAACATTTGGTCGTATGTTCTAGAACATCCTGTGTGTGCATTGCTCGGCTGGCGTCGGAAGGACCGGCACGTTCATAGTCCTAGACATACTTCTTGACAAAATCAAAACATCTGGTGAGATTTTGCACCTACAATACATTTATTTTGAGTTTTATTGAATTTTTGCTCTTGCTAATGTGCTTTGCTCTATTTTTGTTGAATGCTGATGCGAATTACCTTTGTATCTTGCGATTGTTGTATTTACTTCAATTGTTATTATAGTATAGAATATACACTTTATTTTATACATTTTTTGTATTGTTGGCGAATGTTATACTTAAAATTAAAAACATTTTAGTTCTATAATGTTCTGTTTTTCACAGGATTCAATTGCGATATCGACGTCCACTCTACAGTGAAACTGGTGAGGGCGCAGCGCAACGGCATGGTGCAGAACAAAATGCAGTACAGGTTCATATACCTGGCCCTGCAAGAGTTTATAGATAGCAAGAACTTGAAGTTGAGGAAAAAGGTTTGTACCTACCTCTGTGGTATCCTCTATTTTAATTTCGGGGTGAAACTCAAGTTACTTCAACTCACGCCGAAAGCACGGGGTTGGGATATGTCGGACTCTCACCGACTAAAACATCCTGGGCTCCTTTTACTATCTAAGCCAAAGTCACGGGATCGCGTAGCTTTCCGCGGGTTTTGTTGGACCTCTATAGTAACTAGGACATAGTCCCAGTTACTATTGCAACTGATTAACTGAGTTTGAAACTTGTGCCTAAAGTGGTGTCAACATGGTTCGAAAGAATATTAATTACCGTTCACATAGAGAAAAGAAGATTTGCGTATAGTCTGATATTTTTGATTTATGATCAGCAAACGGAAGTCACTCCGCATAAATTAAAGTAAAATATTTCAATGTAATTGGTACAATATTTTTATGACAAACAACTTTTTTTTTGGATAAGAATAAAATGTTTTGAGCCGATTTCTTATGTATGTATGTGACTTGTCTTAATGTGTGTGAAGTGTACATTGTCGTAATATTGTAACTTTGTCCAAACAGATGCACGTGAATATCAATATATTATGCGGAGCGACTGACCGTTTGTCGTCTGCATCACAACTAGTTAAAATACCCATTACTTAAGGTTAGATTCAATTAACTACCGTCTTCTTTCTATTTCTGAGCATGCCTTTATTGTCAGCAGATAAATATCGAACCTGTTTGTTTACCTGATGTTATTTTTATCTGTAGTTATTAAGTATAATAAAATATTTGAAAAAAATATAATTAATTAAACTCTACATATTATCAGTCTGTTTAAATTATGCCTTATTTATTTAACTTTTTATTAGAAGGTATGATTTTATTTTTATTTATCTACGGATATTGATATAAACTACTTATCTAAATGGATTGGTATTGGTGGAATTTTAAATAAAATTATCTAAATGCTATAAGTTTTATACTCACATCATAGTTTTAATAAAACATGCTCTACCTAATCAACCTATACTATGAGGTAATTCTACATTTATTTTGATTCAAGAAAAGTAGAATTCCTGCAAACTTTTCATTCTTACAACATGTTTGTTGCTTTTCTTTCCACATTTGTTTTGACACTAATAATTTCATCTAATATTTCGTTTTTCAATTACATTATATTTTTTTATATTTAATAGTATTTATTCGTCTGTTCCAGGTATATACGTCAGACGCGTAGAGTAAGCCGATAGTGAACCAAAGTGATTAGACTTAAAGTGATCGTATTTATATTATAACCCCATCAAAGTTGTCATCAATAAACACGTCAGTCATAATAATTATTATTATATAGCAATAAGTATTTGATTATAAATCATTAAATAATCTTTAAATTGTGACGTAGTCTTTTATTTCGTAGATTCATTTTCCTAAAGTGAGTTTAAGATCGTGTTGCTTTAATGTTCCTACTAGTTTTGAATTTTGTTCTCCGATGATCAAAGAGTACCTAATTTATTAAGTGACTTACCATTTCATCCAATATAGCAAAGGACGAGTAAATTATTAGCAGCACAGTCTGTTATGCTATGCAAATTATTTAGTTTTTTTTTTAAACGACCCCCGCACTAAAGAATCTAATCATTTTATTACGGAGGTTTTCACACACATTCAACAGATACCCCAAAAATACGAACGAGGATCGAACTCGAGACTTGACCACCATGAGAAGGAATGTCGAAGTTGAAACAAACTCTCCTGTCTCTTAAAGTCCAGAGAATTGTTGTTAATTGAGTTTAAGTGTATAAACAAATGCAAAGTAATTACTGGACTGGCCTTATGAGGAAAGTACCAGATCGATCTGATACTAGAGGAATAGACATTAAGTATTTATTACATGTTATTTGTATTTGTGATTCAGAACACTTGACAAAAATATAGCGATAGGGAGAAAGGGTTTATGTAGGTGGACAAAAAAAACATTGTTTTAATGATTGAAAGACAAAATAACTTTGTTTATTTATTTCACATTAAAACATTTTCCAAGCTATCTTGATTTTAACTATACAATTAACATGATGTCAATTACAATTAAACAATAATAATAGTACTTAATGTAATTAATATAATAATGTTAACAACAAAATACAATGACAGGTTAATAATGCTTTAAGCTAAAAATTATAATAATGTAAAGATAACCATTTTAAATCGATTTTCGAAATTAACTAGAAACAGTTACTTATAAAAACCATTTTCGTTTTTCTTGCGTACTTACAAATAACTATCAATATTATAATATCATCGAAAGCAATGAAATAAACATAAATATATACAAAAACCGCTGATTTGGCACAATTAGATAAATAAACAGACATACCATACATATACAAATAAACACACGTAGGTAAGAATAATCTCGAAGATAAATTCAATGAGAGGAATGTAAACCAGGAAAACAATAAATAATTCCTAAATGTACTTAAGTACGAGCAGTGAATATGAACGTGCGGAACACGGAGGAAACACGACTAACATCATATTTTTTTTGTAGTTTTTACGAGAAAATATAATTCATCTAAGTACACACATTATTATGCTCTATGCAGGTAATGCTGTCATAAAAGTACATCGAGTAAAGCTCAAAAAAGCATAAAATAATACTGTATAAAATAAACATTGATCAGAAATAAATTTATTTTATTTTATTTTTAGTCTCTTTTAAAATTGTCTTTTGCATAAATTAAGTCCTAAGTGCTTAAATTGTGCAGAATAATCGAATTTTTCTTAGTAATTTGTGTGATTTGCAACGAACATTGAAAAAGCGCAAACATTTACTTGGTTTAACATATACGTAGTATGTATGACTAATGATCTAGACTATAAGATACATTTTTCTAATGTAGATATATTTCGAGTCTAAAAATAAGGATATTTTAACGAATAATTTTTTTACAACAATATCACTCGTTTATTTCAATATTTCATCAATTTGACCACATTTACAATTTAGCTTTAGTGAATAATTTGTGAATAACTATAGTTAATATTAATGACGGACAGACAATGCGAGTACACAGAACCAGAAGTATTCTAGAGTTACATAGAGCTGAGCTACAGTGTAGAGGTGCCGAGTGGCCGCCAGGGCGCGCCGGCAGTAGAAAATAAACGTCCGATATAATACCTAGGTGCGACGGTTTGTATTTGATTATAGCGATCAATTCTTATGCATTTTAATTAGGTAACTTTTTCTTATCACAGTCGATTAATATTTTCCGAAAATAATAATTTTAGATCACGAGCCGTCAGAAATATTAAATAGTTCATTAATTTATTAGAAGAAGGAAATATTTATGTTTGTGTGAGTTGTCGGTAGAACAACTATAGTTCGTTGTATGAAACTCGCTTCGAGGAAGCATTTAATTAAGAGCAAATAATGTAAAGACTCGTACGACGCCACTATTACATATCGTTGCTTACTTCCAAAGTTAAGTGACTACTAAGGTTCGGATAGAAAAGAATTTTGGCACTCTGTAGGTATAGGTAGATATTAAAAAGTATCTTAGTATGTAAATCATTATAGTAGGTAGGTATAGATAGTAAGAAAGTTTAGGATCTAGGTTAGAAGGTACAGTTAGGTCTAAAAGTGATTCTATATACACATAAATGGACTAATAAGTAGGTAGATATATAATACGTAGCAAAATCCTACCACCGGAAATTCAACGAGTAGACAGCAGGGCAAGAGAGACACACGGCATGAGTCTAATGCAAACTGTAGGTAACATCCATTCTAATGATTATTATTTACTATAAGATAACATGTAGGTATGGGATTTTTTTTTGTAATTTTGTTTTTGTTTTGACACACATTTAGATTATTAATATGTATTAAGTTAATGCAGATCGGATTCCGTTAGACTGGCTTAATCGTCATTTGTTGGGAGCTTTGCGGGATTTGGAGTTCGCATGTAAGAAACTAACTCAATATCGAATTGTCCAAACGAGTTAACAAACTTATTCAATTATAAACGAAACGTAACATATTAAAAGCAATAATACTAGTACATAAAATACCTATAGCTAATAATGTGGGAGTGACAAGATGTTTAGCGCCTTTACCATAAATGATACGAACAATTTTACAAATTAGACAGATATGAAGCATCGATTACAAGGTCACAGTATGTCAGTCTCGTAAACCTTATTAGTAGTGGGCACGGCTTCGGCGAGCGCGGGCGCGTCGTCCGCGCCGGCGGCGGCGTGGCGCTCGTCGCCGGCCAGGTGCGTCATGCTGCCGGTCACCGACGCCGGCGCCAGGTTCAGGTTCATCTTGCTCAGCAGGTTGGACTCGCTGCCGGTCTTCTTGAGGTCGAGCTGCGCGCCGGGCGGCAGCGTGGGCCCGCTCCGCTGGATCATCTGGAGGCGGGCGTACTGCTCCTGCAGCGCCTTCTGCTTCTTGAGAAGCTCCTGGTGGCGCTGCTCGAGCAGGCTTTGGCGGTTCGAGGCCTTGTCATCGTCGGAGGGGGGATCGGAAGGGTGCGGGAGAGCGGAGTCGGAGTCTTGTGGCGGGGAGGCGGGCGAGGTGGGCGAGGCGAGCGGCGAGCGCGAGGTGGTGCGCGGCGGGGGCGGCGGGGGCGCGCGGCGCGCCGCCAGTGCCAGCAGCTCGGGGTGGCGCTCGGGCACTGGCGGCTTGGGCGGGTGCTGGCCGCGCGCGCGCACCGGCGGGGAGGCGTCGGTGTCGCTGCCGCTGGGGTAGGAGGCCAGGCGCCGCAGCGGGCCCTCGCCGCGCGCGCCGCTTCGCTCCGCCGGCTTCGCGAACGTCTGCAGCTCGTCTAGTAGTGCATCGAGGGCGTTTTCTGGCCGCACGTCCGCTCCCCGGGCCGCACTGCCTCGCCCGACGCCGCCGGTGCCCTGCGCACCATTCCACGCACTTCTAGCTGTGCCCGCCAATCTCCAACAGACATTATAAAAGCGCGGTTGCAAATAAGCCCCTATACCTCGATGATCGTTTTAGTTTTACAACATTAATCTCATAACAGCAAGCGCATTGCAACCGCGTTTTTAGAATATAACCAAACACTTATTCAAAAACATTTAGAACAATCATTCAAGTATGAAGATCCATTAAGAACACTTAGTATGGGACACATATGTATACAGCTAAATGTCTTAATGCGACCACAATCATTCAAAAAGAATAAAATAGAAACAAAAAGGCGAATGCCTCTCTTTTTTGTCGTCGAATATTACAGCTAACACAACATCTAATAAAAACTCTACACATTTACACGTAATAATAAAGTTGAGTAAAAAGTGTTAGTATTAAATAGAACTAGGTTTCATTCAACGACAAAAAATGAAAAGGAGGTGTAGACGAGCGGCGTATGTCTAGTGTTAGGAAAACCGAAACGTCTTTGGAGATGTAAATAGGCGAAGAAGTAAATTATTAGAGATACATATCGACATTTACATAGATACACAGGACTCAAAGTGATAACATATAACGTGACGATTTAATTCGGTGACTTTAAATGCATAAAAAATTGAGATAGATATTAGAAACGTATTCACTCTTAACAATTGTGATGATTTTGCCATTAGTCAAAAAATTTAATAAAGTGTGTAGGTATATAGTAAGTAAATACAATATTTTAATTTCAAATATATTTCTACTTAAGGAAGCTAATGTCAAAGTGACATTTTAATCAAAATCTAATCTAATTAAAGCTCAAAGTGAATTACTGCGATCGCTACTATGATTAAAGTTGAACCGTAAATGTGCAAAAGTATTAACATTTTTACATAACGATAAAATATTTTAAAGCGAATACAATTTAGTCAAGTAATTACCTGTGCTCCGGAGGTGTGGGTTAGTAACCGTTAGTTATTATTTGTTTACTCGGGATTAGATCGAAGGGGTTCGAAAGGAGCACAATGTATCTTCAATAATTAGTTAGAAATAATTAAGAACATAGACATTGGACCGTGTCCGATAGGAGTGAGTGAGAGTTGATGAGGTCTCGTGGAGTGATGACAGTCTAACAGTACCAGGTAGAGAGGAGTGTAAGGTGGTTAAGGCTATTCAATCAGTCCCGGAAGATGTGGGCTGTGACCGGCTCCTGATATCGAGAATGCGCTGCAACAGAACGGAAAACAGCAAGATGCACTAACTATCGTAGTCAAAGCCGCTATCTGATATACAACATGCTTGTTATTCAATCTATTGACAATGACGTTGTTTTCATATTTCACATACACACATATAAATGATTCAAAATTTAACGACTCAAAAGAACACAAAGGAACTTATTGAAATAAACATAAGATAACGAATGAAAGAAATATGAACACACGTCTGAATAACTATGTGCTTCGTGAGTCACTCTTCAATTAATAGTTCAATTAACAAATTGTGAATTAATTTCTTGTTGACAATAAACTTGGGTCCGACAAAATCGGTGAATTGACTTCACCGACGGAACATTTTTCAGAAGGAACAAAGTTTATCGAGTTGAATCCCGATTGTTAACAAATTACACACAGCTTGAAATAGCATGCAACGTGCGGCTGCTATGTTACTTCAGACTCGGAACTATGGCGAGCGAGGCCGGGGAGCGCGCACGTGTCAACTTACATAAGTGGATCATCAAGTTACTAATTAGCCTGACATACGAAACTTACGTTATCAAATTATTGAGAATCATGTCTCGCGCTTAACGATCCCGGGCCGCTCTCACACTCTAGTAAAGTACGCCCAATTTATAATTTTGAGATCTAATTTGGATAATTGAGAAAGTTGCCAATTGTGTAAATGTAAGGATATTGAAAGACTTTTTATACATTCAACTTTCAACTGGAAAAATATCAATAGAATATTCATAGAAAATACCAAGGAAACACGCGCACACATGATTGCTTAACCAGTTGAAAGTTGCGCGTCATCGGCCCAAGAGACTTGGGTCAGCGGGCTAAAATTTAACTAATATCTACGAAAGCGGGTGTCTCACGTTATTATACATACATTCCGTTCGGGAACACACACGCAACCGCTTCGTCAGATACTGTTTAAACTTTAAAGATATAAATTCAACCAAGAGTTGTATTGCAATCGTTCCATTTACAAACTTTAAATAATATGTATGCATGCGTACCGATTCTTTCAATACTGTCTGAACTGGAAAAAAATATGCAAAATGTCTTTTAAGTCTTTCCAATATATCTGTCAGACAAACGTTTTTGGACAAACTTTGTTTCTAAAGCGTAGTGTATAAAACTGAGTGCACCAACATGCCTACATAAATATAGCAAAAATTGTGGTAAAAATTACATAAAATAGACGATGGAATATATTAAAAGTAAAATATAATATCAAAGTAAAAAATACGGATGTGATATAAAATATAGAAATAAATAGTTTAAACGTAGTTATGAATAATAATAATGGATATATTATGAAGAGATTTATTACTCGTTAATAACTATCGCTTCTTTGAAGTATTGGCTCTGTCTCCAGGCGAACTGACGGGTACCATCACGGAAAAAAGACCATGAAATCCATCGTTAAAACAATTCAATGACACAACATAAAAATATCATAATGTATATAGTTGAGGTGGGTTGTGTGTGGCGCTCCTTGGCGACGGCCTGCCTTGTCCAGTGCCTACGGCTTACGGCTCTCGACTGATGCACAAAGTGTGATACATAACAGCTACAATGGAGTGATCGAGCCGGGCGCTCTTTGTCTCGCATAACAACAGCGTTACCACCACGCTTAGACTGTGAGCATAGTTTATATCCAGAATATGACTATAGCAATTACTTATCTCATTAGTGTTTGTCAGTTAGGATGCAGAGTGACCAGAAAAAATCAAGGCATCAATTTCAGACGCCGCTCATGCTATGCTTTTTAAGTAGGTTGTCTAGTTCTGAGTAGACACTAAGAATATCCATACTTGCAATATTGTCATTTTTACTTTCTAACATTAGTGGAACTCCATATTAGTATCCGCTGCACTTGCAATCACTTTTATTGTCAGGTCTATTTTTATACTAATTTGTAATAAGGATAGAAATAAACAATATCCATACAGATTTTTATTTTCACATATCTAGTTTAAAATAATCTTGCTGATGTAGAGTCGTCTGATATTACTCCGTCCAGGATTCACGTCCACGGCTTATTTAGTTTATAAAGAATCCATTTTGTATCAAGACATTACTACTTAAACCTACTTAAAAATTTAGATTCGTTTATTTCATGAGTACAAACTAAAGCTTTTATTTGAAAACTCCTACAGGATTCCTCGTCGAACCCGTTATAGTATAAATTTGAAGAACTGCACATCCAGAAAAAGAGCTATTTTTTATAATATACAGGCTATATAAATATCCAGTTAACAAACTATATTCACATTCAGGGGACAAAAATAAGGGATCTATTTACCATTACAGTAAGTCTTATATTTCTAAACATTATGCGACAGTAGAGAGACCCGGTCAAACAGCATGTAGAATAACTGGTGAGGTTATATTGGAAACTTACAATGTAGGATATCATAACTACCTATCATCAAACAGTAGATAATACAACTAGTTTTATAGAGTGTAACAACCAAGTTTGGATGACTCATTTGGGCGTGGCAGTGAGTGGCAGGTTCGTCTAAAAATATGTTTGAAATGGTTGACACGTCGTTAAAATTGGCATTATTTTCCGAAAGCAAGGATTATAAAATGCAACGTTTACGGATGGTGCATTGGTTGCAGGGATGTGTGCAAAAGAATTTCAAGATTCATTGTACTCTGTCATCGTCGCGTCACACTTTGTCTTATTGTTTTGCAGGTGGTGTAGTGGAATAGAAACCTCTTTACTTACCAAGACAGTCATCTCTCCTGTTTTGACCTTTATTGATGTATTAATACTTACCAGGTCCAGCCTCTAGGTTACATTACCAAAAGAATTTGCAATGTACTGCATTTCTGGCTTTACCTACTTTGTTTTTCATTTTATGGTATTGTTTATACTGCTTTGTTTGTGAATGTTTATTACGATAGATGAACGTGTTTCATCATTTTCCGTGCATCAGAATATTGTTTCTAGTCTTTTAAATGAGTGTACGTTGCATTTATTTGTGTTTGGTTAGCGTATGTTTAGTAAAACAGATTAATTTGTTGTGTATTTTATTGACAATCATACGATTTTTTCTACGATATTTATTTTAACTTTAAATATCCATATTTATTTATCGTAATCTATCCAATCAGTTAATAAATCATCTTAAGATATCAATAAAGTTAATTGAATGATCGTCACAATATTATTATGACTTGACCCAGTACACACAATACAGGGCTTCATTAAATAAATTACTGTCGTCCTAAATATATTTCATTAGTCAAGTATAATTTATTGTAGATATGACAAAGTGATGTGTCATTCTCCCAACCCTAATCTGGTCTTGGTACTTCGATCGTGTCCAGTAACAAAAGCTATTAGTCTGCGTGCTATCCGATCAATGGCTGCCATTAATCAAAGGCACGGCTATTGCTGCAAGCTGTGTTGAATAGCCATTCTATTTTCATGTAGCGTTTCGAGATTCGTCCTTTTCACAAGCAGAACGTGATTATTTGCTATAAATAATTTTAAAAAATTCTGGGTTTAAAAAAATTACACGTTTTTGGTTATTCGAGAGCATCAGTCATCACGTTCTCTCTGAGAAATGGGCGATCCTTATAAGACAGAGCGTGACGCAAGATTTTGGATTAGTGTTTTTAGTTATGCCAATTTTGGTTTTAGTTGAGTTATGACGAAATACTCATGCATTTCGCAAGTATCAATTTTGTGGCCAATTATAAAAATTTTGAAACACCCAGAATACGCAGGACAGTTCTAAATTAAGTATCGGATATCCAAAATGCGTAATGGTCTACAGTCATAGGATAAGAAATGTAAATCTAAATAAAAATAAAGAAGCGATTACAATAGTGATAAGGTAAGTTTGAAGATGTGAGGATATGCCTAGAGAATAGGTGCACAAAACATGCCAACTTGGTGAGATTGAAAGAAATAGGGGCGCATGCATACAGTAAATAAAGCAATAAACGGTAGTCAAGTATGTAAGGGTATGAATCTACCCAAGCTAAGGGGTGACGTGAAGAGCAAATAAATAAAACTAACACTTCGCAAATAAATCGAAGTGTTGGAAAAAAATGCAAATTTTATAACTCTTGGCAAACCTGCAATTGTTAAGCGCATGGTACATTAACAAGAGATAGCACCTGAAACTTGAATTATCTTATAAATAGGTATTTACCCTATCTGCAAACAAAGAGTTATATACTTATAACTTACTCTAGTAGACAATCTTAACAGGGCATCCAGGAAGAAATGGTTATGTGTTAGTATTAAAAGGGGCATACTATAGTAAAAGATATAAGAGAAGTAAACCACCAACCGACGTTATGGTCGGTATCTTCCTGATTCATTATGGGCATACACTGTATAGTTGGTATCTCAGAGTTGTTGTATTCAGAAGTGAATTTCTTTCAATACCTTGTTGGCTTGAGTATTGTGGCAAGTGCTGTCAGAAGCGCATTCTTCAGAAGACGGTCCAGCGGTGAAAGTGGAGCTCTGAGAGGAGACAGGCGAGACGCGTCCGTCGGTCAGCGGGAGACGCTGTTCCTGAACGCAAGCAAGACTGCGAGCCAAACAAATGTCATTAGGATCCTGAGATTCAACCATGTGGCGCTTTAACCTTTAGTTCTTGTTTCTTTACCGTTTAAGAGTAACAAGAGTTCCAGTGAGTTTCTTGCAGCGGCGCAAAGCCAGCTCGAGGCGCTCCGGCTCTTCTTCCAGCATCTTCTCCTTGCGCACCACCTGGAAACGTTGGCCAAAAAATTTACAAGTGGACACTAAACTCAAATTATTTATTTAAATATTATAATAATGTCATACATTATTTTTAGAATATGAGAAACAAAATTTATATCTACGTACTTTTTAATGGGACAAAGAAATAATATTTTATTGATTCTTACCTTCTCCATCTCAGCGGCCAGCTTGGCTTTCATGGTCTCCTGCAGAATCGGGAACTTCAGCTTCCAGTCGGCTACAGTCTTGCTGCTCTTGGACAGCACCATGGCAATGCGTTCAATATCGGCCATGTTCACGCGAGTCTCCCTGAAATTTGAAAACAACTGTCAATACACTTGCGAGGAACAACCTAAATATTTTTTTAACAAAGTCTAATATTTTTTCATCATTAATTTGTGTATAATATTTATGTATAGAATATTGACCTGTTAGCGGCTTGACCACGAAGGCGTTCTACAGTGGCTTCAAGCTCATACAGATCGTTCTCTAGGAGCAGCATGTCCTGGCGGTAAATCTCTTCTTCGCGAGTAAGTTGCTAAAGAAATCACAAAAACAATATTAGTTATTAGCATAATTATATTCAGAGTTCGGGTTGGTTTAAAGTGCATATACGTACAGAATCAGGATCGAGCTCGCAGAAGCTTGCAGCAAGAGCGCCAATTTTGACGATAGTTTCAGCCATTAGTTGCCTCATCTGAATAGCGTGAGTGAGGGTTGAGCGACGCAGATTGCGGGTCTGAGAATCAAATCATGATCACTTGTGACTTACCAGTCCATTCGTAACTCTAGAAAATAATTCGCTATTGCTAGAAATTCGCTTGAAATAAATTATCGTTGCAATCGCAAAAGCTCGCGCCGGAGCAATGTAACAACCAAGTAGTGTTTGCAACATACCTCAATCCTCAGATCGCGGCTTTGTTTCTGCAGCACGCGCAGTTGGCTGAAGAAATCGGGAGTAACGTTGATAGTGTAGATCTTCTGGGGGACCAGAGCCAGTTGCTGGCCGACGAGCCCGGCCGGTTTCGGCGGGGGAGCAGGCTTGAGGCGGTCTCGCTCTGAAAGATAACATTGCATTATTGGAGTTTAAACGGACACTGAAACTACCACTTTACGCAGCTAAATAAACAAGCACGATATATTGGTAATTGCAATGATGTAACTCTAGCAATACTGAATATTCTTCGTCCATCGATCGAAGCCGGCGCTAAGCTTAGTCAAATGATAAATAAATATAGTTAAGGGTCCTCCACCATATTTTAAAATCCGGTATGACCAAAGCTACGCTGGCGTTAGTAGATTATATCTGTACAGTTATAATAAAATGTGATTATTCAAATATCAATTGATACAAAGAGTTACCTTGAGACGACGTCCTCGGCAAAGTTGATGATTTGATTGCCGGTTTGGTTGGTTTGGTATCGGCTTGTAATGGCAAAGAAGTAAGCGGAAAGAAATCAAATACAAGAATTATGAACATGGTTATGATATTAACTACGACAGTGATCAGAAAAGATATAATGTATACAGAGGATCTTGTCAGCTTCGAGAATGATGTGATGACTTTGGCAAAAATAATATCACAAACACTTTATCTTCATTCTCGGAAGTAATCACAAACTATATGATCGCCGAGGATGAGGCCATTCTGAGGTCGATGATAAATCATAAGAACTGTTAAATAAACGAAAATAATCAATAATAGAAACTGACAACAATGTGAGCGTATATGGGGGAATCGGTTCATCACACACAAAGGGTCTGATGATGGCTTGTATTTTTATTTACTCATTAATATGTGATGCTATTTTATTTTTGTCTCACACACTAGCATTTAACGGGTATACGACACCAAATAATCATTATTAGAATTATATTCGATATTATAATATGTTATATAATATATAGAGTACAGGCAGCACGCGTTTACGTTACCAGGCTCTGTGCCCTCGTGATACAGACATGTGCGTCACGAGTCGCACGCGAGCCTTGTATGTTACAAATACCAGGTTCTATAACAACAACCACCACCGAGGGTTTATGCATTATCAATCACAATACTTTCTTCACCCGTTACTTATTTAACTACAATAGACTACGATATCAGTCAACTTGCAACAAGGGCCTTATGTTTACATAGTGATACGAGAGCATACCTGCGTGTTGCGGCGAGTGTTGTTTAGGCGAGCTCATGTCTGGTGGGTCATCGCTAAATGATACCGATTTCTCAAATGAGACAGATTTTTCTGAAATGACAAAGTTTAGTTTGATAAGTGAGTGTTGTTTGATACATACCGTGGCTTTCTTATGGGTTGCGTAATCAATTCAAACCAATTAGCAATAACACTACGGGGATATGTCTGTACACAAAAAAACAGTGGTAAGAGGTGCTAAGTGATGTAAAATATTTTTGGTGCGATTTATTGATTTCCAATTAAATGTTTGGATTTGGAATAGTTAGAAAAAGATTGTATTCTTTTATTTTTGGAAGGTTTATCAAAGGAAAGGTAACAGTGACAAAGAAGTATTTAATAAAAAGGCTCAGTTAATGTGAGCAATATCCAAAGGCAGAATTTTTTTCTTAAATGACATGAAGTTAACAATTCAGAATTTAAAATACATTCACGAATGGGGAAAAGACAGTTCAATCAAACATTACAAATGCTAAAGACACAAACAATATCACATGACAACTTATTAAAAACTTGCGAATTCTACGAAATAACTAAAACGAAAGTGATCGGTGAGGCAAAGTATCGGTATTCCCACATGTTTCACGAGACGATGGCCATAGTAACTACGTACACATTATCGGCACACGTTATCATCAAGTCCAGCAATGATTTTCTACGTAAGAAAGCCTTTACTACCAGATGTCGTATGAATTCATCGCCGAAGTAAAATAAACTTAACAGATTCGTTCAAAATGTACAATGTAAAAGTAATGAACTCAGACGTATTAGGTGATGGTATGACGATAATACGAAGAAAGATTGCAAGACAGATGCACTTGAACCTAATACAATAATTGTTCATGAGAAAGCTGAAATAAGAAAAATATCACTCGATTTAGCAAGCAAGCTTGGGCGTGATAGTGATGAAGTTAGCTAAATGCATTGCGAATGTCGTAGGTTTTATAGGACATTTGGCAAACCACGAGTCGAACACATTGGCGATGTGAAAGTGAAGCTTTCCCTGTCCGTCAGCGCGAGATGTGCGGAAGCATCTCCGTCGGAGTTACTCGAATGGTAATGGAATGTGGTAGAACCCATAATCTGCGGTTTTGTTTTTCTTTACTACGAAGCTATTAAAGTCAACGTTGAATGGTTAGGTTGTATTATAGCATTAGGTGTTGTCAACCACAAACACCACGTTTAAAGTTATTAGCTTTTCCTATATTTATATTCTATTCAATTTCTATGCCCATACCGAAACCGCGAAACCGGATTTGCCGAAGGGATTGTTAGCCCGGAAATGTTATTCTTGACATTAGCAATGCATCAGCGTAAACTCTTTGACCGCCTCCGTTTACACTTACGAAATTTATCTCTCCCTAACTTAGGAGGTCTCTCGTTGCTGGTAAAACGCGCCGCATCTGAGTGCAGGAAAACGCAAGCTACATTAACGTATGAAGCTTTAGGTAACAGCTGATAAGCCAGTCGACCGAGTCATGGTCGATCAGACAGAACTGCCACAATTCTAAAGTTTTGCCTCGTAATCTGAGTGAAATATTCCCAGTTGAGTCATTAGTAGAACGACATTGATAATATAATAGATATAATATACACGAAGGCTTTGTCGTTAACATTTCACTGCTGCTTAATCAATAAGATTTGAGAGCTCCTGCATACTAGTGCGTGATGCGTATAGGTACATTCAACAGACGCATTCTTTGGACAAGCACTAGTATGACGGAGCTTTAAATCCAAAACACTGCCGTTACGTTACAGTAGCATTAAACGTAAGCGTCACTTACCCTGTGCTGGAGGCCGAGCTTGGTAAGTCTGATACTCCTGGCGCGGAGCCCGCAGCCGGAGCGGGCGGCTGGCTCGGGACCTGCAAAGCTTTCTGCACGAGCCCCGTCAAATTGGCTAGTTGCCGTTCCATCTTCTCAACACGAAGTCGTTGCATATCATCCACTTGGGGCCTGAAAAACATTATTTGAAATATCCTGTCTATGCAGTCACGTACATATGGCATGCACTAGTTATTCCATTCATTTCAAATATTTCGCCTTAAGCATTAATTATCGCATGGCTAATTTTAGGAAACGGGATTTAAATTGTATGTGAATTGATATTGTGGCCACAATATCGCGCAGCTCATATAGGAGAAGGATTACTCCTTTTTTTACTAGATGTACCTTCGTTACCAACCAATGATATTTCATTAGGATTGAGGTTGAGTAAACATCGAATGTTTTGCTTGAGGTTACCTGGCATCATAAGCCGGGCGAGGCATGGGGCGCGGTGCGGTGGTGATGGTATTCACCCCATACAACTGGTACGCCTCGTCAATCATGACGCCATCACTGTTGGTACAAAACAATACACTAAAACTAAATGCCGTAAATACTTACTTACTTTCTGGATTTTTATTTTTAAAATTAGAACATGAATTTAAAAAAACTACAGAAGATAATATTGTGTCACCTGGCTTCTTCGTCGATGGAAGAACCAAGGTTCTGCCTTGCTCCACCGGGACCCAGATACTGAGTATAGTAGGGATCTTCGTAAGGAGCCCTGGCCGCTCCGCGCTCCGGCGACGACATGTAACCTTCAGCATGACCTGTACACACCCAAGGAATATGAAGACTTGCACACCACTCGAGCGCAACTCAAAAATATCTCAAATTGTACATTACAAGATACAATAGTTATATTGTGGTCACAAAGCCAGATACTGAATATTAAAGCATGCGAATTATACAAAAGTTTTCTAGTCACGTGTAGTAAATACCATTATAAATATATATTATAATTATAGCTTATACTTTACCTGTTTACGATCCAAATTTAATTTAACAGATGGTGTTAAGGGAAATAGGTGATTTTTTTTAAAGAGACAAACGTTGGCAATACATCCTGGGGGACGTAGGTCCACGAAATTTTGAAAACGTTGCAATAATTAAAGTGGTGTTAGTTTGAGAAATATAGAATTGAATTGGATTAAAGACAATCAATCAAAAAGTTTTATATCAAACAAACCAAAAGTGCGCTCGTTAGCACAAGATTCAAAGTTCGTACAGACAAAGCATTAGCAAATTAAGTTTTGGAAGCGAAAGTAACGTGTTCATAGGTGGCGGGCCTGATTACCGGGGATCGTGTACAGTTGGTCGGGCCCCCGGGAGCAATCGGCCGCAGCGAAGGGGAAACAGCGTTCTGACCCACTCCCCGGGATGTATGTGCGCATCGGCTTGACCGGCGCTTGGGGACCTACACACACACGGCTTGTGCCGAACTTAAGAACGCCAGAATGTCCCGACCTTGCGCCTTTACCGGTCCGTCCAATCTGACTTCACTTTAGTTTTGTGGGTAATGACATTACTAGACACTTTTAAAGAAAAAAAAATTAGGTTCCAATTTATTTGGACGAGTCACCTTTTGTCAAAATTCGTTTTGTCTTCGAATCGAATTGTAAATGAAATGGTTACAGTATCTCGCATTTTTATTCAGGTTACTTGAAATAAAACTGTCTTGGTTCGAGACATCAATTTGAGTCGATGTTCCTGAAAAGATTATTTGATTTGTGAGTATTTGAGAGGACGGTAGTTACCAGAGGCAGGGTGTGGCTTGACGCGGTCGGCAGGCACTGGCGGGGCGGCGGGCGAGAAGGCGCGCAGGATGGTGCCTCCGCGGGGCAGGGTGCTCGGCGCCTGGCCTCCGATGTAGTAAGCAGGGGCCTTCACCTGCCGAATACATTATTATTAGATATACTGAAAATGTCACGTAAATCTATAAATAAAGAAAATGTGTTGGTACAAACTAATAATTTAGAATCGCCCAAAAGAGTTGTACCTTATACCTACTACTCTATAGCTACTATTCTATCGAATTGTGCACGCGTCTAACGTTACTAACAGCATTCCTAGTTCAATAGAAAATTTACAAAAGAATATTTCTTCGGCATTCATATTAAGTCAGTTCAGAAGGTATTCTATCGTTCACGAAGAGACTATCGAGCATTCATCATTTGTGTGAGACTAGATATTATTCAAAGCCTAATCATCGGGTTGACTAGAGATTGCTGTTATTATAAATTATCAGAATGTATAAATTATACACCGATGTACAATCATAGTTCAACAATGTGCTGAAAAGAAATAACATTGTGGTTTACAAACAAAACGACGACGCATTGACGATCTGGCGCGCAACAGGAAGCAGAGTCAGTCGGCAAACCGTTTTTCCGAAGAAAGCACTCCTCGCTATTCTAAAAGGCGGTCATGTCATTTAGAAAATAACCTGTCGGTAAACTTGTATAGTCTGATTATGTTTACCCAATACTGCATCTCCATGAAGGTTACGATAATTAATTCGGACATTTCTAATTTTACATAATCGCAGTTTTTAGGTCGCTGATTAACATGCCGTGGTTATTTTTAACTGTGTTGTTGAGTGTAGCGACTACTGGTCTCTCGATAAACAGACCCGTGTACAAAATTGTACTCAAACAGAAAGGATATGCTCAGGTTTGTTGATCATTCATTACCATCGTAGTTAATGTGATATCGTGTCATTTTTGCCTCAAAAACATCGTGTCGGAATTCTCTGAAAAAACATATTTGTGCCAGTGATATATTTTTTATGAACAGGCCAAACATTTTCTTTAAAATCTTACTATTGTCATACATCTATCAGAATCCGTAATATTACATGGCGTAATCTTTTCGTGAGCGAAGCAGTGATACGACATTTTTTCCGATGTATTGTTCGATGGATTTGAGGTCAGTGTTTGATTGTTCGAATGTAATTTCAGTTTATTCAATATGACATCGAGACGCCCCCTCTGAGGGAGTTCACATTTTGCACTTGGATACGTATTTACGACCTGAGCGGAGACCAGAGCATATTCACGTATGTCGGTGAGTACTTAAACTGCATATACTTATATTTTTAAAGGTCGCCATTAAAGTCGTTCAACGCGTCAGACTACGCTGGTTAAACACCAAAATAATGAGTAATCTGGATTGCGTTAGTATAATTATTTTGACCTCCTTAAACCAAACTTGCTCACCGATGCAGGTTGAGTTGCACAATGTAATATTTTGGATATTTAATGAACTGCTTTAGATCACTTTCATCACTCTAAATTGGAGGATCAATAAAGCCTGCACGGAGATGTTGTTCTAACAACTTTCGAATGAAGGTGGAATTTATTGTGTCGTAAGGCAGGGTTCCTAGGGATTCCAAGTTAATTTACACTATGTGTTTCTGATGGAGATAGGACAGTACTGGCGGGGAGCCACTCGTCAACCGTTGTCGCATTTCACACCTCAGTGAATATCAATAGGGTGACAACCGTTCACTCTGTATGAGAATTTGCCTGCATTTTACATGATTAATCCCAGCTGAGGTTATTGTCATCAGCGGCAGTTAGACTTCAAATCTTTAGCTGCAGAGTGTAGAGTATTTATTTTTAAGTAATTTGGCATTTACTTACAAATAAATATATTTTAATTTTTCCCTAAGTTGCTACACCAACCAATTCTTTATTTTCCATGACTCATAGCTTAGGAATTATAATACTTTTTGTCAACTGAATGCGAATGTCGTAAGTTAGTTTACAAAACTCGGCAAACAACAATCATAAATGCTTATTGTTTTGATTCAAAACAAATGCTTAGAGATCATTCAAACAGATGAATAGCATTTAAATCATGCATCAATGCAAGATCACCAACAATTCACTACATGTTTAATAAGTGGGATTATTACTTGCGTGTTTCTCTCATTGATCACCACTTAAACATAGTACTAGTTGTAAATTAATCAATAAAAAGTGTTATCGCTAATTTCGTAACACTCGCAATGCTCGATCAGGGTTGGGAGACATACATAATGAATGCGCACTCGATATACGACTTCATGGTCCAATAAGTACTTTTTATGTGCCGACATATTAATGCGAGTATTTGCTTGTTTTTAGCGAATGGCAACAACCGTGTCGTAAGGCTGTGGCTCGACTCGGGAGGGAAAAGCATTAACGTAGCAATCAACGGGAAGATATCGTCAAGTTCTCCGGTGGATATCACAAAGGACGTGTGGCGGCACGTGTGCTTGTCCTACCAGTCGGACTTCGGAGCGTGGGCACTGTATGTGGACTCCCGCCTCATCTCCTGCCAAGCATCGCAGAGCGTAAGTAAATAATGATCGATATCGATCGCCGCAGTGTCCAGCGAATGACACATGCATTATGTATTAAACCATCAGGAATAGCAAGTTTTTTGATTGCAGTATTATGATAATTAGGCAAATTAAATGCTTTCTGTTTGAGCCTTTGTCGCAGTACGCAGATACGCAAATGAATGTACGTGTAACACTTCAGCGATTTGCTGTGTTACGTTCTTCATTATTTCGTTGGATAGGTTTTTCTACAAAACGAACCACATTTGAGAACATCTGTATAGTTTTTTATTGTGAGATTTGACGCTTACGCTTCTCCAAACAATATTCCGCTTAAGCAATACATCTACCGTGTAGACTATAAACTGTTACATAAAGTTTTCGAATTTCCTGGAATTCTCTGACTCAAAAATAATTCCTGTTTGAAGGGCTACACAGCTTTGCAGCATTAGAATATTATTTAAATATGTATGTTAAGTTCTTTTTGTAGACAAATTTACTTATTTACAAAATAATAAATTATACAAACAAATTGGTTATGTATTAAAAACGTCAAATAACTCATCGACCTATACGAGTTTTCTAGTTCAAACGTATCATAAAACGAATGCAACATTAAATATCAGTAGACGTTCAGTATGTCAATACTAAACGTAACCGAATTAATAAGGGTCATGCCGAGTTCACAGAACTCGATAAGCAGGCAAACACGAACACTCACCTGATAGTTGGTACACGAACAGAAAAATAGCCGCGTATCGTTATTTGGCTCGTGAGGTCACCGCGACCACGATTTAGCATACAGATAATCATGTGATAAATTGACATAGACAGTTATTACGAAACTAGATCTCCAGACAAGGCTGTTACTATCCATAGAGAAACAACTCTATCTTAAGTTTCACGATAACCTGCGGCTAATCAATACCTTGATAATGTGTTGTGTAACCTACGCAAATTTTATTACAAGGACACATTATTAGAATTATTAGCTTAGCAGCTGGTACACCTACGTAATTTTTCATAGGCCGTGGATTTAATATAATTTGCAATATTTCATTTTTCAGCTCCAAGGATTTGTTCTGCCAGGTGGCGGCAGCGTCATTGTCGGATACGGCACAGCGGACGCCGGTAAGTCATTTACTATATTAACTTGCCACTCAAATGTAACCTTTCAACACTTTAATATAATTATCTTAATTTACAGGTGGTCAAAATGGGTTGGAAGGTGAAATATTTGGAGCTAACATGATTCTTGCTTCAACAATTGAAAGGAATTACACAATAAGGAACGACCCTCTTTATGGACAAAAAAGATTCCGTAAAAACCAAATGAAAAGCGGTAACAGTAACATGAATTACATAATTTTAAGTGATTTACAAACCGGTGAACTAAAGAATAATTTCGAAACCACACCAGTGCCAGTTTCTAATGCCACTAGAAGTTTTATCAAGTTTCGGACTCCACATAGCTTTATTGATCATGTTGTCGGCTACGATTTTTCGTCAAGAAAGCCTTCTTTATTGGAAGACAAGGATTATTTGGGTATGACAGGAAAAAAACAATCAACTGAAGGTTTAAACTTTTGGAATGTAAATCAGAATGAACATACTGGTAAATACAATATGCCTTACAAAAATAAAAGCCAGCCACAAGAAGCAAAATCTCCAAATCCACTGATGATATCTGAATATGAAACACCGCCTCCCCTACCTGCATTTACATATTTAGACAAAACATTAGATATAGAAAATTCACCTCCTGAGGCATATAAGTTCGCGAACGTCGCCACTGAACCTGTAGAAAAGAACACTAAAGTTTACGGCCAATGGACTAGCTCAAAATTTGCAGGAAGCGTCTTGAATTATCTGAAAAACATTCAATTCCGTGCAAGGGAACAAAAGAAAGTACCACAAACAATCCCGCTTAATAAAATATCAGACAACTTTCCATATTCATCTGACTTTAAAGTGGTTAAAGTAAGGCCGCCTTTTCAATTCCAACGTCGAAACTTAGTGGAAAAACAGTTTGAAACTAGTAAACGCAGTCCCCAAATTAACGTTCAGATTCTCGAAGAAGATATACGAAACAATATTTTAAGAACGCACGCACAAAGTCAGCCTAAACATGTTGGAATAACAAACAGGGGTAGGAACAAAAAACAAGAACGTCGATTTTATAGAAACGTCGAGGGTCAAGACTCCAACGAGAGTTTGGAAAGTACTGAAACTATTCCAAATTCTAAATACGATTTGCCCCATAAGAGAAAGCAAAATTCTGCTGATATAACGTTACAAACGAATAATTTATTATCAATTCTACCTTTTTTGAAGTCGCTAGAATATTTTGTGGAAAACGCGCAACGTCAAGACGTGCCAAAACTAGAGAAGGAACCTGACATGTATACAAAAAGTCTGTCTGTACCTAACAAGTGGCACAATGTTAAGTCTTACAGTAATGATTATACTCCACGGGAGATAAAACTTAACACCGAAGACGGACAGAGCGCCATAGAAGAAAAGATAGCCCAGGTAAACAAAAGGCATCCAGCGATCCGTCTCAATTATAAACATGACAAAGCAAAAATATTTCCTCATAGAGAAGACAAATCAATATTAAAAGGTCGCGAGTTAGCTATGGAAGTATCGAATCAATCAGACTACAATAAAGACTCAATATCAATTCTAAAGTATAATCATGGTTTCTTGCCGGGACATATTAAGAAAACTAGAGTCAGTGAAAGGTTATCTGCGTTACATAGGAAAGAGAGGAAGAATGAGCGGATAAACGACTTCAACAAGAATGTAAAAATTGGGAACGCATTAAATGAGAGGCATATAATTGGGACAAACGAGGAACAGAATAAGAAAAGTTTCGTTGGTGGAATAGACATCGTACCAGATCTCACCAAATACAGGTCTGATGTAGACGATACTACAAACATCCCAGGATCGTTGGCTCCAAGGATATGCAGGAATCTGGAGTTATTTGATCGCGTACTGTACGTGCAGCCAGATGACAGCATCGTTATGACACATATTCTGTCTCCGGTGAGAGATCAGAACATCGGTATAGAGTTCGTCATACAAAATTACAAAAAATGTTCCCTGGAAGAGTCTGACTTGCAAAATAACGCGATGCTATACATAGATTGGAGCAAGACACCGGTCAGACTGTTCGGAGGTTCCTATCCGAAGAAGACCACCGATCTATGTGGGTTCTTTTAAAAACAGATTTTTTTGTTTATTTTTAAATCATGTTTTTAATGCTAAGACTGTATTTCAAATAAAGTTATAGAAATATTGACTTTTGTTTTAAAGATTTTATTAAATATGAATAAAGTATTTAATTTTCCGAGTGTTAACTTACTAAACATCAAATCATGCATGCATCAATAAATTAGATATCACGGAAAGATTTTGTATTTAACTATGTTTATAAACAACAATAAACATAATTTACGTCAGACATAATAGTTTTACTTAAATTTATAATTATAATACCATGATAATATGGTACTTTGATTTTATATTAAACATGTAGTTATATATGTAGCTATATCTTAACAGTAGGCACCTATACAACTTGAACACTAAAAAGTAAATTTCACTCGGGAAAGAACAAAAAAGAAAATATTCTAAGGAAAACTTTTAACAAAGCTGCAAAACTTGTTTTTATTAAAATCGTAAACAGGAACCTTTTCTTTTAAGAGAAACAAGAGGAACAAGAAAGCCTATACATTTGATGGAGGTGATAATATTGACTGAAGATTCCTCGCAAAATACATGTTGGGCAAAGAATCAGTCATACTTACTCGTACGGTGTAGGTACCTGTCTTAGCGACGCGATTACGCTTCCTTGCGAATATCCGCCATTTTATAAATGATCGGAAACTTGGGATAAGCGGAAATGGAAATATATTTAGTTGATCTTTGAGCTAGGTCTTCCTTGCTTTTGATCGAATACGTCAACAGAATCGTAATACCTCATAGGTTTGTGTCAAATTTGATATATCAAATAAATTCATCGCTGTATACAAATACATGATCAAGCAGAAAAAACCAGTCCAATTTTTCATAAATCTACCTGACGGACATAAAAATTAATCATCATCTCGCATATTTACGATCGACTTAAAACGTAATAAAATGTGGGTCAAGGTTTGTCCGTAACAAAGTGTATGATGTGACTTTATCTCGGAAGAAACAGCTGGTCAAACCGGTTTGAGGGCTCGACCCAACAAGAGCACTTACTTACGCAATACACACAAATTATTGACGTAAGTACTTGCTGCATTCATACAATTCCGAATGTCTTTTCCATTGTTGAGGCCGATATTACGAAAATGCGTTAAAAAAAAGCATAAGGAATTACTATCTCAGTCTTTGATACTACCTACTATTACTACTGCGATAATATGGAAAGTTTTTTAATCTTAAGTCAAAAGCTTTTTTCAGTTAATATTCGCTACCGATATCTGAGGTCAATGCACGGATTATAAGTTCTTACGATACCTCGAGTCGGTAAACTCACGCTAAAACAACGGAATATAGTCCAGTCATTTGGTAGAAAATAAGGGGGTTACCTGGAAAGTTTTCCGGGAGTTTTGAAAATTTGGTATTTTATAGATTTGGATATGCTCTTTTCGAATTTTAACTTTGCCACCTCGTACGACCGCCGCTCGCGCCGCCATTTTGAAAAAATGGCGCCCAAAAACGGTTTTTTGGGAATATCTCCTTTCTGAGGCATTTTACGAAAAAATAATTTCTACAAAATTAAACTTGAAAAAATTTCCTACACTTTATGTCTTATTCACTTTTTCATAAAATCAATAGTTTTGGATGTACGAGCACCGCAAAGTATTACTTATTCATCTGCCACCACCACGTGTTTTTTGTATATTTTTCTAAAATGTTCCATTACTGCCGCCGGTTTTCAAGTAAATTGTCACAAATAAAACAATTTTCCGTATAAGAAGCCATAGATCTAAGAACATAATCAACACTGTACGTCAATAAACGTACATTGATGATTCAGTCTAAACTAAATATTTCTCTTAATATAGCTTCTACCAACAAATTTTTCGTTGAAGTTTCGTTCATAGTCGAGAGAAAGGGCCCGATTCAAAAGTGACATATTACCCTGACACCTACTTCTTAAAAACCGGCGGCAGTAATAGAACAGTTAAGAACAATATACGAAACACTCGTAGTGGTGCAAATGAACAATACTTTGCGGCGCTCGTACGTCCAAAACTATTGATTTTATGAAAAAGTGAATAAGACATAAAGTGTAGGAAATTTTTTCTAGTTTAATTTTGTAGAAATTATTTTTTTCGTAAAATGCGTCGGAAAGGAGATATTCCCAAAAAACTGTTTTTAGGCGCCATTTTTTCAAAATGGCGGCGCGAGCGGCGGTGGTACGAGGTGGCAAAGTTAAAATTCGAAAAGAGCATATCGAAATCTATAAAATACCCAATTTTCAAAACTCCCGGAAAACTTTCCAGGTAAAACTACCAAATGACTGGACTAATATAGAAAAACAATTTATTGAATTCAGAGAACTTATACAATCATTATAACAATATGCCAGCAAGTAGTCTTGAAGAAAATAGTTCGAATCCCTATTTCGTAGAGTTTAAATTGAATAAATTCCGTTCCGATTCCCCTTTTCGTGCTCCATCATTTCTCGAGCTGACATGAGAAGACTTATGACTGCATTCTGTATTGCCGAGCTTTTCAAAGACCAACAAAAGGTATTCAGGTATATTCGCAGTAAACAGTTCTCCGAGTATTGTCGGTTAGCGATAGCGATAGTTTGTATAAATTAGTTTACATTATATAAGTTAATTTATTACCAATAGAAATCAGTTCAAGGCCCGTAGATTAGTTTCAATAAGTGAGATGTAACTGCGTCACAACAGTGGAACGTGGAACCAGTTGGAGGCGAGAGTAACTAAGAATGTTTTTATTACACAAGTTTAGCGGCACTTCATAGTAACACTTTTTGTTGAAATTGTAAATATTTTAGCATTTCATTATGTGTATTCCTACGTAATTATATGCAAAGTGTGTTTTAAGTAAAAAGGTGTTCTGATTATTTATCTTTTTACCGAGAGTCTTCTTAAATATCAGCAATAAACTAACAAAATTTAATTGCTAGTGACTTAATAGGAGGCTGCATTGACAACTTGATTGTCAATACATAACCGACTGCCTAGAGGGGGAAATGAATTTTCGAATCCATACTGCAGACCGTTGCTTGTTTTATTAGCATAATTTTAAGATGGTTGTATGAAAAAATGGGTCCTTAAATGAGTTAGACTTGATTGTAAGAGCAATGTGATGTGCTGCAATATATTATTATTACATTATTCTTTGCTAATTACTACAATATATTATAAAACAAAGTCCTCCACCGTTTCTATCTGTATGTCTGTTTGCGATAAACTCTAAAACGACTGCACCAATTTTTATGATTTTTCACCAATTTATAGAGTGTTTTTAGTATATAATTTGTTAAGTTTTTGTATATATTACGTATATAAAAGAACGTATATATTTTTACGGCTATAACCGACTTTCGCGCGGGCGACAGCTAGTATTTAATAAATACTGACATGTAAAAGTGATAAACAATATCCTAATTGCAGAATAAACTATTTTATTTCATTTCATTACATGTATTTTAAAGGATAGCTACGCGGAAATTCTGCAAAGTTAACCACTTCGAAAATAGCCAGTCAACTTCATAGGAACCTGAAATTCACCCATACTTTCAGCGGAGTCGTAGCTCAGTTGGTAGAGCGTTCGCCTAGCAAGCGAAAGGACCCGGGATCGAAACTCGGCGACTCCAAGAGGTAAATCCTGGACGCTTTTGTTTTTTTTAATTATTTTATATTTGTTTAATTTGTATATTTATTTATTTTTTGCAAATGCGTTTATCGAAATAAATAGATTTTCAAATTAACTTTACGTGAAGTACAATAAATAACTAATATATATAGAGATATTATATACGCAAAAGCTTAAAAAATTATAATTTAATTTGTAGTTATTTCTGCTTGAATATATTTGGGAATGCAAACGCAGGCCAACCCTAAGAGATTCATAATAATGTACTAATTATTTGTACACATTGAAAAGGTTTACAGAAAACTCCGCGATGGTATATGTCTATCTCTTATGGATATCCCACAATATCATTTTTTGTCATTTACTTTTTACAACAAATTATGGCAAATTTTCGAGGCAATTTAAACCAATGCAGCATTAATCCTTATCCAATTAAATACATTGTTCAATTAATTTAGATTTATATGGCAATTTACAGCATATTTTTTAAATGAATATTTTCGAAGATATTATAGATTTAAAAATTGCGGGATGTAGTTTTTGCGGTCAAGCTGGAGCGGGCCGCTATGTTTTTATATACAACGTTCAGTTTTTCTAAACGTACTATTTAGTATCAACATAACACCCGTGCGGAGCCGGGGCGGGTCGCTAGTTCTAAATAAATTTTATGAATTATATAAATTATATGATTTTGAAACAAAAACCTCTAATAGCCCAGTCAAATTAGGGGTTTCACCTCGGAATTAAAGATAATAAGCTGAAATAGCTTTGTTTGGTCGCCCTAAATTTTGTCTCAAAAGTCACAAATTCGGGTTATTCACCAACTCGACACAAGAGACTGGACACACGTGTGTCCAGTTGGTTAAATTCAAAATTAGTGCTACTAATTATTTCGTCATGTGGACACGCCATAATTTTTACGCGTGTCCATATGGGAAACTTAAATTAAATCACTTTTATGTTTTCGTCAACTGGACACACGGTCCTTAAAATCTGATATGTCCAGAATCGGGTATAATACACACGGTGTGTATTATACCCGATTCTTTCGCATATGTTTCCCATTTCCCCAAGTTTCCCATATGGACACGCGTAAAAATTATGGCGTGTCCACATGACGAAATAATTAGTAGCACTAATTTTGAATTTAACCAACTGGACACACGTGTGTCCAGTCTCTTGTGTCGAGTTGGTGAACAACCCACAAATTCTATCGTGTCCGCGTCTTAAGATATTCAAGGTCAAAGGTCACAAAAAACAATTTTTCGCGAATATCTCGGTTCCTATTGCTTAAATGATATTTTCACCAATGTCAAAGTTGTAGAGTACAAAATTCTCTAAACTTTTTTTTATACGATCAACCGTTTTTGAGGTACAGCGCGACGAGTGCGCAGCGTACAGTCATATAATATAATATATGAGGAAATGCAGGGTCAAGTGTGAGTTTCGGTTATCAGTACGTTGTATAAAGTCAATTATTGACAAAAAAAAAATATTAAGCAAAACGAATCTTTCATTCCGAGGTTGGCCCCTTATTTTACCTAATTTGACTGGGCTATAAGCAAAGCCAAATGAGGTGAATATCTAACCAATAAACCGTCACCTTTTAATACATCAGTGTGTGACAGTTTCTGACATTTCTTTTTGCCAATCATGTAATATTTATGGCTGTTTTGCAAAGAATTCCTACCTCCATATTCTAGAATGTCTAAACTTATGTTACCTCAACGCTAACCTTTATTTAGATGAAATAAAGTGGAAATAGCTTTAGGGTACAATTATGTAGAACTCACTCAACAACTATAGATAACCTACAATTGTCCCAAGCATACAGGTTGCAGTTTGCAGAAACCACATCTTACAAAACCGACTCCTCAGTCTGATTGGCGTCAGCAGTTATCTTAGGCGCTCAAATCACGAGGTGCTCTGTTTAGCAGACAGCCCTAAGTACTGCCTATGTATCAAAGTCGACGGTATGAATCGTGAAACGCAATGCAATTTAACAGTGCCCGAGTTATTTAGGACACGGTTGCTTTAGAGGAACGTCCTGTAAATCAATCTGCGTTAGGTAAATGCGGGTAGCGGTTCTCAAACTGTTGATGTGGCTACATAATAGAGCAACGTGCGACTGACATCTTTGTGGACATTATTGTCGCCAATATCTATTGTGAGTAAAATGATCTTACATAATCGCTTGCACGAGTATTTTAGACAAATAAGCGAAGCCAAAGGTACAAAACATATTCCTCTATTAGCAACAGACCAGATAAAAATTTTATTTAAAGATACTATTGAGTATTGAAAAAATCCATAAAAACGGAGTGGTAGTTATGGACTTCGCTTTTATATAAATACTTGTTCAAGGATTTTACATTTGACACTTAAATAAGCTTCGTTAATAAAATGAACTCTTAAAAACAACTAAACATTAGTTTTTTTTTAAACCTTGGGAACTTTAAGTCTATGGTTGTTAGACGTATTTCTTGAAAGGATGCAATATACGTCTCGGTCTTAGAGCTGCCACAAATGTATGGAAAGGAAGGCATAATGGCCGGAAGACATTTGTTTCACCAATTTTATTAGCTACATATGTTTTGCCGTAAAGCAACTAACGACGAACTTAAATAAGTCAGTTTCACTTTCACTCAGCAATTATAATATTATAATGTACTTTGCATACGAATGGTCAACATATAATATCCTGTGAAGGTAACTTTAAGAGAGACAGAACGACAAAGATCGTGAGACAATTTTTAGGTCCAACTCAAAACCAGTTGCCTTTTAGATAAATGATTACATAATGTTATTGACGTCAAATCATTACACATACCTGGACTTAAACCCGCAACCTTGCGTATCGAATCCGGTCGAAACACCTCAGGGCCGCCTCGATTAAAGTACGTCAGAAGTACGCCAGTGGGAAATTATTGAGGTGACATTCAATAAAAGTTTGTTGAAAGCTCAAAAGCTCCAACGTGACAACTGACAGATGTCGACGGAGCGACTTCAGACTTTTCCCAGGCTACTGGAAAGTCAAGCCGACTATACCGACCGACCTATTTTGAAACAAATTTTAATGGAACAAAGTAGTTTTCTCTGAAACGCTGTTTGGAAAAAACATTTCTCACTACGCCTGATTTAGTTTGAGTCTTTCATGCTTCTTACTGTCTCGTAAGTGCCTACGTATTATTTTCGTGTTATTAATACACGCATCAGTCTCGAACGATTTCAAATTGAATTGTCACATAATAAGACAAATATTCTGTTTTGATACTAAAGTACATCTTTTAACTTTAAGGCAAATAATCACAGGCTTTTATTACTACGTTAATAAACAAAGTCGTAATATAACATAATTTAATTACAGTTCAATTTATGAGACAAACATTTCCCAACAATAATTACGACATACCGATCCACAATGCGATATACATATTGGACGCATATTTGTGTACTTAAATAAACCCATATATGTGGTCCGGTATTCGATAGGCAATAGCCGATGGTTAACTCAAGTGAAATTTGAATTTCGGTGTGGGCTGTGATACCATAGCAATCACTTTATGGATTCCCGTTGCAGGCTCTATACCACAACAAAAACCAGCAGGAATGTGATGCCTGACTGAATTGTGTTTTACCCTTCGTGCTTGGTAACCGAACTTAACTCAATTGTTTTTTGTTCTCTACCATAGCATACGTATTCCTTTTGTCTACTGCTAGCAGTGCAGGAAAGTGGAAAAATATATTTACTATATTCTTCCAATTTACTACTTCTGATTAATTTTGTAGCGGATTTCAAGATAATCAACCGTTTTTCTGAGACACCCCGAGCTAAAGTGCTAGGTAGAGTTGCAATGATGGGTATGTATGATGCACTCAAATGTGTCCCGAGAGCCTTATGTCCCATTCCAATGGAGGTTTTTCAATGCTCGTTTTTTTACTCTTTTTCATTTTCGAAATGACTCAGTTTCGATGATCAGTCACATCTCCGAAGAGTTATATCTGATGTTATGAACTTTACCAATAGGTATACCTAGTATAAAAGCATCCCTCTTTTGAGTATATCTTGCAATACTCGCGCTTATTCAGCTCATGACTTGATGGATCATCTGATAACAATCCTGAATAAATCGGGCAGTATAAATGAGTTGAGACCATGTCCAGTTGATTTTGTTAACTGTTTTTTAACAGTGATATTTACTGTTGTTGTTTTAATTATTTTGTTAATATTCCCGGTGCTCTACGTTTTACCACTTGCGGTTTATTCGTGGCTGGCTGTAAACACGACGATATGTTTTACTTTGATTCGAAAGTTTGTAGCGGACTAATCCTCAGTTGCGCTAGTTGTGCAAATTCTAGACTTAGTATAATGAATGGCTTTCAAAAAAGTTCCTATTCCGAACAGGTTCGTCACTTTCGTCAGGTGATTTTATTTGTGTCAAAATTGCAATAACCGATGTAATTTGCAAAAACAAACTTTTACTTCCTTGGATAAGGTTTATTTTTCCTCTTTGCTTATTGCTATCCACATTAACAGTGTAACAAATAAAACGTTGCGTTTAGCTAAGTTGACGTTAAATAAACTCCGTAAAACGGTTCCGTGTTTGATTAGATCTCTAGAGTCCTTATATCGATGTCTGCATACAGGGTAACATGAAAAAACTTACAAGGTAATTAACTAAAAAAAGATAGCCAAAGAAGTTTCACTTATAAAAGGTATGAAACCTTTTTTTTAATAATTATCGGTGCTCCAATTGGCTGTAACAAGAGGTCAGCGAGCACTTTCCCCTTTGATAGTGTGTCACAGGATGCAAAACAAATGTAATTAAATGGGGTGACCAGCTCTATGAAACTGTTTCAGTAAAAGCTGGCAACACTAATGCATTGAGCCTTTCATGTCTATGGCCTAAATTGACGATGTTCCGGCATTAAAATATTTCTGCACAATGAAGGACCTTACCATGGGCTGTTGAATCAAGGTTTTCGTGGCCGTGGGAGCGAGACATTGCTATCCGGAGCGTAGTACTGTCTCGCTCTGACGCTGGTAGCTCTCACGTTTTGAAAGCTAAACACAGTCAATGTATAGGTCAATTTAATGTACATCAACGTGTTTGATAAATGCATATATCATCGTCTACGTCAAAGGACGCTAAAATTCGATATTTTAGTTCGCGGCAAGTCTCTTATGACTACCTAAATGCTGACACGGTTGAGAAATTACTATCAATTGGAGAGTCGCGATTTAAGATGATTAACTCATCGAAAATAACTATAAATAATTATTTTAGTGATAAAAGATCAGAATATATACAAAATGAAATAGATTGGATTTGTTAAATAAATCGTAACAAAACTACAAGTAGGGACTCATTAGTCGATAACAATGTATTTTTATTACAAAATCACTTACTAAAAGAGCATAAAAACAGACCAATTTCATAGGTTAATTTAAATACTTTAATAATTTTGTAATGTTTTAAAATTCACAGCATTATTTCAAGCACGACCATAAGTTCGTGAATCCCACTTATGCACTTATTGATAAAAGCCTGGAGTATTATGTCGGAAAATGATATTACAAAATATGAACGAAATCAGTTTACAATAAAGCTATCATGTATAAGTTGTGGCAATTAACTTAAAGCTTTAAAATCTGTTGTTCGAGTTGAATCACATTGATTGGGTATAAATATAATTATTAAAATTAACTGAAATTAAAAATGTATTATGTAAAACTAGCAAAAACATTCGTACTACGTTGGGTGGTGTTTGAGTTAACATTTAGCATGATACTAACAAACATGGATCGGTACATATTATATTTTTAAAATTCGTTTAAGGAAATCCTAAAATTACTTCGCCTAACTGTGTTTGCTATCACAAACTGCTTAAAAGCTTAAATCATGTAATTTCAAAACAGTCATTAGATAAGATGCGATGTAGAAATGACAAGAACATATATTAGTCCGGTCAATTTAGACATTTTACCCACGACAAATTCAGGGGAAGCTGAAAATTCTTAAAACTGTTTAAATTATAATTATAAACATTGTCTTAAAAGTCCCAATCGATCCCATGTAAGGAAAAAATTTTAGCGGGGTAATAAGGTCCAAAAAATGAGTTTTTCCCGATTTTCTTGAAAACGGTAAGTTTTATCGCAAAATTACCCCAGACTTAATTTGTAGATCAGAGAATTTCCTATAAAAAAGGTATCAATAATTTTTTCCCTAAAAGCCACCGCTTCTGAGATATAACGATGCAAAAAATTGCAAGCGTCATAAACCATACTTTACTTTTAATCGCATCTTAATCGTCTTGTAATCTAAAGTTGTAATTTTACAAACATTTCTTAGCTCATTTAAAGTGAACTGGCAGTCATTACTATTTTCCATGTAAGTAAATATCTCTTCCATTGCCAAATTTGTAGTTTCGTCTTTAGGACGACCGACTTTACCACCAGTGGAAGGTTGCATGAATGACTTATAACAATCATCATGATACTTCGCTTCAGCAGCAACTAGATCATGTACAAAGTTGACTCGCGTAAACACAGTTTCTGCTGTAGCATCGGAACGAGTCCGAGCTGCTGCCAGAATTGAATCTTTCGAGTTAAGTGTGCTTGCATGGAGAATTTTACGGCGATATCCCGGAGATTTTCTCCTCTCGCTCTCTTTATTTGCTGCCTCACCGCAAAATAAGCATAATTCTTTAAAACAAAAATCTGATGCACTTACACGTGATCTAGTACGAGGAGGGATTGCTGCCGATGTACTGGCTTCTTGTTCATCACGTTGCCTTTTTTTAGCTGACCCAATAGAATGCTTCCGAGTATAATTTTTACGACAACTTACGTGTATTGTCACAGATTTCTGTTTTTTAAGATATTCGGAAAATTCATCAGCTCGTTCGATACTTGCATCGATTAATGTCTTTAGACCACGTTCAACAGTAACAGTTTCACTTAAAACAGTAACTTAAAATCACCGACAGAAACATATTCTTACTTACATTACAGCTACAGAAAGTATATGGGTGAGGTACTTAGGCATACCATGACGCTCGCAATTTTTTGCATCGTTATATCTCAGAAGCGGTGGCTTTTAGGGAAAAAAATATTGATACCTTTTTTATGGGAAATTCCCTGATCTACAAATTATGTCTGGGGTAATTTTGCGATAAAACTTACCGTTTTCAAGAAAATCGCGAAAAACTCATTTTTTGGACCTTATTACCCCGCTAAAATTTTTTCCTTACATGGGATAGATTGGGACTTTTAAGACAATGTTTATAATTATAATTTAAACAATTGTAAGAATTTTCAGCTTCCCCTGAATTTGTCGTGGGTTTACTGATTTTTTGGTCTAATTTGACCGGACTATATTAATTTTCTCGTAAATAAAGGTGTCCATGCAATATTTAGAAGGGATTTACTTCATACCTTAGCAAGGAGGATAAATTATGAGTTCATTTCGAACATTTACGACCGGCCACGACTAGACGGGCTTATTTCGAAACCCGTACGAAGTTTGAAATGATTTTCTATAAGATAACTAAAATAAATATCAGTTTGCGAAACCTTACAAACCAGTGCAATGAGAACAGAATCTGAAGTAAACATTAATTACATGATTTGTACAAACGAACGTGCATTGAACGAAAACCGAAATGCATTTCATGGTATTCTTTTAATGAGTGATCCGATTTTCAGTTACGAAGATATCATAATTCATTTTTCAAGTACACTGGGTTATGTTGGGATATTAAACTTATTACAAAAAATTCAACTAGGTGTACAAAACGCAATTAACACATAGTGTAATTGATATCTGGAGCAACAAAAAAAGTTGTCATTAATTTATTACTTTGTAATTGGGCGAAGACCACAGCGACGTTCGCCATGCGGTCAAATCAACCACAAGTGAGGTGGCGCACGAATGCGGTGTAACGCAACAAATCATTGATTTGCGGTTCATTGAACAATAATTAAGTAACTCTAATTAATTGTTAACGGTTTATTTACAAACTTAATATAGTACTATGTTTTTCAATAGCTAGTGAATTAAATAATGTATCACAATATTATTTAATTTTAACTCGCCGTCATCAGCGTGCTGCATTCCAATGATACACAAAAGCCTCTCCAGTATACGCCGCAGAGCCCGGCCGACTGCCAATTAACTTCAATTAGTATTCGAAAAATATTGGTTTCCTTGGGCAAAAAATGCTAGTATTATATTAAAATAACTTGGAAACGAATGGTAAATTTCCGATGGTCCCGATATTTGCTTGCTGCCGTACGAGTCCTGTGCGTACCGGAAAACCTATCATTTGTTCGGAAATCGGGACATATTGGAAATTGATTGCTTTAACTGCGCGTAGAGTAGGCGATAAAATCAAGCTTTCTGAAGGCATTAATTTAAAATACACTTTATATAATACGAACAATTTGAAGACTTTGATGATTGCGGTCTTTATCACACTTGCCATGAGACTACATTTCTTTGAATCTTGAGTTATATTATAAAAAGTACAGTTTTCTCTGTTTTACGATTACCATAATTTTGTCGGCTCTAATTAAAATTTATAATTCAAGTGTAAATTGATGGACTTGAAGTGTATCACGCACCATTGAAAAACATTAAAAATATACACGACTATAGTTACACCATATTGTTATGGTTGTTAAATACTACAATACTTAGATCAATATAGGTGACAAATCTACCTCTAATTGCATCTCGTCCTATGCAAAGGTAAATGTGTATACCATTTACCAATACATATGGCATAATAACAATATACCAAGATGACACGATGTGTAATAGGTATAGCAAGTCGATTATAATTATATCATCGCTGCATTCAAACAGCGCAGAGACATTATTAACGTTCTAAACGGATTCAATCAGGGAATTTAGTAATTAATTAAAATAGTGGAAAATGTGTTATAAGTATTATTATTGTAAAATATTTTCAGAAACAAATTGTGTAATTGTAAGCACTTTTACGAAACAATTATAATTATCTTAACATGTAAATATGAAAGGAGTCTTTGTGATGAAATGTAGGCTTGTTATGCGTATGTGTCTTGTGCATGATTCCATTTTGTACGACAGCTTTCTTCAACAATCTTATAACGATTGAGAAAGTAAAAAAGTTTTAACTACGATCACAAAGCTACTAAGCCTGGGCCGCTAGTTGCCTGACTTACATAACAGTAATTATATTATTAAACTAAATGTTGATAACAAAAACTAAAAATTAAGATGCGACACAAATACATAAAAACGATGCTGACGCTATTATTATAGTAATTATAATTCCTTTCTATTTACTGAGTAGGTATAATGCAGAACAATTCAAGTACTGCTTCAAATAAAAATACTTTGTTTAAACGGTTAAAATAATTAGGTTGGGAATAAATGTCAACCCACAAATGTAATAATGATATAAAGGGAGAAAGGACTTAATTTGCATGATATTTGATATTTTAATTACAGTTTTTTTTTCTTGTGTCACTGCGCTGGCTTTAGTTAATTACGAGTACACAATTAACTAATGGCCTAGTATGGCTTTGCAGTTTTTCGTTTGGCTTAGGTTAAAATGAAATGCAATGAAAATGATATTATATTTTTGTTGTGTCCGTTGTAAAATTTAATGATATAGTTTTTCCAGTTTTGTGACTTTGAATTCATTCGTTGCTAGGTCGACGTATTTTATTATAAAATGGGAAGTTCTAAGAAAAGATTTTGTCCAAGAAAACACAGAGTTAACATTTCGTTTGGGATTAGTTATTTTGGATTTCCTCTAGTGAACGAATATTAAATTGTGTTCCCAACTCGTCTCCGGTATCTGGAAATCGAGGTTTCAATTTTATTACTAGGAATAGGAATTCCAATTTTGCTAGTGTGTAAAATGTGTACCGTTATATATTTACTGTTTCATAAGACAGTATCTAGAAGCACGTAGGTTTCTTTATCATATAAAATTTACTGTTTTAATACCTAAGTTTAAAATCTAGCACCTTAATATTTCAAATACTATAAGGCATTGTTTTCCTTACCGAAGGCAACAGGAGTTCTCAAGTTAAATTGGTATATTGATTAGCTACGTGAAGAGCGGAAGAAGTTTGCCGATCGAGTGGTAATTACTAACTTTATTAGTTGTTAAAGGCCTATTATTAAGATAAAGTACTTCGAGTGTAATCAGCGCGGTATCTCGGTATTTCCAACTTATTGAAAAAAGGAAACAAACGAGCGTTAGAAAGAGAAAGTCTCGTATAGATTTATTTCTTTTTAACTTTGCATATATGACGCACAAGTATACAATTGTATCATTTTATTATTAAATAACAGTTATTTAATGACGGCTTACGCAATGTCGGCCGTACCTACTATAATAATGAAGTTACTGTACCAGTTAGTAACGTCGCTATTACACTGTTCCAATGAATGTGCGATTTCTAAAAAACCTGTGATAAATTTAGATAAGCTAGAATTAATAAGCAACGGGCAAGATTTGAAAATACTTAATAATTATAGAGTTTATTTACTTACTATAATTATGATAGTTAAATTTATCATCACTACGTAATTAATGTAATATATTTTAGTGAATTATAGTGTCATGAAGAAGATTTAATCAGTATTTTAATCTTTTAAGTATACAAGTCTTTATTGCGTTTAATATGCTTATTGAAAGAGATGTTTAATAGAAACCTGGGAAAGGCATGGCATTCTCGGAATATTAATTAAGACTAGCCGCTAAAACAATAAATGGAATATTTTATTTACACCTGAAGTGAAGAATTATTTTTTATTTTTCTAAGAAATTTTCAACGCAAGGCCTCGGAGTATTTGCTAATTGAACCGGTAACTCGATGCCACTTTCCTGGAGGCGACTGTCGCCCTTGCTTGTATAGTAAATAGGACAGCACTGCATCCAGTTGAATTGGGGAAGGCGGCAAGCTCGGAAGCTATGGAAAGTCTACGCAGAAAAAGAAATAAGGCCGGTTTTATTAAATTTCATTTTCAGTCGCATTCAATCTTTCTAGATCTTCATAATTGAAGTAACGTAATGCAGGTTTATTTCGGTCTAAAAGTTTAATCTAACAAAACTAGTCGGTAAAAGTGGGAGTCAAAAAGTTGCAAAAGCATCTTACCCCGTACCAGAAACAACTCTAAAACTACGCTAAAACGAGCGCCGACAAGAAAACTGAACCACAGTTTAACAAACAGTCGAGAACAAATTCCGGGATGGAAAACTTTATACGATAAGTGTCATATTTCATAGAGTCTCGAAGTAAACTGTAAAACTTCGGAACTAATATTTTAAACACGCATAAAGTTTCAACGTTAACACAAGAGTGTTTAAGAGTTGAAGCGTGGACCTTAATATTAACACAGTCTAATTACCGCAGGAAAGGACTACTATTACATATAATTATGCTCTATGCCACAAATTTGACACCGTTACTCACTGAACTAGCATAATTGCATCATAATTGAAATCTCAACTGTAGTTGCGCGGTCTAGGGCGACTGTACAAAGGCAAATTAGTACGAAATATCAGAGTAAAGCGCATTATGCTTATGGGACACATGCATGGTTTATGCACACATGCATGTTTTATGCGTACATGTTGAGGTAATTACAAGGTCTTTTATATAGAATATTTAAAGTCACATATTATGTAGTAATCCTAGAACTGCATGGTAATAATAATACGTGCCTATTTACGTACCAATGCTGGGCACACGTAGGGCAAGGTTTGATCAATTCTCAAACCTTCCCTCCATGGGAGGAGGCATGTGTGACACCACGCTAGCTCAATACGAATTGGCAATTTCAAATTCCAATATTTGGAATCTATGTTTAATCACAATGATTTCCTTTGCCGTTTGTTGTTGCATTTCGATTGACAGTGGTCTTAAAATAAATAAGAGAGAACATGTAACTTTGATAATATTACGTAGGTACGTTACTTGTGTTGGTATCGAACACGTGAGTGAACTTAGCAGATCATTGTCCAGCAGATATAAAAAAAAATAAGTTCCTTTCGCATGCAGTTAAGTTCTATAGTTCCTGATAGTTTTCCGAAATAATTCTAGTGTTTTTACCCTAAAAATCTCAATAATAATTGATCATTTCGGATCAGCTAACTTCCCGTAGCAGATCAGTAACTCGAAAAAATAAAACGGTCATTCTCCAATTCGTCGTTCTTTACCTAATTACCGTAACCATTTTTATTTTTCACTAATTTGACTTAAAACCATTAAAATATGAAACAAATCAAAGATATGAATTCAATAATTAATTTGGCATGAAATTATTATTTGTAGTTTTCCAGTTATTGAGACTTAATTTTTTTATGAGTACGGTAATTAGAAAATAGTAAAAACTAACGGAACGGTAATTAGAAAATAATATCAAGTGTATGTTTAATATGATATAATGGATTATTATAATAACAAACATAAATAATTTATACACACATAATTATAATTGCTGCTTCTTTAAAACCGGCGGCAGTCATAGAACATTTTAGAAAAATATACGCACAGCCCGTGGTGGTGCAGATGAATAATACTTTGCGGCGCTCGTACGTCCAAAACTATTGATTTTATGAAAAAAGTTAATAAGACATAAATTGTAGGAAATTTATTGTAGTTTAATTTTGTAGAAAATATTTTTTTCGTAAAATGCGTCGGAAAGGAGATATTTCCAAAAAAAACGTTTTTGGGCGCCATTTTTTCAAAATGGCGACGCGAGCGGCGGTCGTACAAGGTGACAAAGTTGAAATTCGAAAAGAGCATACCCAAATCTAAAAAATACCCAATTTTCAAAACTCCCACAACAACAACTTTCCAGGTAACCCCCATATTTTCTACCAAATGACTGGACTACTATTATTTGGAACATTTGTCATAGTGTTGAAGGAAGGTATAATAAGACCGCAATCAACAGGAGATACAGGAGCCTAAAAACTATCTGTGTCAGATAAATTTAAACTAAGTACTTTCCGCTTTTTCGAACTTCTCAAACTTTTAACAATATCTTATTTAGAAATAAGAGACTTCGAAGACCCAGGAAACACATTAGCAGGCTTATGAGTATTGATATCGACCATATCACAGCCTTGAGCCACGATTCTATCTGTAGTTTTTTTTATCGTTGCTCCTACGCCATCTGCTGAACTTTTGCCACGACCACTTTTTAGGTGTTCCCATCCTACAAATTAAATAACTATATTAATGATTATATTTACGGACAATGTTAACAATAATCTACGAAAATCGCGGGAAAACTTGCCATTGGTACGACATTGTGGCTATAATTTGTATTTAAACAAGAGTTATTTTTTCATACAACGGTAATTATAAAGATGTGGTAATTAGTGTACGGTAACTAGAAAACGATCGATTTTTAAAAAAATATCGAATTCAGACACAGTAAGCTCATACTAGTTTATAACAACTTACGGAGGCCAAAGCACTGTCTCCATTTACATGATCAACTTAGGTCTAACTTAAAAAAACAAGTATTAACACAAGCATAACGGTAATTAGAAAAGTTTGTAACCAAGGTTACGGCAATTATACACTCACGTGCTTCAATGGCGGTACACAAACGCTGGAGACTTGCAACTGCTGATGGGCTGTGGCACCCACTGTGGAGACTCGAAGCGCGCGGAAGGAATGTGCCAAATACTATTATTTAGAGATGTGCACCCGAAAACAGATCATGTTACGGCAATTATAACTTACGAACGGACATCCGGTTATTTAATGATAATTATTTATAGACTGGTTCGATTGAGTCGATATTTTGGTATGCAATACACGTTATTTAACACCGTTTAAAACGTTGAAAGGATCGAAGTAAATTTGTAAGTTATAAAAATTACAAGCAAGTTTTAACATTAAGTTAGTGTGCTGACACGCCACGGTAATTAGAGAACAAAGGTTTTTTGAACATAATTAAATTAATTTGGTCTTAACTACTTAAAAACGGATGCTAATTTTTTGTTTATGGCTAGATATCGATGCTGTCTAACATATGAAAAAAAAAAATTGTTGAATATGATAAGGGCTCTTTCAATTTAGACGTTTCGTGTCGTACAGCTGCCGCACGTTAACCGTGCCGCTGGTTATAGCCCGCTGCCGTACCGCTGCGGTACGTTAGCCGTCCGACACCAAACGCCTAAATTGAAAGCGTATCTGACTGCCGTGCGTTTGTATGTTAGTGTTGTTTTAAATTCATGTGACAGCAGTGTAGCCATGGACTCTGACGAAGAAACATTACTGTTAGTGTTCCTGTTAAAAAATATCAAACAGAAACAAAAACTCCGCGCCCGTAAAAGAACACTACCGATGTTTTCATTAACATGTAATTTTGGTGATTTCCATATTCTTTATCCTAGGTTAAAACAAGACCCAAGCAAATTTTTTAATTACTTAAGAATGTCAAGAGAATGTTTCTACGAATTACTTGGACGTAATTCAATTTCATTTATAAATTCTTCCACGTCTATATCATCCACTTTAAGCAAATAATAAACATGAAAATTCAATGAAATTAGCTGTCACGTTTAGTCACCGCACTATTCAACAGCGAAATGAACACGTGGAGCTTGCGACATTGCCGTCCTGTCGTCGTGCGTTCTCGGTACCGACACCGCACTGTTGCCGCACCGTGCGATTTGTATGAAAACAAATGACCGTCCGTGTACCGTACGACAAACGCACCGTTTCGGCACTGCTGCGGTCCGACACGATACGGCTAAATTGAAAGAGCCCTAATAGTACGGATTATACAAGCCCGGACACGTAAAAATTGCTAATCGGAGAATGGCCGAAAACATTTTTATTGCACGGATCATGGTTCATTGTGTCTGCAAAGAACCGGGGATTTAAACTTCAGGAGCACATTCCAGGTGTTTTTATTTTAAAACTAGAATCTACTTCACCAGCATCAACCGTGCGTCTGTATCAAAGCGGTTTATGTATTTTGTAACATCAATATTTTAGAATATGCACGGATTCTCAAGAGGCTTTCGATTCTAAGTCACAAAGACAAAGAGACTGTCACAACAGATACGCTCGGACCTACGAGAGCAGCTAAAAGAATATCAAAGTTCAATCTATAGGTATTCTTTTGAAAGTAGGTAGATCAAAAATTTTCAGGACATATTTTTCTAGGTATTTCCTTCCATCGACATTTTAAATATTGAAAATATTTAATACTTCTAATATTATGAACGCGAAAACTTTCAAGTATGGATAGATGGATGTTTGTAACGCTTTCAAGCTCAAACGTCTAGATCAATTTGATGGAATTTGTTATCGAGTTACGCGAGACTCTGATTAAAAAACAGGCCAATTTTTAACCGACTGCGTTAGACGGGTTAATTTTTTTGCAGCTACAAACGACATTCGCGCGAGCAAAGTCGCGGGTAACATCTAGTATATGAATATAGTTCCAGTGAATAGAACAAAACATTAAGTTTCTATACAACTATACCATAACATACTGCTATTTGGTTGGGCATTGGGTGCTCTAGTGGAATATAATTAAATATTAATGATTCCATAGCAAAGCCGATTATGATTATTGTGCAGTGTGTTCCATTGCCGGTTGTAGTTGAATTATTAATAGAAATTGACTAATTCGACCTAATTGATTAGTGACTCACTGTTTAGTCTCTGAAATTGATATATTTGTTTTCCAATTACAACATAGTATAAAACAAAGTCGATTCCAATAGTCTATCTGTCCTAAAATATGCTCTGTTTTGTCCGATCCGAAGTTAAGGCGAGTGGGTAGTACGTATTAATTTATTTAAAAAAACATTCAATCTTCGCGTAGAATAAAATTACTGTGTACGTAACACAATTTTAATCCCTGTTAAAGTATTTAACCTGAGTGTTGTTGGTATATTGATTTAAACTGTTGACACTATCAACAAAAAAAAAACACCGATCTTAAATACTTTTAAGCAGAATTGACCATACTTATTTTGATTGAAACCTTTTTTATGTATCCAATTCCATTTATAACTCAATTCATTTCCTATATTAGTAAAAAGTTCTACGAGAACAACAATTAAGATTTTGAAAATTCATTTTTTTTAGTACAAGATTATTAAATAGCCTGCACGAAAGGCTTAAACCGAATAAAACCTTTTTGATTGGAGTAGAACTGTAAAATATAGGACAGTATCCAACTGATGTATTACGTATATCACATTGTTAAAAGACCATTGCCTACAGTCGTAGCCTTGTTCATAAACATTAATGACTTGGCTTCAAACTGCATTTATATTCATTGGATCTTGTGCTACAAACAATAAATCGAGCAAGGAGTTGAAGTTACAAAATAATAGTTTCAACTTATTTGGTTATGAGCAAATAATTGTAGAGGTATATAACTCGCAATAAGCAAACATAATGTGCTGAAGAAATAGATGCAAGTGTCACTTTCCGTCTGGCATGTTGATCAAAGGGGTGGTTTTAGTGAGGTAACCCCATACTTTCCGGTCTTATCCCAAAAAATCGAAGCACTTTTCAAGGTTTTCCCCCGCAAAAAAGGTATCAACATTGAAATAACCTGAAACGAGACTTGCAACGAAATTTATTTTAACTTACTCCAAAATATAAATAACTCTTCACATCTCTTTAAGTTTCATTAATTGTAAAAATATTTCTTCGTTTTGAAAAAAGAATATAGTCATTTACTAATTCTCATAGTAATAGGTCGCCAGTCCAGCGCACTATTAATTAAACTTTCAATCAGAGTTACTTCATAAACCGCAGCTTATAGGGAATGAAAAATAAAAAAGAAATCAGCCACCATCTTAATTAAAGTTTAGATTAAAGTTTCGACATTTTCCTATAGCGACAAGTCGGAAAGAGGCCAACGTTGCACCGGCTAAAGCTAAAGCCCGGATCGAATGCCCCATTGGAAATGTTCAGCAAAATATTTTCCATGTTTCCTTAAACTAAATATACTAAGCTTTAATATTTATTTAGAAACATTTTTTATATTTTTGCAACATCAATATAAGCAATGATAAAAATATTTAGAGCGACTAGGTATTTATTCATGATCATTTGCCTTTGCCGAGTAAGTTTACATTGCTTTGAGCATAACCAGCAAAAAGTATATCCAGTGGTATCCGGTATAATCCGGTTGATACTGTTTACATATTAATATTTTTTCTATTCTTATTTCATTCATTAGTGGCTACTAATTAGTAAAGCACCAAGGAACGGTGGGTACCAAGGAACACTTGCAAATATACACTTCCAATAGTATTTATTTGCCGCTGCTTACAAACATGTAAAGGATTAATAAGAAAGTTTAAATTCGCGATCGCAAGTTCGCACGATTTGCGACATTTACAGCAACCGTAAAACGCTCAAAGTCGTCGATCTGTGTCATTCAAATTCAGTTGAATAGGAAATATTCCGCAAATTGGGGTTACAAATGCCTAAAATGATTGAGCTATGTAACTAGGTAAATCAAATTTGTCATTCTTATTGTGTTATACTTAAATATAAATGAGGTACCTACTTGGTCTAATAAGAATCACTATGAGCCTAAAAAGAACCGGTCCTTATTAGACTCAAGTACCTAAGTGTATAATTTTTAAAATGAAAAACAATAATGTGCTGTTTTTATCCTCTTTTTTTATTAAAGTACCTACAAAGTATGGGGCCCGCTGCAAAAGTCCCTCGGGAACTTAAGTCAGTGCAACAACTAGTTTTCTTTCTAAAACATTGTAAACAAAGGGGTTTTTATTAGGTCACCGTGTTTTAATAAAAACTACAAAGAAGATTTTTTATCCATCATTTTTAGCTAAAGGTGGAAAATAAAGAATATAGGTATTATTTTTGCCGTTGTGAAATAAAATAAATGGGTATACAGCATTTTCATTTATATCTAATAATAATTTTACAAAATAGACTTAAGTCACGTTTGTTATTCACCGTAAGTACTTTATACGTTAACGCATCTATCAGATCTGCAATAAATCATAATTGCTCATAAACCACGAGTACAGTCCATCATTGTTTAGCCGTCCCTGAACTTTAAACGTTTTGTATTAATAAATCATGTTTTAACAATTCTAACGACCTTATTTATTTCCGATATCCGGCTAACGTAACCATGGAGTAGCCGTGTACCTTTAAATGTTATTCGCCCGAGGGTTTCATCAAACGGAATACTGTTAATACGGCTATTGTTTCGACATCATACGAAGTGCGAAATCATATAAAACTAGTACTAAACTTGTAAATTATTGCGCGTCTTATTAATTCATCGTGATGTGACGCAACAAGTAAACTGTTCCGCAAATGTAACTCGTCATTGGATATAAAATATGGTTATATTCGTATTTTTCCTTCCTACATCTAGATTTCTCGTATCATCCTAAAAGGTCCTTTAAGAGTATTGAGTGGCTGAGAGGATAAAGTCTTAAGCTGCGGATCAATGGAGCTTCGACGTAATTTAAATTGTATTGCCGTCCATAAAAGCCTTTCAAAATCACAATGGTCTTAGTATATAATAAAACTCGCTGTTCGCTCCGTAATGACAACTAGCCTTACGTAATATATATAAATATATGTCTTTATAGTGCTGTAGAACATGGGACTTGCTCGTTTAACTATTGCGATCGGATCTATAAACTAACGATTGGCATTAACGTGCATCATACGCTAAGGGGCGGGCTTAAGGCTTTGCTTTCCCGACTCTAAATTTAGGTTTTATTACATCATGTATTTTTGGAAATCTTCCTCACATTGTTCCGCTAAAGCCTACGTTAAGCTTTTGTTTGTCTCGTTATTAAAATGTCTTAATATAGCGCGACTGCAAAGTAAATCTTGCGTGGAAGTTTAGGGAATCTTGGGAACCAATTTCCTAGCAGCGATAGATATAACTGAAGGCCGAGTTTTGTTGACAAGTACACTATTAGATAGTATAATTTCCTTCAAGATTATTTTTGAATGTCCTATTTTTGCTACCTAGCATAATAATGTAGCAATTTTTGATTTCACATTCAAGTATCCGCCTAATTTGTTTTCTATATTAATAAATATTAAGTGACCGTAGTAGTTACGCTGCCTACATACTTTTACATGACGTTACTACTACCCACGAGCTTCTAATTATATAAGTGGCATAATAACGAGGACCATAAAACGATTTAAATATTTCGTTTAGCCGTTCAAATACATATTCTATTTATCAGATGACGTTACATTTGTAACTGGGCGTAATGTAATTGGTTCATGCTATATTCCGAACACGTAGGAACGTAATTCTAAAAATTACATGTTACACGGTAATGTGTGGTTATAATCAAGTGCGATTTATAAATGCAGTCTGGTTACCATTAATTTTCCTGTCTCCGAAATAGGAAGTTTGGTATTACAAAATAATTTCAGAAATACTATTACGAAATGCGATAGTTCTATACCTGTTTGGTGAGTTTCATGTGCTTACCACGTAAGAACTGTCACGTGCATTGCGCGTAACCTAATATTAGATATTGTTTAGGAAATATGGTGCAATGAGAAGTTTTTAGCGTAAAGGATGGTTGAATAAAGATTCAAGGGGGTTTCCTTCTCCTAAGCGACTATAGTTATGAAAGCGCACTTGGCTCTTATCCGTATAAGTTGCAGTTTCACGGTAGATCCCGGAACGTCTTGATCATGGAATCTTATACTGCAAGTACTGCGGTCTGCAGTAGAGTCGGGAGTAGTAAATACAAACCTCCCGATACGAAGTCGGAGCTTAAAGCACTTGAGGGCAATCACAGTTGTTCAACAACTTGATTAGTGTACACGTGCTAAAGTAATCTGAACAGGAACTCAGAATCCTATGGGATGCAAAATGAGGCTGCTGAGGTTGCTAGCGTTGGCTATTCTCACGTTTCTAAAACCTTTAATACAAGGAGTTCTATCTAAGAGAGTAATTTGAAAATACATTGGCATAGTTTGAAGGTAATTAAAAACAGCCTTTTCTCAAAATTTTGATTAAGGAGAGAAATTTTGCTATCATCATCAATGGTCCCAGGAAAGATAGCCATCTGGAAGACAATTTGTAATTTTGAAGTTGTGATCAGAACCGTGATTAAAATTGCCTACTGCAAGAGTAGAAGTAGAAGTTAGTCTTAAATAGTCGAAGTTCCCTTGAGAAATCCTCAAGTTAGCATACTGAGTCTATTAATCATTAGTGTGACAAACGAAATAGCCGTTTGACCGTTATTCCACAACCTTCGAGCAACTTGTCAGGCGCTTTGCAGTTTGTCTGCTACTCGACACTTATGTCGCGAAGTGTCCAGACATTTATGTATTTATTGCTTCGAAATATTGAAAATCTATAGATATTGTGTTCATTAAATTAAGGATTGTAAAGAGATTTGAAATCTTGAGCACAAAATAGTTTAATTAAAAACAGGCTATTCGCTGCGTTTCTGTTGCAACTTAGCACAGGCTAAGCTGCTTTAGTCAGGATCAATTAGAGATGCCTTTAACTGGGACAAGATATAAAATATTTTATGCCCAATAATAAATGTCGTGAAACTAATTAATACTATTTGTGTTGACGGTTTACTAAGCCTAATAACCAGGCTCTTCCGACTAGTTTCAGACCCAACCGGAGTCCTTAATCAAAAGCTGTCGCGGCGGCAAAAAAATGTGCTTACACTAATTTAAAGTTTAATGCCAAGAAATTAAGTTCTAGTTTTTATTATTTCGATAAAAGTTATTAAGTCGAGCCTCACGTGGTGCGTGATAAGTAAATTGGTTCCATTTCGAGAGGTAAGTGAGAGTGACCACATGATACAGTCATTTGTAATAAGTGCTGAGTTGTTAACCGCCAGTCTTCGCAATCGTCTCTAAGACTTTAATCGAAATACATACATAAATGTAAATACTGACAGTTATATACCTAGTTCATTTATCCTTTTTGACATTTAATATCAGTAAATGTTATTTTAATTAATCCTTTGACTTTGCATTTTAATAATGATGTATTAATAATCAAATATGATTGGTTCCTAGAGCGTCATAAATGTAACATGGTGAGCTATCAACCGCATCGTAACTCATTATTTCATTATCGATTTGCATAAAATTTCGCTTTAAATCGCCAGCTATTTATAAGACGATTCGAGAAAGATGTTTAGAACACGGTCAATTTCTCTAAATTGGTTATGTATTGAGAATGTTATTTTAATTAATCTATGGATATGACGCACGTGGGTATGTGGTAGTGGTGTGTCGTGCAGCAAACGCAGTGAGTTACAACAGCTCTGTGACGCAACTGTCACACAATCGTTGATCTCTAAAAATGGAGTGTATTCCGAAGAAAGCCTTAAAGGAGGGGACCAGCGCGTGCGCAGGCGGTCAGTGTGTGCGTAGTCGGTGATCGCGTGCGCTCGCGCTTCAAGATTCCATTCCACGACAGCGAAATCGTAAGTGTTCATTTATAATAGTGAGCGATTAAGTGTTTACCGTTGCGTGTTAAGGGTAATTTCGTTTTTTTCGCACTGCGATTTTATTCTGCTTTGGCGATTTGGTTTTTTTGTTATTATATTTATTTTGATAAAGGGTTGGGTTGGGTTTCGTTTTTTTTTATGGTGCAATACCTAAATATAAATTATTTATGCTTTGTTATTTATTGAAGAGCCATGTTGTTTTATGATGACAAGAGTAATTACATAAATAAATTATCGTCATTAAGTAAAACAACAATAATTTTAATTGTTGCAATATAAAAAGCGTACAAAAGAAAATTACATCCAATTACAAGACTGAATGTAACCAAAGTTCAAAATTAACCACCTTTCATCATTCACAAAAAAAAACAACACATTCGATTACTAAATTCAAAAACCAAGACAAGGAATTAAACAAAACAACATCAATCAAAATAAAACAACAGAAAAACGTAAACATAAAACAAAAAACAAACAAGCTAGAAAGGAAAATGAACAACAAAGTGGGTATTACATAAAGATACATGTTCCGCGATCATATCCTGATCAAGTGACATTTCATTTGCAATTCACTCGCGACTGCTGGGGAACCGGTTGGTGTGAACCGTCGCTACTAACTAAACTGCAATTATAATCCGTTATGTTTATTAAACTTTGTAGATAATGTAATTAACTCTATTTGTTTGTTAGCTTCTTAAATATAAAATTCTGGGCTTGACGCATTCTCTTGAAATTTTGTATATGCATTCAGTAGGTCTGAGAATCGACCAACATGTATTTTCTTACGTGCATCTATGCAATCAAAACTGAATCTCTGTCAAAAATTCCACGAGGTTCCTTTTATATTATTATTAAAACCAATAACATAGAAGTGTACTTTAGAAAACTTACTTATTGAATAAAAATTCATCAAAAAAATATTCAAAACATGGATATAAAGAACCGACACGGACTTAAAGATGATGGTTCAATTGACTTAAATACACAAGACACATTTAAAATAAATGAAACAACAATAACTTAAAAGCAACATTCTCAATAGAGACGTATAAATAAAAAGTCGTCTACCAGGAACCAATAAGATTACCAAAAAGTTTTCAATAAGAGTTCTAATTCTGTACCCGCGACGAATGCTCGATTCGGATTAATGTATGACAATGACATTCACCAGGTTATTGTGCCAATGAGTTTCCATGAACGTGACAGACAAGTTAAAGGTTACTCTGACTCATAAGGCAAGTTAAAACTGGACCGATATATTTTTATATAGAGATAATAATAGATTTAGATCAATTTGTAGACAATTTCTTCTTGCAGCCTTGCAGTTTCAATAAAATTTTGATTGATGTATGAGATCTAAATAACTAACGTCGATAAGTAAAATTATTATATTTTGAGTTGTTTCCGCTTGGTTTATAGTATTATTTTTTTGACTTTAAGTCTAAATTTTGCTAATATCGCTTTTAATAACACTAAAGGTCTTAACCATCAAAAACTACACAACCATTCCGTTTAGATAGTTCAAGATTAAGTGCTCTGTTTACTTTAAACAGCGTCATTAATTGCTTTTCAAAATTTAATACAGATAGCTAATACCTAAAAACGTGAATTATTTCCAATTTTCCACAATATTAATTTCCTGTTAATCCCATACAACAAAGTTCAACGCGATTGCTTGTTAAAGGAGTCTTTTGAATGGGATCGGGAAGTTAAATCGGTCACCCTTGTTAGTGACAAAGTCCTCGACAATAGTGCCAACACTGCCAACATAATGGCTCGGTCTTTTAGCGCGAAACTTTCGGTTTATAAAGGCTAGCTTCTGATATTTTATCTTGTTAAAAAGACCTAAAGACTTGTAATGGATTAATTTCTACATTAAACGAAATATCGCATACAATGTCATGTTTTAATGCCATCATGCTATGGTCATTTATGCCTTACAATATTGATGTTTACTTAACTAATCTACACTATTACATAAGGTTCATTCATAAGTTGTGTTGCAATACTTTCGAGACACAAACAGCTTAAAACAAAATGCTTAGTAGACGATATTGAAACGGTTTGCGAAGGAGGTTTATATCCTAAGAGTATATAATGAAATATTTTTAATAAAGCCGCGAAACCATTTCCTCGAAAGGTAGAGCTTGCTTTTGATGTAGCGTCGACATATCGCGCAACGAGAATTCAAAATTGTGGATGAAAAATCTAACATGAACAGCTAGTAAAATATACGTGTTATAGACAAAATGTATTGAAATTGTTGATAATCTTAGTATTATAGTTTATACCTGAAATACATCAGTATTATACAAAAAATCCTAACTCATAAAACAAAATTTCTGCTAATAAAACAGACTTCAAAATCCATGGCGTAATTTTAAAGCTCTAAGCATGCACGTGGACAGTGAGACGGCGGGAAGCGGCTATATTTTATTCTATGTACTGATACAAAACACAACGTTAGACCTAAAATATTTTAAAAACTTTCAAACATGTTACAAAGTTAAATTCACCAATGTATTATAATCTACCAACGTCGATGGATAGCGGAATGGGATTCCAAGTAATATGTGCATGTATATAGAAAATGAATTAAATCATGTGACCCATCCTAATTTCCGGGCGGATGTCATCCCGATACAATTTGCTGGGTGTGTTGACGCTTAGGTGTATTTGATGAAAGTATATCGGGTATTGATGGTCCTTTAAAGTATAAGCAAGAATATAGTGATTTTTATATTAGAATTATGTTGTTTCTTCTCAATGTAGATGAGAAGTATATGAAGTTATCATGCTATCACAAATAATATCATGAAAAAAAAACTGAAGGATTTCTTAGGACACAGCAAAAAAACCTGTCCATACCAAACATTAAACAAATTCTGTTAATATTTTATTCTTCCATTCGGTCAATAAAAGATTTGACTTTACAAGCGGACGGTCACAGCCCGGTACAAATTTATTTGAAGTAATAAGACGATAACCGATCGAGCGCAGTGTGGGAGCCATCGCGTGCTAATGTCATAACAACTTGTTTCCTCAATTGAAGTCTTTGGATGTCCTGACAATCGAGATAACGAATCGCTAAATAAACGATAAGTGCAGTCAACTTGAGACATTCAAGTCTTGTTAAACCTTTTGTACTAGATCAGGAACTTGTCATCACTGCACTAAGAACTGTTTTAAGTCGGTCAATTTAATAAGACGCTTGTGTAAAACCTCCAACGCAAAGACGATACCTCTTTGAAGTTTTATGATTTCAAAAGGTTTCTACCTCCTCGGTTATCGTAAAAGAAAAGCAAGTAAGCAAACCTGCAGTCTATTTTTAATGGGAACTAAGATTTTATAAAGAACGCCTTTATAAAATCTAAGCTCAGCTGGCAAGGTTGAACTTCCTTTTGTAAAAACCACGGCGCACTTTATGTCTTCGTAAACTTTAACTCAACGATCTTTTCTTCTTAAGCATTTTAATTGAAAACCGAATACGCTAAGAAAAAGCGTTTTAGAAATCGTCATTTATTAAACAAATCGGCCTTAAATGTTATGCTATCCTCCTCAATGTATAAATTTTTATGGAGACAAATATATGTTTAATTTCGTTGCACATTAAATCTTTGTAAATGCTACTGTAAAACTAGTTAGCTTCTGTATAGCTTAGCTCTGCGTGTAGTTCAGGTCTTACACTTGTTGACGCGCGATGTGAGCAATTCAGTTAATTTCCTCCACTCGTAACGATTTACATATATTATTTAAACCGAATTTAATATACTTCCTAATTTGAGCGACACATTATATTCGAAATGAATTATATTTGTGCGCATGTTTTATTCGTCGATGACAACACTTGACAAAAAACGTAATTTTTCAGAGATTACTGTTTTATTTTGTTTGCCTGTTTCTAGTAACGATTTATAATATACAGAAACTCTACTTATAGCATAATAGCTTATTTAACCACAGGGATATAAGTACAATGTTTTATATAGAATCGCGGATTAAATAAATGCAAGCTGTTGTTTATTAATTCCGAGAAAAATCCTACCTAACTTTAAAAAGTAAACTAAAATTTAAGTCTTTAAATTGAAGTTATACATTTGTCAGGTCTTACTTAGCTATTGATGCGGAAATTGACTTTATATTAGAAAAGTTGTGTATTAGACATTTTATGAGTATGTTGTTAGGAGACTGGTAATTATATGTTATTTATAGTCAATTTAAATATATATAAATAGTAATTATGATTACGGATATGTCGTTATATCCTAAATCAATGTTCTAATTCGATTCGGAAATTAAGGAATAAATAAACGACCTTCATTATAAGTACCATTTCGGTCACGTTATGTTAGTAACCTTACTAAATAAGGACATAAAAATACCTTAATAACCAAATATATTATTTTTTAATGATTGTATGACGTATTCAAAAACAAACAAATATTTTAATTGGTTTTGTATTTTAATAAATAGAAGTCAAATAACGTTAACAGGGAAGTAATTTAAATCCAAAGTATAATTCAAGCGAATAAAAAAGCTTTCAACACAAATTTCTCGAGTTTCACAAGATAGTATGGTATTTCAGGATGTCAAATATATTAAGATAAGAACGTTTTAATTCGGTAATTACTTTTTGAGTTGTTTAAATATCCGTGAACAGAGAATAAAAATCCTTGTTCAATTTTTGGTTCACTATCACATTCGGCTGTCGTAAAAAAAATTTATAACCGTATAAAATGTAACTGGTCTAAAAATAGCGTCAAATCTTTATTCATAACCACATATATAATTCATTAGTTTCTTAGCATTTAAAATAAGTTTTACGAGCATTAGATAACTAACGTCGGCTTAAGTAATAACTTAACCGTCATAACAAGGGAGGTGTTGAATTATATTATTGTATAGACCGTAGGCCAAGAGCCAAGATCGAAAGTGAAAAGTTAAGTCAAGTTTTAATTTACGCCTATTATAAATATTAATCAAATAACTATGCTCATAAACTTTATAGTCGAACCAATTTGTAGAAGAAAGATGTCTGTGTTACGGATTACGCGATATTATGAAACACGCATTCATATTCAAATATAAATCATTGTATTTCATAACGTTGTTCGCAAGTGATTTATTTGTCAGGTCTACATGTAAGTGTCTATCAATTAATTATAGTTTACGCTTTTGCGATAACGGTTCGAGTTGGAACACCTTAGTAGCTTGATGCGGAAGACACGTATTACGCAATATAGTAGGTATTCTAGACTATAATATATGGCTGTACTGTAAACTACAGAATATATTTTTACTGAACACGAAGTCGGTGAGTCGAGAGCTGACGACTGATGCGTTGATATTATACCATTAGTATTACCCAGCTCAACGTAGAGAGCGTTTGAAAATATAGATGGAAGTTTAAACGTTGATAATACTCTGGAATATTTTATTTTACTTAGAGTAGATATAGAAATAAATATACAACGAACGAAAATCGCCATGCCTTCACATATCATAGATTATTTTAAGAAAGACGTTGAAGTTTACCTTAAAATTATTTTTAACTGAAGATCTACATGATCTTATACATTTTGCTGCTTGGAAACTTTAAAAACCAATATTAAAGAGCAACTAAAAGATTTCCGATGCAGTTTACAAAAATAACATTTATCCCACTAACTAAAGCTGCTCAATAACAAAAGCTCCGTGACACCGGCGATCGTGATTCACGCTTACTTCAGCACGTCTCACTAAATAGTTCGATACTGCTCGCTAGCTTGAACATGAATAATTGCTGGGCGTTAACGGGCGTAGTGAGCACTTCGCACGATTAACTGGCGCAGATCATGTAACGCATTCATTCTCGACATTTTACATACGAGCGGCTATACTTGTGAATTTTCTATATCCCACCGACGTTCTTTTGTTTTTCGACGACAATTTACGATTTCTTTCTTTTAATACACGACTCCCGCACTAAGGAATTACATCCATGTTTGGCGAGGGGTTTCACAGACATTCAATTTACATGCACAGTGACACGCAGACTCAGAACAAGCATTTGTGGAACGTTCAAATTCTTGGCCTGCGCGGGTATCGAACAAACCTACGACACGTCACGCACAGTGGTAATTGGAGTGGTGACCTATACCACCCGGCTATCATATTTTGTTCTTTTTATTCAATTGATGGTGCCGAAATATCCACCGAATCAATAAAAGTTTCGTTATTTTCGTGTTTAGAGTGCCTGTTAAATATTCAAAGAGACTATGTGTTAAAATATGCCAGAACTATTATATTCTTCGATGCCCTAGTTCCATTCTTATCCGTTCCACGAAAAAGCTATCTGAGGTGAAGGTTAGGCTCACAGTTTTGGATAACTAAAAATGACTGAAACCTAACCTTGGCTCTTCGTATAAGGAACATACCGTTTATTTATCTGAAAAACGAAGTCTTACTTTAACCTTGAAGAGTATCAGGCTATATTTGGAATATGATTCAAAGAAATAAAGTTTAAACAATCAAAAATGTCTGTCGAACACTGATTGAAGTTTAGAAATAAAATAGATTTTTCCAGTTACAATTTCGAGATTCGAGAGACTGACGGTTTTTTAGTTAGGTACAAGCCTATGAAAAAAAATTGATTGAACTGAGGGCTTTTCAATTTTATGTCTGTCTTTGTTTCCCATGCATAATATGAACTTTTTAATTAACTTCTCATGCCTTTACATTGTGCAAATTTGTCTTCCTTGGCAGAAAAGGTCTTTGCAGTGTTAATCATAACTATTTAAGACCTCTCCATAAATAAATAAAAATAGAAATAAGAAACGGATTTGGATTCGAAAATTAGTGACAAAAAATGTTGTCCCAATTAAAGCCTTCACAAACTCTACAACTGCCAGCACCAAAGTTTGGACATTGAAATATCGATCTGGAATATTTTTTATCGGAGCTTGTTTATTTATAAGATAATTTGAAGCATCACCAAGCAGTCAGCGGCCCGGCTAATACATTCTACACCTTCGACATCGTGACGCCTCAGGCGTGAACTCCAAACTGGGATGTCCTGAACAGATTCAGAGGAAACGCTGACTTATATTTCTAGGGATATAGTTGATTTTTAAATGACTTTCATTGGAGCTTTGCATTAAGGTTCGTCAAATTATAATTATGTTTTGCGAATTTCTTCTTTTTCTCCGTACCTAACATGTTTAGTATTAACAGGCTCTTCTACTTTTATAAAAAAAAATCTAGTAACAAGTATCAATTGCACATTGAAACTGAGATACTTTCTGATAATAGCTGGTATCTCCATGTACAAATACAAATATTAAAATTGCATTAGAAACCTTCTAGCTACTACCTAGTTTAGGTGGAAATACATTAGCCGTAGCACTCAATGTCCAACTGGATCGCATCAAAATTTAATCCAATAGTAAATAGCAGTAAGTTAGTTCTGTTTAACTTGTAACGTACGCCGTGTAAGCGTAAGCGGACGGCGATGCATGTTTGTTCCTTTAGACTAATAATGTCCGCTGGCATTTGTTTACTCCGTTCTAGTTGATTGTTCGAGTGTGAGTCCCAATTGCATTACGTAGGTAATTCATAGCCTAAGTAGGTACAATTTTCACCGCAACTTGACAATAATATTGTTTGATTATATATTTAAGGAATTCTGAGATCAACTCTTTTGTAGCTTTATGTAATATTACAATTCGAAAGGAATATGTGGAGGTTGGAGTTCCACGTACTAAATTAAATAAAGATAGATCACAAAATGAAAATATATAAAATAAATTCTCGCTTTGAACAGAATCTCTTTTAGATCGACTCACTTTTTTCACCAGAAACAATTGAACTCAATCCTTTAAAATCTCATAATAGACTTCGGAATTATATCAGTTTTATTCATAAAAATACTGTGTACAAAATGACTTGCACGAATAACATACTCCTGTAACTAAATTATCAGGTTATTTACTCGATATTCTGATAAACTATAGCTTAATTGTCCTACAAGCTTGCTAACTTCAGAAGGCTATGTAATAATATTGCAAGTTGTTTCATTGTTTAGTTTTAATTTCGTGTCGCACAAAGGGAATGTGGTAGTTAGTAATTTTATAGCTTAAGTGAGCATAGCTGCTGCGTGGAAAGGAACTGTGTACTGCTCAGCGCTAACAAGTAATCAAAGTTTTACTTTGGCAGGGTTGCAACTAATAGGATCGCGGTTTAATCTTAGCGTCTTGGCAGTATTTATAATTATCTGTTATATGAATCTTGGCTTCGTTCTAAACGCCTCAATTTTGATGCGTTGGTAAACATTATTTCGCTTACGTAAAGTTATGATTTTTCATAACTAAACAATAGTCTAAAGTCTTAAGCTTAGTAATATTTTTTTAAATTCTTGATTCGATCTTCCTTCAATTATTACATCGAAATGTAACTAAACCTCCTTAGAGCTCATTCTTTAATCTTAAACCGCAACTATAAGCTAAGAACCTTAGCTGCGCCGTTACTTACTTTAATTAGTCTGAAGCTGTAAGACTTTTTTTTTTTTTTTTTTTTTTTTTTAAATGGCTTTCACATCTCTAGTGTGTGAGACGTATTTGGCCAACTACGACGTTTTGTTTAAAGTAACACGTTTGGAAAATGTTCGGTGCAATTCGAGGGGAAACAGGAGTTTGATCCAGGAAACCTAGAACAAATAACATTAAATGACGACACAAACATCACAAGACAGTTACGATATCATACAAAAATATAGATACAAGTTTTTGTTAGTGGGACATGGAAAATATTAGTAGGAAGAAAGAAAATAATCAACTACCTGCCTATATATAAAAAAAAGGGGAAAACTATAACATTTTTAAAACTTAAGTCCGTGGAAAGAAATATACTTAATTAAATAGACTATAAAAGGGGAGTGAGAATAAGTGAGAAGAGACTGAAAGTTGATAGGTCGGGGTATATCTTGAGGGAGAATGTCGTATAATGAAAATGCTAATTTAGGACAGTTGAAAAAGATATGGTCTACCGTCCCATCGTCCAAACCGCACTCACAGAGAGAGCTATCACGTACTCGGATTTTGGCAAGAAAAACCGGTGTGCATGCGTGACCCAGACGAAGGCGACATATAGTGGATGTGGTTTGTTTGCAACCTTGTCGAAATCGGAAAAACCAGGGTTTCCGTGGTATCAAGGGTTGTATATCCCCATAGTAACGCCCTTTAGTGAGTCTTGATGTGTCCCATAAATCCTGCCAGTCATTTCTCAAATGCGAGTTGGCTAAAGGAAGCAAATCGGTATGGAACACTTCAGTGTAATTTTCAGTTCCGCTTATTGTAGCCTCTTTAGCCCAAGAATCCACCATTTCATTACCTGTAATACCAGAGTGGCCAGGGATCCAAGCAAGGGTTATGTCTAGACCTTTTTGACTACATTTAAATAATAATTCTTTAATCTTAAAAATAATAGGAAGCTTAATTTTCATTTTGAATTGATTACTACAAATTTTTTGTAAGCAACTTCTACAGTCTGTAAAAATAATAGTTTTTGAAAAATTATGTGTGTCAGCGAATAGAAGTGCTTCATAAAGGGCAATAGCTTCACCGGTGAAAACGGATGTCTGAGAAGGGCATTTAAAGCATAAAGTGACATTGAATTTTGGAATCCAAACGGCAGCTCCAACGTTACCGTTGGGGGATACTTTGGAAGCATCTGTGAAAATTGGTATCCAGTCTTGCCAATCAGACAGAAGTCTCATAAAATTTTGGTTAGCTGCAGGGTCATCTTTTCCAACTCCAAAATTCAAAATGACCTTAGGGGTAAACACTAATGCAGAATAATCAGTTTGAAATAAAGGATTGCCATTACAACTATAGACAGGTGCAGAAAGATCTCTAACCTTTATAAAGCTCTTAATAATTTTGGGGGTTTCCTTATGATGCCAATATCGATTATTTGAGACCTCTTCAGATAGATCCTCCAGACGAGGAATAAGTGGATGTGATGAGCATGACATGACCTTAAAGATAAATCTGTCAGACAGATATTGTCTGCGAAGGGATAATGGAGGGTCTAAGCATTCTACTTGCAACGCGTTTTTTGGTGAGGATTTCATTGCACCAAGGATAATACGCATGCACTTAGCCTGTATGTCGTCGAATTTTTTTAAGGCTGTTTTATTGCATGGTTCCAAAATGAATGAGCCATAGTCCATGCGGCTGCGAATAAGTGCATTGTACAGCAATTTTTGATTGTATGGATGGGAACCCCACCAAACACCAGAGAGAGCACGGAGGACATTAATGCCTTTTTCACAATTATTGACTACATAATTTAAGTGAGGAACACCAGTCATTTTGGAATCTAGGAAAACTCCAAGGAACTTTGCAGAGGGTTCGTTGCTGATGGTATGTCCTTCATATGTAACGTTGGCAAATGGAGTGAACCTTGAACGGGAGAACACAACAACTGCACTTTTAGATGGGGACAATGAGAGGCCATGTTCATCCAACCAGACACTCAAGTAACTCAACGCTTCCTTTATATGGGCTGTTGCTGTATCAATACAATTAGAGGAAGTATATAAGGCAATATCATCTGCGTATTGTAGGATATTACAAAAGGGAAGGACCGCCTGCTCAAGATCATAGGTATAAATGCTGTACAATAAAGGGCTCAATACCGACCCCTGCGGAATGCCTCGCCATAGAGTTCTAGGCGGAAGGAGAAAGCCATCGTTTCTTATTTTAATAGTTCTGCCCATAAAGAGATTACATATATAGTGTACGATTCTCACTGGAACACTCAGCTCTAGCATTTTTGCTCTGAGCACCGGAATATTGACACTATCATATGCAGCCGAAACATCTAGAAAACATCCCACAAGGTGTTCTTTTTTGGAGAAGGCAAGGCGGATATCAGTTGTAAGTATATTCAGACTATCCATAGTGCTTTTGCCTTTACAAAAACCAAACTGACTCTTCGCTAGAGACCCATTACTTTCCAAAAACCATTCCAAGCGATTTTTAATAAGATGTTCTAGAATTTTGCCCAAGGTTGATGAAAGAGCAATCGGCCTATATGAGCTAGCTTTCTCTGGGTCTTTATTTGGTTTCAAAATCGGGATAATGATTTGGCATTTCCAGTCTTCAGGTATTTCTCCCGTTATAAAAATGTCATTTATTATTTCCAAAAGGTAATGGAGACTGGAAGTATCTAATTTGGTAATAAAACTATATGGGATACCATCTTCACCCGGAGAGGTATCTCTCAAGCCCATGAGTGCCGTATTTAGCTCGTCAAAAGTAAACCTTTCATCAAAGGAAGTTAGATTAGAAGGGGGTATAGAAAGAGGGAAGTCACAAGGGACATAAGGAGGGGCTAGGCTATCTGCGAAGTCCTCCAGCCAAACCGAGGAGTCATAAGAGTGAAGAGAGTCAGGTTTCAACGAACCTCTGAAACGTTTCATATTTCTCCATACAAGTGATGGGGGAGTTCTGGGGGATAAACTCTCACAAAATCCCTTCCATCCTCTCTTCTTCTTTTTGGAGAGTAATCTTTTGGTACGGGCAGAAATTCTTTGAAGATTTAGAAAATCATCGAGGTTCAGAGATACATTAAAGGTGTCCTCAGCACGTTCTCTTTCTTTTACAGCGGAAGTGCATTCAGAATCCCACCAAGGAGGAGAAGAAAGTTTTGAAGAATAAGGTTTTTTCCTGGGGATGGATAGGTTGGCAGCTTCAATCAATGTATTGCGAAAATGTAAGTAATTTTGAGAAGAAGGGTTTTGATTAAAATTATTTAAATTATATTTAACATGCAAAGAGAATTTTCCCCAATCAGCCTGTTGTATTTTATGTTTCAGGAGAGGATCAGGAGCAGGGATTGGGATTACTGAAGAGGGCTTTGATATTAAAATAGGGAAGTGATCGCTGCCAAAGGAGTGGGGTAACACATTCCAGTTGAGTAAACAAGAAAGTTCTGGAGAGCAAGCAGAAATATCAACAGCAGATTTAGGGTTTTGGCCAGGGTATACACGACGAGTAGGAGAGCCATCATTTATGACACAGACATTAATATCATTAAAGAGATCCATCAACCAGGGGGAAAAAGAATCTGTATAATATGAGCCCCAGGAACTATGGTGCGAGTTGAAGTCTCCTAACACAATAAGTGGAGGAGGAACTGAAAACAAGAGTGTAGAAAGGTCAGGGATCAAAGTGAGTTTAGGGTCGGGGATATAAACAGAAATATAATTGATATTGGCTATGCGAGCTGCTACAGCGTTGATTTCTTGGGAATGACGAGGGAGTGGGATAACGGAAAACGGGAGAGATCTTCTAGTTAACAATGCACACCCTGCCCTGCCATCGTCACGATCATCCCGCAGACAGGCAAACCCCGGGACTCTAAAATGAGTCCCAGGCCTTAACCAAGTCTCCGAGATAGCCGCAACAGATACAGAATGAGCATTAATCAAATTAAATAAATCGGGTTTTTTAGGGACAATACTTCTAGCGTTCCATTGTAGAATTCGGGTTGAACCCGGAGGGGCCATTTGAAACAATTTCAGTGAGTCTTACAAGTAAAGGAGCAACGTCGTACGGTAACACATCACTAAATTTAGCAATGATATTTGTGATCAGCATTACCAGTAGTTCTGGTAAGTTTTCATTGGGCAATGTGTGAGCTTTATTTAGTCCACAACCATTAGAAAGAGATGGTGTCGGTTCTCTAATTAGGTCGTAATGAGCACGACGGTCATAACCCTCCGGAAGGGGAGTCCTCTCACGGCGGGGAATTTGAACAGTTTTGCGGTAAGAGATCTTTTGAGGGGTGGAACTAGGAGTTGTGTAGGGAGATGATGGGATCTGTACAGATTGGGGTGGAGATGGGGCAAACAGGGTTTTAGCAACGTCAGAGTAGGCCCGTCTTATAGACGGTTCCTGTGCAGAGGCTTCCATATATGAGATACTCTGTTCTGACATAATTTTTTTAATGCGCTTTTGTCTGTCGAATTCAGGGCAGGTTGGGTCAGTGGCTAGATGACTCCCTGTACACAGGAGGCATCTGACACGGTCAGGGGAAATATTGCAGTTGTCACCTGAATGTGACTGTCCACACTTAAAACAACGGGCATTTGACCGGCAAACATTCTGTACATGGCCGAACCTAAGGCATTTTCTGCATTGGATGGTCGGGAGTTGGTATACCTCCACAACCAAAGAGGTATAAAATGCAAAGATTTTTTTGGGGAGGGATTGGCCCTCAAATGTCAGTACCACAGACTGTGTGGGCAGCCAAGAAGACGACCCATCGTCTTTTTTAATTTTTCTATTGAGTCTACGAGCTTTGACTATTTTACCGTAGCCTTCTTTATATTCTGTGGCACTTACGAATTCCTCCATTGTCCATTCTGTTGGGACGCCACGAACCAAACCCAGTCGGGAAACGCTGTAGGAAGGTATCTCCGCTTTAAGTTTGTGCTTATCTAATAATTTATGGTCTAAAAACTCGTTAGCTGCCTTAGCGGAGTTAAATTCAACCGATAATCTATTACGGCCAACAGCTCTGATACCATCTTTTTTAACACTTTCTACACCACCCTCCACCAGAAACGCTCCTAATCTTATAGGTTTTAAACTAACACCAGAATTTGGGGAGTCAGCAACGCGGGACACATGCACAACAAACGGGCCAAAATCTTCGACATTGTATCTACGATTACTAGTGTCGAGAGATGGGTGCTTGTAAATGTTGGATACTGAACCAAGACCACTCTCTGGGTCAGTAATGGTACGCTTGGACAATGGCTCGGTATTCACATTGTCCGCAGTCCTTTTCCGGGAAGATGTTTGTGCAGCTGCACAAGCCTGAGAACCTTCAGTCTCCATCACACATTCATACTCACCACCCCCCTTATCAGGGGGCTTCAAGCGCTCGTCTCCATCCATGGCCGCAGTGGCCCACAATAGAGCAAGGTTCACTCACCTACGCGAACTTAAAATTAACCAACACCACACAAAAACACAAGGGAATAATTGGATTCACGGGAAGATAACCTCAAAACGAACAAAGCCGCACGGCACCTCAAACGTCCGAAAATTCCTGTAAGACTTTAAGTTTGGTCTCAATAAAACTTGGCTTTAGCTGCTGTACATATATTGAGATATAACATAATTCTAGTAGAAAGTATATTAACTCGTTAATTTAGAAGGTATCATAAACGTATAAAAAATCCCCGGAAAAATAAACCGCGTTTTAAATTAGCACTTAATTTTTTTATACGCACTAATTTACTTTAGAATTTTATTCACTGTTCAGTCTTATAATTTTACTAGTTAATAGTTCCTGTACTTATCGGAAAATAAGGAAACATATAATTCTAAGTTTGAGCTCTGTTTGTAAATTTTATTAGTAAAAGAGTAATAGACAACTGCTCACAAACTTTCACATTTATAATATCAATAAAATTAAGCTAGTGCTAGAAGTATTTCTATTACTGAAGACAATAACAACTTTATAGGATCGTACACACGTTTCAGTAGCTTGTTTTATAAAAATGGTCTAATAAAGCATGTTTGTTGGATGTTCGCAGCAAGCTCGATCTCATTAAAAGTTGGTTCTGTCGACTGGAAACAAACTCGACACGTTGCACGCATAACAACTTTGCGTATGATATATTGTTATAACAAACAGGACGCGCGGCGATAATCCAACACTCTCATAGACATCGCTACAGCTGATCGAACTAGCAAAACGTCTAAATCTGGAAATGGCGTAAGGCTATTCTCATTTGACATTTTCTTTTTTTGATTGCATAGTCTAGGTGTTAATGCATAAACATTATCTAGGTTTTGGATTATAAGTGTCCGACTTCGTAGAAATATGTTTTGTATTTTTTTGCGTAAAAATATATCACACAAAAATCCACAAGTAATATCATGCTTCATTTGAGTACCTATATTTAAAGGAAAAATATGGTTATTGGTTCCTAAAAGTAGGCAATTATGTCCGCAGTGCATAATCGAAAATAAAAACCGTCCGTGTCGTGTTCATTGCATCCGGCGTCGCCGACGGCGAAAGCATTTACATGGTTTCTGTTTATTTGTAACATACATACATACTTGTAGATTGATATTGGATTTTGGGAATGGCATCCAAATGAACGTTATTTTCAACATTTTTTTTAAATATTTTTGTTGTAGCTACATAAAATAAACTACATTCCTATTGCTATTAGTGCTGAGTAATCCGCTTGTACAGTGGACCGTGATCGCTAAATATTTTTTTATTTAATGTTTTTTTTTTTAATGGATATAAACTATGTCTCTTCAAAGCTTTATCAAACAAGGGTTAAATAAAAATAAAATTTATTTATTTACTAGTGTGTTTAAAAAACCAGGTTCTTTCTACACGCGGTAACCTCGAAATACAACAGTCTGCATAGAAACTCTACAGGTACCATAAACTTCAGAGACTTGTACGAATTAGCCCTCAAACAATTAGCGCGGGCTACATAATAGATAACGAGAGAGGTTTTATCTAAACCACTAAGTGACCTAATTGGTGAAGATTTAACAAGTTCGGTACAAATATATCACGGTTGCTACATCCAAACAAGAGTATCAGAATTTACTCCGTAATCATACAAAAGCTTTAGCACGTTTTATTAGATAATTCTACTAATTAATTCTTATTGGCTAATCCGAAGGTGTATTTCTGGGCCTGGGCTGACTCACATTTCTGTTAGCGTTAACTAATTGACTAACTTAAATTCAACTGACAAGTAAAACTCATGGCAAGGCGGTCGTCGAAAAAAATTTTTTTTTCATAAAGTAGTCGCAAATTATAACTTTTCTTATTTAATTTTATACATTGAACATAACATTGACCTTGTCGGATGGTCGTTCGTGCTCCTATGGTATCAAAGTAACACGATGCATGTGTCAACAGCGCGTAAAACAGCTCGCACAATGATTGACTCCACAATGAATCGGAATCCACAAAGGATGTATGGAGAAAGTAGAGATCTTTATATTCCGATTGTGATGTATCACGGCGCTTATACTTTCACGGGTCGATAGCATAAAACTGTGAAACCATACTCATTATGCAAACATTTATCGGAAGGTAAAATGGGCATAAAATCAAATAATTTCACTTCGACGTAGAAATGACTTCATTACAATCTTTAGGACATTAAGCGATACCGGATTTGGAACGAACAATTTCTCCACACGCTTAAAGTGAAATTGAGGTAATTAATACTATAGGCCTTTTAAACTTTTCCTTAACGAAATATTTTGTGACGAAACCTATAACTTTATTATAATTGAGTATAAAGATGACCTATCAATATGATAATTTATCTACGTCCCATTGACAGCTGGTAAATAATGATCAATTAAAGCTATTTTAGTAATATTTAATGTTTATGTAATTTCAATTACTATTAAAGTTTTGTAATCATTCCACGATAAATGAACACTTGTGATTGATACCAGCATTCAAAAGCAGTGTATTTATGAAGTAAATAATAATATTTGTTAAAACATTTAAGATTCGAAAAGACAAAGGAAATCTATCTAGCAGTAAATCTCATCAAAGTTTATTACTTAATTGTACCACAGAGATTGAATAACAATCCAGTCATTTAGCTAATACCACGACGCTCCTTAATTAGCCGTTATAGCTTTGTAAGACGAGTCTATTCAATGCGATTTATTGCAGTAATAGTAGTGCCAAGCTGATTCAAAATGAATGGCATTCCGCCGATAGTTCGCAATAAGTGCACAAAGGGGTTCAATCAGGACGGTATGACTACTTTAATCACGTCGAAAGCTCAAAGGGTTACGTACTAAAAGTCATTTGGAATCTGGATACTGGTTTACGAGTAAGTTGCATGAAAATATCAAAGATACGTATAGCTCTGTCGGTAGGTGGATGTCCGTGCGAGCGTCCCAAAGCAATAATGAGTTTTGATACTACTCACTGCGTTTCCATGCATGCACATATAAGCATGCCTATATGTACCCATACCGTGTGATTTATACGTCTAGCCAACACTGTAATGGTAATAATTTATCTTTAACAGCTTAATCATCAATTTAATTAGACATTGACTGACGTGAATCGTGTTAGGTAACGTGAACCTAGTTCGTAAATTGTACGTAATTATACGTATGTTTAGAACAAGTGGAGCATAGTATGACCGGAGGCAGTCAAAGGACTTGGTTTAGGTATTCAGCAGAGCCTGTGCTATAGGCCTATGGCTTACTGTCTGTATGAAGCCGGCAATCGGCTTACGGCCTCCCAATAAATCGGTTAACCGTAGCAGCTGTAGACCAACTGTATCAACTCAATCAACGTTTTTCGGTTGAACGCACAGTTTTGAAGTTTTAATAGTCGGTTTAGTGTAAACCGTAATCCAAACAAATAACCACATATGAATTTGAACGTACTGAATGAATAAACTTAAAATCGAGTTAAAACAGCCATAAGCCATAGGTTTTACAACTTTTTTTAATATTAAAATCCTTAATTTTTATTATGCAAAATAATACCATACCTACATAAAGCCATCAAACTGTTAAAGCAGTTTGACAGCGGGAATAGCGCAAATTTTATACCTATACTTATTAATACATCACTTGGTGGTTTATAAAAGATCAAATAAATTCAATTGTAATAAATAAAAAACACCTGAACGTCGTCTTTAACAATTTAAAATAAAATAGTTTTCCATTACGGCCGCCGCAGAGATTGCGGGAGGGTGATAACAAGATTCATTTACTTCTAAGCTCTCAATTGAAACTACATTTATATTGTAAAAGAAATAAAATCACTGGAACTGTGAACATCGTGGTGAGTGTAAAGGTTAAAAGACCAAGTTTTTTCTGAAATATAGTCTAAGCCACTATTTATTACCTGTTAAAGAAACTACCGTAAAAATTGAGATTTTAGAGATTAGAGGAAACAACAGGCACAAAAACTGAAAGAATGTCATGACTATTTTAAATACAAAACATAGAAAAATATGTTTGTGATCATATTGAAGATTGTAGAGTCTAGCTTATCTTTTAGGTTTTAAATAAAAACACAAACATGGGTTCGCGTACATTATTATTTCCGCTCCGCAGTCGGACTTTATTTTTAAAAGTAACAACAGCTTTTCTAGTTTTCGGATGCAACGTTTTTGTACATTTATTTCAGGCTTCACTCGACTCTACTATTTGTTTTGCCGTTGAATAATTCGCGGTCAAATAAAGACATTAAGAACTTTACAAATATATGAATAATAAATAAATACCATGCGGTTATAGTTGCAAAAACATTAATCCCGTTTGGCGTTGTTGGTTAAAAATTTGCAATGTGTTAATTCAGAAAGTCAGCTAATTTCAAATCAATTTTAGTCAAAATTGGTCTAACCGTAGGATCAAACGTCCATCCATCCATACCAACAAACTTTCGTGTTTATTAGTAGCATTAAGTGTCAATTCACCGCGTCGATCTCAACTGTTCATAAGCAAACATGTTTATTAACTAATTGCGAATCAATCTACCGCCGCGCGCTCTACAAACATGTTAACTGCATGAATTGGAATCATACTCAAGTAGGCCTAAGACGTCTAATTGAATAATGAATTTTCAATTAGTTCAGTAAATTGAAATTATAACACCAATATTGATTTAATTGATTGATTGGATAGATACGGCTGGTTTTCGGCATCGTTGAGACCGATTTCTGATTCTAAGCCATCTGACATCTGAATATCGTGCGACGGCCTGTGTGCGGGGGCCTGGTCATGGCAGGTACCTATTGCATATTTGATGCTTGCAGTGAACATTTCTAGCCTACAGGCATTTGTTTCATGAGTCAGTGTTTACGCAGACGAAAATGTTAGGGTAAAGAGAATTCTTATTGAAGAAATAGTTTTCGTTCCGGAATTGAAAAAATTTTGTGTATTCGGAAGCCATACATTTATAACGACCATTAGCTACAGTATTTTGTGAAATCCACCGGATTTTTATTTCGGCATCCGTGTATCGAAGGCAAAATAAATCCGAGAAAGCAATGGTCAGTTCCGAAAAAACTTTGGTGCTCTCAAATACTTTCATTAGCAAAAAACAATACGTATTATGTGAAAATGATGTGCCATATTTTTTTATATTTACCAAGAATAATTGTTCATCGTTTATTCTAGGTAAAAAAGAGGTTTAATTTACCTATGTGACTGAGATCTATCTTAATACGTCGTATAAACCTTTACATTCACGTTACTTCACTTAAGGTACGGCCTCCTACGGGCCATTTCACGTTAAATCTATAATTCGCGTACAAATTGTCCACATTAGTTCGTCATGCTTTCTGCGCAGTTGTGTAACTATAGACCTTTATCTGCAGTTCCCGTAATTACTCCACGGGTATTACTTATTACTTGGAAAACATATCACGATCAGATTTATCGATTACGATGTCGTAATATTCTATTAATCTATACCTACATACAAAATTTTATTATAATGACTGTTTGCAATATTGAAATAAACGTTTTACTACATTACTACATGCATAATATATGCATACAGTACATACACATTCTTCTATGTTTTGTATTTAATAGTTTTGACATTTTTTAAAGGTTTACTGTCAAAATATGTTAGAAAACCAATGATTAAAAACTCTTTATGAAACAAATAGTCAATAAACGACTTTATCTAAAAAAATACCATCTTCTATTTAATTCGGCTTACGGCAGTCAATCAAACCAATAATATAAGACACAAATAACTTAAATGAAGTTCTTTCATCGTAAATTCATATTATACCTTTATTAACGACACCGTAAACTTTCATACAATACAAGTACAATGTCGTATCACAGTGATTGTCATGACAAATAGATAGTCTGCAGTCAGATTGACTGGTTATGCTGTAGAACATTGTAACGAGTACTAGCTACTACTAGCTTGGTTGCCTTCCGGACAAATTATATAGAATTAAACTCGGTTCCGTGTTTCTCCGTGATTCCCCGCTTCGTAATCAATCGCGTGTTGATTGATACTATCATATTTACACTACCGCTTTGTAATAAAATCTTATCTGAATAATTGATAGGTGCTAACTATAATTGAAAAGGTTGGTAATTCGTAAGGTATATTCAATTCAGTTATTGCAACTGTCTTTTATTCGTCTTGGTTCGATAATTCATGAGGTGATTGATCTTTTGCGCATATTTGATTATTAATGGAATTTTTTTTAACAAAATTGTTGAAAGATATCAACCATGGCATGCTGATAGAACACACACTTGTCGCTACTGGAAAAGTTTTAAGAAAATTCATTTCATTTTTTTGAATCCCTATTTTAACCACAGCTTCGCAAACCAAGTCACGAAATCATTTTTTATCATTCTAATCTCCAAACCGCCTAATACCACCTTATAACCTACCTGTATTATCAAAATGAATAATCTGTAAAAAAGACTGAGTACAGTGCAATCTTCACGCATAATCACAGTCAGTATTTCGTTTATCCTAATTATAGTTTATTATTTTTCATTTACCGTTATTAGACTTTAAAAACTCATCGTGATCCTAAATGGTGCAATTTACACTTAGGTGCATTTAGGGTATTTAAAGGGAAACTGGTATTTCAATAGAGCAGTATCGTCAGCTGTGGATCTGAACGATACTAGCGGACGAGTTCGTATCAAACGGGGGTAGTCGTTAATTAAAAAAGCTGTAGTGAAATCTCGAGGTCGATACCGGGATTAAAAAGGGCAATTGAAGAGGCGAGTGCTCGAAACTTGAACAAAACCCCACGAGCAGTAGAGCACATGTAGAGATTATTTTTTCTTGTGTATCATCGGTTGATTCAGTGCCTACAACGATTTCGCGTTTGAATCAAAATGTAAGTACTTTTGCATGCAACTGCTGAATCAATACAAATATCAGACCAATAAATTATTTTTAATCTTGAATATAAGAGTAAGATCAAATAAAGTTTGTAATAATTCAGGACACAGTAACATCTTATTTCATTTAACAAATATCTCCAGTCAAATAAAAGTGAATGAGTAGCAGAAACAGTCGATGGAACAGACTGGGATAACACCAATAAGTTAAAGTTAGATACATCAATTTTGTAAAGATAAATGTGTTTTCGTTGAGAGCGTCTTTGTTTGAATAAATATTCTAGTTTTGATTTACAACGCTCGACAGATTAAATATAGCTACAATAAACTACAAGCTTCCATGTGTATGGAAACCAACTATATTATTCCATTTATTAACAAGATATCATAGTTATTATTTGAGAAACTAGGATATCAAAATACAAGCTTCTTTCTAAGTTAAGGAAAAAATATTTCTTATTATCAATTACTGTTGATAATAAAGTCAGTTCGTTGTAAAAAGGAATAAATGGAGATAGGTATTCTAATAAAGGTTTCATTATTGGGAGCCTGAGATGATGCAACAACCTTATTTTAAAATTATTATTATTTAATATTGTGCGAGATTTTTAGGTTGTTGGTAGAGCTGATCTAAGTTCTACGTAAACACATGCAAAGGTTAGCAAACATATATTCATGTTAACTTGCGAAATAGTTCTACCATTTAAATACGCATATTGCCATGTTTAGTCAGTCGGGTAAAATGTAGAGCAAATAACAAGTAATCAGGGGCTAGGTATGCACGCATGGTACACTGGCTTGCTCGCAGTTATTCAAATCGAAACAACTTTTTTTTCGGCTTTTTGTAGTACCTACTATGGCCAGAGCGTGGATTTGGTCATTAAGTACAAAGTTTTTTTAAATCGCTAGCTCTTGGTCTCGTAGGTAGCCTGTACCGTTTAAAGAAAACCACAGAGTAAGTGTATTTTAGAATTAGACCATTTCGTGTTATTTCAAATCTCAAAATGAATTCGAAAGGGACCTGTGCAATATCGGTAACAAAAAGGACAAAGGTCATGAATGACATCAACATGAAAACAAAATAAATTCAGTTAAATATTATGGAATTATTTATTGATAATTTTATCTAGCATTCTGATTTATTCAATTATACTTCATGAAAACTAATTGGACATATACGGAATGTAGCAGGCATACATAAAGTAATATGAATTCTGTGAATCACGTCGGCGATATCATTGTAAATCTGTTGGAAGTATTGTTGCTATGTCATTGTATAATAGACAATAGCCCGATATGGATAAATCAAATAATGACAATTGTGTCGCCACGTATTGGAGTAAAATGAAACAAACAGTAGCTTGAAATAATTAATGCAAATTTTACGCAATACGTTATTAACATTTAAATTTGAATTTATGGTTTTTCGGAAATAATACGATGCTTGATCCAAAAGAGCAGCTTCAAATGAAACATGAAGTTGTTATTATTAAACTATAATCCATACAAAGTGAACAAAATATCGCAGTGCCGCAAATATTCATGATATTATGTTACTAATTATTTCCAATTATCTATTTTTGGTAAATCCGCAAGCCTTATCCGTCATTGCACACGTTTTTATTACACGAATGTCATTGTATGTATTCCGTATAAATGCAAAAATTGCCGCGCTAAAATCAAATAAAATTAATTATTTAAAAAAAAAAATGTTTCAAAAAAATTCAATTGTCAACCAACAGTTTTCTCAACATAAGTAGAGGCATTTGCCAAGTTGTAAGACATTTACGAACTAAATTATGGAGTAAAATTATCCACCAAGTGCAGACGCCTGTGTGGTGTCAGTATGAGCCAAAGTTTGGGAAGAGATTCTAAAATCGTATACTTCATTCTACAAGCGAAACTATTACATAACCACCTACAAGGTGTAAGTTCTAAGCCTATCTTATTATTTATCTCTTTCCAACCAGAGACGAAACTAAAAAATAACTTTAAAATGTCTACAAGTCCCCCAATGTGTGGTAATAAATTGATGAAGTGTACAAGTTCTATTCATTTGGGAAGAACTTAAGACTACATCACATGTATCAAATGTTCTTAATAGCTTTATACTTGGCAACGGTAGTCAGTATTTATCACCAAAGTTTCTGAACGCTATACAGCTGGCCAGGCCTGGCCAGTTAATAGAAATTGACTCCAATTTCCGTAGAAGACCCGAGCTCTATTAGAAACAGGAAATAAAATGAGATGTATGAGAATTCTTACTAATGAGTTGTGAAAGAAATAAGTTATCAGATATCTTAAACTGAGCTTCAGTTGAGGAAGCGTGGCGTCAAGCATCGTTTCTTTTTTCACAGTTGCAATAATATTACTTTAAGAGCTATTAGTAGGAAATCATAATCAGTAACTGCTAAAGAGTATTTATGCTAGACGTTTGTGTGACATTCAATGCCTGTGCTGCTCTATTTGTCATTTAAGTTGGCTCACATGTCAAACTTATAGTACATCTTTTTTTATAATTCAAAATCGATACAGAAGCAACCCTAGGGAGTAAAACAAGTTTAGGTATGTATTTAAAAAAAAATGGCTCCAGCGGATTAATTTTACGTTTTATTTAACCATTTATTAAACGCAACTGGTAACCAAATGATATTTATTTGTATCAGGTAAATAATAATTGTTGTATAGAACGTGTAACCCGACCCTGGTCAGAATTTAAATATCAGTTCTGCAAGCGGAAAATTTTCACCAAAACAAGTTACATTTCGGCTAACGGGACTAGCACGAAACTTGTGTAATATTTATTATGACGATTCAAACGATATAATTTTAAATATCCGACCTGCGGCCTAACCTCGTTTCCTCAATAAAAAAAACCCGTCACTGATTCGGAATGAAACAAAAGCGAGTGCCTTTTGTTCAGCAAACTATTGTGCGCTCGTGACAGTTTACATGTCAACGTCTGAAGTACGTTTCAGTTTAGAGCAGGTTACCAACAAACAATGCCTCGCTAACTTTATTTTAGCAGAGCTCTCGCAACAGAATTAATAATGAACATGGAATTTCTAACAGTTTATTTATGTTTGAGATTCGACTGTCACAGTACAAAGGTTTCCTAAAAAGTTAACAATTTTATAGAGCAAAGATGAAGTTTCCCGGACAATGTCAGTGTGTGGAATATTAATGGGCAGTGAGATGAAAGCCCCGTGATTGGCAATGTAGTTAGCGTGACTCCACTGAGAATAAATCTCGGCTAATTAGAACGTATAGAAATTTTGAAAAAGTCAAAAATTAAAATTCCATTGGAGCTTCATGTTGCGTGATAGTTGCTTCAAAAAACATTCGCTGAATGAGTAAGAGGCATAAATTATATTATTTAGAGCGAAGCAAATCCAAAAACATTTAATTGCAAAACATTCGACATTAGCATGACACAATAGTAACAAGTACACGTAATTTCGCGATGATATAACTAACATTACTTGCTAATCGACTGAGTTTTTAACTAGAGTCGATTTCTACTACATTTCTGACTCCCAAACAAGTTTTTTATTAGATCGGTTACTATGAACGTTTGTGTCGTAATTAGAAATTTAATAAGTATTATTAAGGAGGTTACGTTAGTCTTTTTGCGGAAACTGCCTTACTTTAAATGTTTTAACATTATATTACGCTACGACTACTTAATTAAATTACTATTTGCACTCTCTGTGAGCCGTTAACTTTATGATAAGCGCGGACTTAAGTCGCAACAAAAAGTATCTGAGGCAATCCTTGCTAATGAATCCTTCAAAATATTCTCTAATGTAATTAATATACAAGTTTATTTATACCAGCAAAGGTTGTATGTATGCGTCTCATATTTTAACTTTATATTAAACGAGTCCCCGGAACGCTTCTAGCCGCAAGCGAGCGACCAAATACTAAAGCTAGCTTTTCATCTTTCCCCGCAATCCTACAATATGGTACTCACTATAATTGATTTTAGAAGTTACCACGTCATCCCGCTACTTTAATGTGATCAAAATCTTTTCGAAGAGAACTTTGTCGGCTATTCCAAACATTTGTGGTTCGATGCAATTCCTACTCAACTTCTAAATTACGGATCTATACGATAGGTACGTTAAGATATTATAACGTATTTAATAATAATGTCCGGACCGATTTCGGCCACGGCGGCCAGTGTTACTATGACACCAGCCAGTTACGCAGGACATAATATATTATAGTGCACAAAGCGTGTGCGCAAACACAAGTGCACTCTCTATTCCTTTTACTCTCATAGCCCGGTGGGACGGCAATTAGACACGACCGGAGAGAGATCAGGCGCAGGACCCACATTTTTACATGCCTTCCGAAACACGGAAGCTTTGATATTTATTTGTAAATCGCACACAACATTTGAAAAGTCGGTGCGTGTCGTGGGGATCGAACTCAAGACCTCTGACTTAGCAGTCCTATAGTCTTGCCACTAAGCTATCACAGCTTCAATAACGTATTTACACATTGATACACAGTACTAAACTTAAACATTACATCTAACCAGATATTATGAAAAAACGAAAATGCGTAAAAGATTATTTCATAAAAGCGAAGGTTTACAGGATTTTGTCCAAGACACAGATGCCTTCTATTCAATACCGTAATCCCCTTGTTCAAATCGAAACTTTCCTCGTACAGGATCACACTAAGACCTCCACTATACTTATATATGATGTATCTTTCATTTTAAGCCGTACTTGCGCATTGTCCGGTAAATTGTATTACAAAACCCACTTATGAACATCCTATTCAGCAGAACACGCCTTAAAATAAAACGGAAATTCGTACTTAAAGGAAATTACAAAAAGTGCTTTAAATTATGAATAGTTATCACAATTGCAGTACTTATACTGATAGGTGTTTAAAAATCGTTTACAGTTAATTACAATCGCTAGTGTATTTGGGTTGTTCATTAATGGGTACTCGTTGCATTTAATTAATCAATTCGTAAACGCTTTAACAGCAAACACAAAATTAAATTAATTCAAGCATCAGTTGATTATATTAAACTACTTTGAAAGTAGCTCTACCTCGAAGAGTATTTTTTTTCTTCATACAAATAGCACAGTTGTCTTTTGTTTTGGATTAGACACGTGACTCAGATATCGTTACTTCTGTGCACTTACGATTTTTTACGTTAACGATTGTAGGAGCAACTTGTCTACAAGGCATTGCATCAGAACGTATCAACAAGTCAAGCTTTAAGACGGAAGAAATGTATTTTTTATTCCCGCTAGACAGGCCCCTGGGAAATCCAACCATCGCGCAAAGTCGCGGGCAAATGCTAGTGTTTTTATTAATATCATTGATACTAAGGAGCTTGCCTTACAGTTTGTCATTAGTCGTCAAACAGGATTACTAGCCGCGAACGTTTCTTGCTCAGAACTTTCCTTCCACCATTCTAGGAATATATTATAACTCGGATATCATAATTAGAGGATGTTACTTAAAGCGAGATTCAATGTTCATAAAAAAATATTTGACTAATTAGAATAAATATAATTATTGCTCTGGAATTCGACACGTAATACAATACACGTATTATGTAATGCAGGTGGCAATTAAAAAATGAAAAAATAATTCGAAAAAAAATAAATTGCTCATTATATCAACATTATCTTGTTTATTTTCTTCTAGTTATACGTATCAAGATGTTTCTTGTAAGATATCAGTTTGCGTATGTTGTTTCCTTTTACACTGCTCCTTAGTTTATATAGTTTTGAGCCATGAAGCTGCGACTTTACTAGAAAATGTCACAGCGATACAACAGGCTTTCTTTAATTCATGATTGTTACCGAGAGTTCTCACCTTGTGGTTCCGTTATAAGTTTTCTCTAGACCATTCTTTCTTTCTTGAACTAAGTTATGTTTTTATTGAGATATCCAATATAATATGTCAATACGTTCTGGACACTCGATTTTATAGAAGTTAGGAGTAACATTTTAAATGGTTCATAACACAACTATGCTGGCGTTACATCTTACTAGTAAACCTATCATTGATTTTTTTTATCAAACCTTTTAACGAACAGTTATTACCACTAAAACGATTTTTTTATTTACTTTTAAATATTTAATGGAAATAAAATTGTATATCATATTGAGCCAAATGGAACGTTTTTCCATCAGTAAAGTAAATATAAATAAATAACAGCCAAAAATGATTGAAACATTTTTACTGAAAGCACACTTTGTAAATGAAGTTTATCGAAAACCTATTTTTTCTGGCTATCTCTTGGCCACCGGATAAACAAAAAAAATATTTTTAACACAAAATACTTACATTTAATTTGCGGAAAACTGGTTTAAATGCTTTTCTGCAATATTGCTAAAAACTTATTTCAATTAATGTCGAGTACATTAACTGAAATATTAAAACATATGAAATAATTTACAAAAAGATTTTTGATATCATACTATTTAGTATGTAACTTCATAAGCTAACGCACTCCAAACTAATTACAAGTTAAAAGAAACCGCGATTCTCAGCCTTTAATTTCAGAAGTTTCGCAAATAATATTAATGAGGATTTTTTGCGATTGTTTCAGAAAATGCGATTGTTGATTGTTCTCGCCGTGTTCGGTGCGGCGGTCGCGCGGGAGAGCGACTGGCATCCCATCCTACCGGAGGGCACCGTCATGTACTCCACCTACCACGACTCTGAACGAACTGCGGATTCCAGGTAAATCCATACAAAATCAAAATGAAAAGGTTTATATTTTGAGTAGGCCTTCTTAGGCACTTTCAAAACGTTACTGGCTCTAGTTGTGCTATGACCAACAAGCTATAGAAAATTAACACTTTTCATTGCCTCGATTAAAAATTTAAAACTTAAACGTGTATAATCCAGATAATATTGATGGATGTCACAGAACTCAAATTTAGAATTGTATGAACACATTTTTATTAACAGATTAAAAAAAAACATTTTCTGGAACGACTACTACAATCAATTGAGTAAAACAAACACAAATGATCTATATTTAAAATCGCGAATATTCAGCCTAACCTTTCAAGGAAGAATAACAGAATTCATGACAAACATTCTTAAAATTTTATTTTCAGTCCGCGTTTAAAGATCGTGAACCGTAGGCCGAGCCCAACCCAGTACAGTTCTGGTAACAAAGTGAGTCTGTTCAAACCGAACGCCATGTCAGACTCGTGCAGCGTCTACAAGGTGTCCATGAACCAGGAACTGTTCTACCAGTACTTGGAGTACGACAAGGAGGTGCCAGACCTCAAGGAGTTCACTCTCTGTATGTGGACCAAGTTCCACAACCACTCCAGTGATCATCCTCTGTTCTCTTATTCAGGTGAGTCTACAGAACCGCTACTCTACACTCTACTGTCTTTTGCTTAGACAATGTTACATTGTATTAGAAAAGAAAACGAATAGAATACTTTCACGGTCTAAGGATGGCATTCCTATGTGACATGTCTTGTCATTTCAATACATTGGAGGGATACAATAGAGTTACCGGTACGAGCTACAAGTGCTCGGATTGTGCGAGTACAATTTGTCATAGATTTGAAATGTGTAAGACGATTTTTGTAACAGCACTTCGGACTTTTGAAAGATTAAATCCTCCCTTACAAGTGGCACAAAGTGTAAAATATCTCTGGTGGTCGTAATAAAGCCATTTTAATACCAATTCAGTGTTAAAAGTGCGCAACTAAACAATCCAGTATTACACTTGTTGATTATACGGTAAGCAGGTAAATTGCTATCATTACAAACGTTTATACAGACCAACTTATTGCTCAACTCATTTCGCAACGTGTAGACCGAGTTCATTTGTTTACGAACTCTAATACGTCTATTTTTAAACATATTTAATCTGATTTCGTTAAGATTATAAATTCCACGTAATTCTTCTAAAGCTAATGGATTAAGTAGGAAGATCGGAGTTTTTTTTCATAAATACCGTTTTATACTTTGTTATTACAAAAATGCTTCAATCTTGTTAAGCAGCAAGCAACTTGGAGATTATAAAAAAATAGCCATACAACGTAGCAACAGGAAAAAAAAGGGTAATTGCCCGGAATGATCGAAGAAATACTGATTCTTAGAGGATTTTAATATTAACAACGTTATTTTATAACGAATTAACTTCAATATTATTTTGTAAAAATGTAGGGGAAAAGGTTGAGACAAACTGACCCTGAGCACAGATCGTATGCGACGTACGTTTTATGACATCTTAAGTATATGAGAAGCTAAACAATAGAACATACACTTATACAATGGTATGAAGGTTTTTATCAAATATGAGTGACTTTTCGTATTGTACTGATCAGTACGTAACCTTTAGGTTCAATATTCATGACGTCGCACAGGTCGCTAAGCTGAGGTTTTATGCGTACCTTTCTAAGCGATAGTATTCGGTAGCCACCTCGAGTTTGTTTAGGACACACCTTATGGCGTTTCAAAGAATTCGATAGCACCTAATCACGGCGCTCGGTCGCACGGAAAAGATCTTTTATGGTTCAACTGGTTTTGATAAAATCCGAAAGATTGAATGTTTCAACGCTATTTTTAGGGACAATAGAATTTATGTGGAGTTGTTCAATATGTACAAATGATAATTTTCTATTTAAATAAAAGCTTTTTAAATACATTGGAATTGACTTAAAGAGAATTTCTTTTAATTCACGAGATGAGTTCAGGAGAATAAACCCGGTCCTTTTAAAAGATTTACACGGAGACACAGGTCCAAAATACAGAGGTTATTGAGAACTTATATCTACAATATGATGAGGTATCTATAGAAGAACAGGCATGGACGGCCCAAGGTAGCTACAAAACTTTACAGAATTATTATTACAGTAACGCCTTTGAATTTAAAGCTGTCACGTATTCGTAGACAAGTACATAAAAAAGTATCATCTTCAGTTGAATTTAAAAACAAATTTAAGTAACATAAGAAAGAACTTTCCAACTCAGTTTACATTAAGAGCTTGAAGTTAAATAATTACATTAATATTATTAAGATAAAAGTTAGTGAGCGAGTTTAGCGCTCTCTTCAAGTTTAAGACTACAAAAATTCATGAAATAATGAATAAAAAATTCGGTAGTTTTAGCCTAAAAAGTGCAAAACAATATTATGAAAGCCGAATTAGGTACGTACCTATTTTAAAAATAACCAATCTACCAGCGGCATCAATTACAAAATGTTCGTAGATATTGCTTACGTAAGAACTCTTATATTAGTATACCATAGTAAAACAGATTACTAAACCATAGTTCCAACATTTTCCATTGATAGTATTATATAAGTCAGTCGACATTAGAAGGGATATAACATGACTATTAATATCACAGTAAAACCCGTTTTATGTGAGATAATAATACTTTTCTATATCATAGCCTACGCTATCAAAGATTATATTATTGAATGGCGCTAGAATAAGACGCTTAAATAGCTCTTAAAAAGCGATGCTAATTAAGCGCGCTCGTTTCAAAACAAGTACCAACTTCTTTTCTAAGATTTCTTTTAAAACAACTCGCTAATGATATCCGTAAATCGTTCCAATTCAATAAGCTGTATAATTTTGCGTTTAATAAGAGCACGAATGGCAAGAAACATGGTAATAAATAAATTGCAATGAAATTTGATATTAGTACGTGGTCAGGGATCGCCATTTTTGCTTTGATTATGTTATTTTAGTAGGTAATATGTATTACACGTATAGTGTCGCAAGAAAGGTAAATGTGTACGCTAGCTATTAGTGCGTACACTCGCATACACATTAGTGTTTAGGAAATTAACAAACAGAAAATATTATAAGGCAGGTACCACATGTAATCACAGCATTACATAAAAAGAAACATTCTTTTACATGTACTTATTGATAAGTTTTGCACCAATACCAATTTGTGTTTATAATGCAATGTCCTAGGAAAAATAAAATCTGCAGCGGAAAAGGTTTTGTGGTTTATTAAAAGCTCTCTTACCAAGAATATATTGAAATAACGAGGACTTCTGGCTGAAATTGTTATCGACATTTTAATTAATCGAGTATCAGCGTTTAAATTCAATTAATTCGTGTGTCATGGGCAGTTGATGCGATAAATATATGCTGGTTGAAAGTGGCATCTTCACTTTCAACCCGCATATTTTCTGTGCTGCAGTTTTACTGTTTATCAATTAATTATCAATAATCTGTTTACCATACAACAATACAACCATACAACATTATTAAACAATTACAAGTACAGTGCAACACTCTTTAGATAAGCGACGAATTGAACAACGAATCGCACGTGGACTGGAAAAATTAATAGAATACATATCTAATTCATAACCTAATTTATTTTATAAAATATGTCAATCGTATTAAATAACCAACTAAGAGATGAGTTGGCAGTTTCCAAGATAACTAAGCAAGTGCCAAGAAGATAAGTATTAGGAGAGCTAACTTCGAGTTTGTAACATGTATGCAGACTCCAACTTACTGCTCTACTCAACTTGAACAAACAGGGCCTACCACTGCTTCTGAAAGTATGACCAGCAGTTGTGAAAGCGAGACGGAGTATAACAGCCTCTCGCTTCAACAACCGCAAAAATAACTTCAAAATATGGTGATATTCCCCCGTACTATAAAACTCCCACATTGCGTCGCTCACCGTGAAATCTACAGAAATTTTATTATCATATTAAAGTAGGTCGTGTTACTAACTAGATGAGATTAAATATCAAGACTTACAAGGAACCTGTGTTTACTGCCTCTTGCAGCTAAGAACTGAAAACAAGGGGGAACTAAAGTTTCTTATCGTCTTATGCGCAAGAGAATCTTGTTCCGAAAGATTGCTTATCAAAACAACTTTAAGCACCTCATAACTATCTAGTTTAAATTAAATATTTCAGTAATATAGTTAGAGTTAAAAATATCCTCGTACATTAAAAGTAGATGTGACTTTTTCTACTTAATAATATACAGTTCTGGCTGTTTAATAATTGGGATCGATAAATATTTTTAGGATCAACTTCTTGAGAAAAGAAAAGAAAGTTTTGAGTTGATTTTTAACTTTTCTTGGTTTGATTTTCTTTCCAGTTTTTTTTTGTTTGTTTTTTTGATAATTTATTGTTCTATGTTATCACGACTAATATTGTCTACTTAGGTATAGGTATTAATTCTTATTTAGCTCCCTTACACTATGAAATTATTGTAAGTAGGTATCCATAAATGTTTCGAACCATTAATGAGCGTATGAATCAAATGGAGTTTTTTTATATTTCAGTGGGAGAGAGCCCCAAGGAGATTTCCGCTTGGATATCAAACACAGACCAGGCGAGTTACTTCAGCATGGCTGTGCATGGACAAACATTCTTCAGGCTAAACTACCCCTTGAAACTAAACACGTAAGTATCAAAATCCCTTGAATATAATTCAAGTGAAAAAGAAACAAAATCCAATGTTTTGAATTAGTAATGTAGAGACTGCGTCTCGTATGGACATTGAGAAAAAAGTATTATACATCCTAGACGGGTTTAAAAGATATGAAGTTAATCTGGTATTTTATGAAAAGCTTTTAGTCATGTTTTCGAGGGATCTAGACTTTTACAAAGTTATCGATCTAAACTCATTTGTGTATTCTATTTAAATCTACATTGTAGACGATAAAGTTACTAAAATGAAATAGTTTAAAATAAAAGGAGAGTTTAACTAAACTGTCCCTTTCTCTCTCGTCTTTCGTTTTGACGTGTATGATCAGAATTTTCGAGGTTAGTTGGTGGTTATTTTGGTAGACCCGCTTTTCAGCCATTAGTAGGCAGGTGTCAAAATAATATGTAATTTACGCGACCGAGACAATAGCGTAATTAGGGCTGCGTGATTTCTGCACGCCGGTGTGTCGCCACCCTATTTAACGCACACTCCAAACGCCACGCTCTGATTGGCTGCAACACGCGAAGTTATTATGTGCTTATATGCACTTGTACATTGACAGACGTGATTAGCACACCGAAATCGAGTGCGTGTTAAATGATATTATGAAATATGCTTGTCAATCACCGTCTGTTACAATAGAATCCAGTCATAATGGAATTATGGGCGAAATGAATCTATTATGAAGGCAAAAGCATGTAAAACGCAATTTAATTTGAATATCTAGTTTTAACTGTGCTATCGTTTAAAGTTGATATTATTATGTTTTCGCATCTCTAGTATTCGTTTTAAGCCGATTCACGTTTTAATGGAATACTTTTTTTCCTCTTACGAAATACCAGGAAATTTGAACAATGCCGTATTACTTAAATAGGTTTAAAACGACAAAATACTTTCGGCAATCCATTTTTCCGCTAAGTTTAAATCAGGCCTTTTAAAAAGAAAATCTAATAATTATAGCAAAGTATCGTAGAGTCCTAGTCAAAAATTTAAAATCTAATGAAGTTGGAAACATTCCCTTTTGCTTTATACTCAACATTCCCAGATTCTCATTACACATTACAGCAAAGGGACGTCCGATATCATGGCAACTTCAAAGCAATGTGTATTCGAACGGAACGCAGTTATTGGGGAAATGAATAGAGGATTTGTCAAATAATACGCGAATACTGAGCTCTGCGGCCAGACATATTTGAACGAGGAATTACTCCGTGCACCGTGTAACCAGCTGCTGGACACTGGATGCTGAACAATGTCCCTGTTATCTATTCTTAGTATCATTCTTATTATACGTCTAGGGTTGTTTGATTGTGTACTAGCTGTTCCCTTTCCGCGCGGCATTTGCTAGGTTGATTAGTTTTTTTTTTTAATAAAAGTTTTTTTTCTAAAATAAAAACAGGCCACGGTTACTCTAGCTTAACAGCTACTAGTCAAAAAAGTCGCGTCAAAATCATTTTTCAGTAATTTCCCCTATTGGATAATGAAGTCAAAAACACAATTAAAAGCGACTTCAGAATAGAGAAGACACAAAGAGAAAAAACATGTCTTATAAGTCAAATTCGTCCAGATTAAATCCTAAACTTTTAAGGTAAACTGAAAAATTAGATTCAAAAAGTGATAAAAACGTTATTTCCGTAACCGCACTCTCAGAGCGCCTGCGATATTGTCCGATTACCGTCGATACAGACGAAGCAAATCAGGCACAAATATTGGTTTAATATTGTACATTAATATTTCAAATGGATAAGGAGAATAAATATACAATGTAACAAAATATGAGGTACTGAATCAACGGAAACAATAGTGTAAATATTATGTTTCTATTGTGTAACAAAATAGTAATACCCGTCCTTAATCTCTCTTGCGTCTCAATCGGAAAAAGCTATAATATGATACATAGATTTTTTCCTTTTAATGTGAGTTCTCAAGGAGTAGTATTAACTATTATAGGCATACAACATGGCTAGTACAAACTGGGGCAACTAGATAACTCTCCAACTGTAATTGCACTTTCCTCGCGCTTTCGAGAGGCGAAGCATTAGATAGACGATTCATTAAGTCCGGGCAACTCATCAAACACGAGTTAAATGCAGTCTGTGTCAACAGCCTAAATGCCTACCACCATCGCTGTTGGTGTTGAAGAAGAGAGATAGCGCTCTACAAAACGCAGTCCTCTATCCTGCTCCCACAACTGCGACGGTCTCACTTTAATCGGTGATATCAGCCCGTTGATCGATTTATAATGTACTTCCTATTATGCATTAGAAAGATGTGGCGTAATGTGTTCGCCTTTAAAACACATCATTATGAGTTTAGATCAACATTCTTCAATAATTTTACTACAATAAATAATCTATGAATTAAAATTTTGATAAGATGTTTTGTTACTACCGTTAATGCATTGAATATTAATATAGACACACATTATTATACAGAACTGCTTTAATATAATATAAATTAGTGAAATTAAGCAATAACGAATCTTATTCCTAAACCTATAAGGTTCAAATACCTAATAACGTTCATGTATTTAAGACACAAAAGCTTAAATTACACGTCAATCGCAAATAGTTCTAAGTTAACAGTTTGCATCGCAGTGTCGTCTAATTACTTGTGGAGTTTGTTCTCTATTCGAGTTCTAAATTAGTGTACTGAATTCCGTCTTCAATTTGTATTGTTAACTCAATATCGACACATTCGTGTTAGTTATAATTGATGTATTGTTTGTTATTAACGGATTTCAGTGGCGTTGGCTTGGAATGTCGACAATGCTATACGTAACACGTTATGCTCTGGAATTGAAGTACAATTAGCTATAGCCTCTCAAAATAGATAGGCTTTAACATCCTACTAATGTTGTACACGAGAAAGTTTGTTTGTATGGATGTTTGTTACTCCTTCACGTTTAAACGGCTAAACCAATTTAGTCGAGGCTAGTTGACAACCTGGATTAACAGTATAACATACTATTAGGCTGTTTTTTGACCGACTGTGTCAAAGAGGGCTCTTTCCTTACAGCTATAATCGACTTTTGTACGAGCAAAATCACGAGCAACAACTAGTTCATATACACAGTTCCGATAACTCACTGCTTAACAGTGACCAGCTTCTGTGTTACCGATATGTCAAACATACTTACCTAATACTACGTTAGTAATAGTTAAAAAAACGTTACGGAAAATCCGGTATGGGTGTGTAAATGGTACAAAAAAAAACGTGTTCAAATCTAGGTCAGTTTTACTACACTTGTGAGACAACAAACTTATGTAAACACAGATTACAACTGACCAATAATATAACGTAACAGTAATGAGTGCTCGTACGGTGATGTTGATTGAACGAACGTTATAAGGAAAATTAGATCAAGTTTAGTATAATGAGTTATTGTTTTTGTATTACATTATGTAAGATAACGTAGAGTCGAGTTCCTTTAAGCAAGCGACGCCTACGGCTCAAGTTATATTGGGAAAGGTCAGTTATAAGGCGATTTCGAGGTCTCAAACTTTCAAGCAACTTATTTAGAATCTTTGTTTTAGTAGAGTCCGGATTAAATTTAAAATGGACAAAAGTCTTGAACGTGGGAAAGTTTGTTTACTTTATTTAGACATCTGTCAGTGTTCCTCTTACTGAATGGAATGGATGGATAAACCTTGACAGGAGTGAAACGAGAGAGCAATGCAAATGGACATTAGGTACTAGCGTTAGTGTCCAGAGCAAGCGGATTAGTTGACAGAGATCTGCTTGATATAACGTGAGTCGCAAAGTCCCAGATTTTAGTGATAATGGAACCTTGACTATAAATAGAAGCAGAATTAGTAAGTTTGTCAGGCAAAGTCAACATATTAAGTGTAAAAGAAACAGATTATAGAGTTATTGCCTTTTATCAAAAACGATCATTAATATAAAAATTTAACCCCAAGTCGATCGCTATCAAAGTTCCTAAACGCTGCCAAAAAAAAATAATTGCTTTATTAACCACAATTATCTACGTCATACAATGTAGTCTAAAATCATGATAATACCTCTAAATGTCTACCTATATGAGTTACACAATCGCTAATTACATTCTCGGTCTAGTTACTTTGTAGGTCGGCAGAATGGTAAACATATTGAGCATAATGTTTTTATTCCTAGAAGATCTCATCCCACGTCAACATACATAAAAAGACTAACTGCTGCCCGCGACTTCGCCCGCGCAAAAGTCTGTGTAGCTACAAGAATATTACCTGACGCAGTCGGATTAAAAATAGACTATAAATCAAGGTTGTCAACTAACTCCTTATCAAATTTCATTAAAATTGATCTCTACATTTAAGCACGAAAGAGTAACAAACATCCACCTATCCATACTTACAAACTTTAGCGTTTATAACATTAGTAGGTTAAAGAAACACATTATTGATTTGTTAGCTAACGCGTGGGTTTAGTTAGGGGTAACTAAGGGATCTGATTACACAGCTAATGCCGTTGCATTTACAACGAGGCGACAAGACAAGTTAAAGGTCACAGGAACAAAAGAATTACGTCAGAAGTATTTTATTCTATCTTGATCTTTGCAGAATAGTTTGAAAAATTTCGAGGTTATTACAAAAGCGTGTTAGTAGATGTTAGATAGATATTTAAATTAGGATTATTACTAAACATTAAAAAATAAATTATACTAAATAATGATAATACTAGCCTCCAAAATGTTCTACTGATAAACCATTGATAAAAGTGATGCTACAGCAAAAACTTTAAAACCAGAAGATTACTCCTAGTATCTTACAAAAATCTTTTGATATACAACCCATGTCATATCATCTCATAAAGAGTATATATCGCATGTTATTTCTTTCATATTTACCTACAGTCTGATCTCTTATTTGCTCTATAATATGAATATTCTACTATTCTACTTGTATGTACAAATACAAAACATTAGAAAAAGTTTTTTTAGGGTTCCATACCACATAATAAAAAAAAATAAACTCATTCAAGATCACTATGTTGTCCGTCGTCCTATCAAGACCAATCTTTATTTAAGAATTGCGAGGAGGTATCAAGATGGAACTAAAACCAAAAAGATCTATGATCCCTATAATCCCATAAAACTGATCAAAAATCAAACTTCTAACGTTAAGTAAGATACAACCTTTAATTCAATTAATAACAAGTGTATCGACACTCTCAAGGGAATCAAAACCTATTGGGTATACATCCCTTTCCCGTCCCGTTAACTTGAAATAATGATATTTTCCAAGTAACATATTTGCAGACTACAAATACACAATACCTAATTAAAACAGTACATTTGTACATACAAAAAATCCTGAAATGAATGCACAATTTGATTTCTGAAATACTTATAATGAGCTGTACGGAACCCTCGATATGCGAGTCTAACTCGCACGTGTCTGAATTTTTTTTGCTTTCCCATTTATTGGAAAAACAATGCTATCATTATAGGATTGTTTTCATAGATTCTAAGTGGGAGTGGATACGTAGTTAGAGTTTATCCGGTCTTTCATTTTTGTAGAAATATTATTTGATGCGACTGATATTTATAACGTACAATTTTATACTACAGTAATAACTATACTATATAAATCTTTGTGTTTGTCATGCTAATAGGTTCCACACATAGATTTTTCATTCTTTTGTCTAAGTACGGAAGCGGTAGTGACACATATTACGCGGTAAAGAACTTTCCCAGTCGTCGACCTCTCTAGTTTCTCTTATTTAAAGCTAGCTGGCTATAAAAACTAAAATATTAACTATTACATAAACGTTTATTAATACCAAACCAATTGTTTTGTTTCCATACTTATCAATGAAGGTATCGAAAGTATACTAATCAAGAACTAATTTAAAAAGTGTCGAGTCATTCCAATAACAGTAAATGATTTATGTATTCAAATGAAGAGGAAACTATTTTCGTCTGGACTACCGACAAACTAACTCAGCATTAGCTTAAGCGAATTGTATAGGCACTAGAATATTTTAAACGAAGTCAACACGAGGACGTCGCTGCTTCGAGAAATTGCTCTAAATAATATTTCATTCGGAAATGCCTCGCGTTTACATTTTCCTAGCGGAGACCAAAATAAATAAATATTTACAACATTTTATCTAAATAGGACTCAATTTGCAATCTTCTAATTCTTTACTTAGTGCATTCGATATTTTGAACGTCCTATATGAGTAAGTTCAAAATCATTTAACTCCGCGTGTTATTCATATCAAATACTAGAATCCGAATATCATAGAACACAATTTTGGATAAAGGTCAGAGTACCAAATAAAAACAACAAGCAACGTATACTGTGTTAGTATGAGCACGTGTGGACTAACAAACTGTCGCTCCGACGTGTGTATCTGTTGCGTCCTAAAGTGGAATCTAAAACAGCTGGCTTCAAAGCAACAAAGCTTCGTAATTAAATGTTCGATTCGCGCTTTCACTAAGCCATGAGGCTCGTTACAATGTGCCGGAAAACCAGCCCTTTGCACTAACGTAATGACCAAACCAAAATCCTAATCAAACAACGTAAGCCTATGTTGGTAGCATGAAATAGCAACTCTTTCAACTCTGAACTTTAAAGATATATTACGAAAATATCTCAATAATCCCCTCGTTTGCTATCTAGGTTTTAATTTATTTCAATAATTAACCACAAATACAAAGAACCTACCAAAATAAGGAATAATGTACGAAACAGAGAGCCTACCCACAAACGAAACCCTAGAATTCAATATTTTGCTTCATAAAATCGGTGAAAGCAAACTTGTACAACACACAAAAATGATATCGCACGGGTAGCAATAATATTAAAAGCTTTAAATAAAATATCGGTGATAAAACGTTGTTTCAATTAGTAGGCAGGTAAACAGCGATACCTGTGCTTTTAATACCTAGTTCATATTTTGTTCAGGATCCCTTCATGTTTGCATTAATGAGTATTGTTTGCTTCGAGCATTTTCTTTGTGAATCGCCGAAGCGCAAATAAATACTCTGAACGAGCATCTGAATTAATTGACCTGTCTTCTGTCCTTTTTGTGTTGTTAAAATGTTTATGGGACCGTCGCAATGAGGCTTATGAATGTTTCAATAGTTTTGAGAATTGCTGTCCCTTTAGCGGTTCATTTTTTTATTCCGTTCTATCTTAAGAGTTTCTTTTTGACAGCTCGTCAAATCGACCATTTAGTGACGGGCAGTACTGATTTAATTTTTAGTGCAACACTTTTTTAATCGATTAAAATATAATTAATGCATAAAGTGCATTTTAGACCTACTGGAAACAAAAGCTTTTAATTTTATATGCCTACATAGAGATGAAAATTTCTCACTAACTATATTAGTACGCTTTTTGAGTACTTATACAAAATTTAAAAACGTTTTAAGAGTGGAGAGCCGCGCTGCGGTAGTGCCACCACGTGCGGAAACATAACAAACTATATAATATGCTTTTAACGTTCATTCCATTAAGCGTGAATATTGACGGTCACAACTGTTTACCAACCCTTTAAGTGTATCTATACTATCCATGTTCTGTTCTATTTGTGTATTAATACAAACTGCTATTCGGATATTTAAAGCTGGAGAAATAAAATGAAAGTATTTATCCACAAACAGATCATAGAGAAAATTTAACAATGTACTTAATGTAAACTAATAAGTTATGATCAATGCTTTAATCGCAGTAAATTATATGTTGTGAGGTAACGCGGAGTATAATCAAAGTTAATTACTTTGACAGTTAAACGTAATCTATTTGAACAATGATAACCTGTCCTAGGTTCGCGCTACGCAATATACGCGCCAGTTGTGCGCGTTGTAACACGCCTTGCGTAACGTTAGTCAGTTCAGTGTATTATGTATAATTTCGCGCATTTAAATAATTTTGCTCCGTGATTTGCAGAATGCCAGCTAGCCACTGTTATTTATACCCGGAACTTACCCAGATCACAAATGTATAACAATAAGACATAATACAATTAGACTGAGATGAAGTGGTTTAAAAAAATATACAAAACATGACTTCCATCGAAAATTGCGGCGTTGAATGTTTTGTTTGGACAACTTAATTAGGGAGCACAATAATTTAATTTATCACACGATTAAATGAGTGTCACGAGCAAGGGTAACGTAGCGACATTTAATTAAAAACGAAATCAATTCCGCAGGTGGTATCACTCGTGCCAGTCGTGGAACGGGAAATCCGGGGAATGGCAAATATGGGTGAACGCTGAGCGTGTCGGCAGGGGTTTCAACAACAGAGTAAGCAAAAACAATAATAATTAATAACTATAGGACAATATCCGCTTCCAAGTATTAACCGGCAACACCGTTACATTGCAGCTTGTCGGCCACGTCATAAAGGGAGGCGGTTTGGCAATATCGGGTCAGGACCAGTCCCTTCTCTACAAGAAAGATAACATAGAACCAGTCCCAAGTAAGTATAGGAACATAAATCGTGTTGTTTCGCAAGGAGGTACCGACAATGTAATAACGTAACCGTCTTGCAGGGCAATCCGGTTTGCTGGGTGAGATCACGATGCTCCAATTGTACCACGTCGCATTGACCGCGGGCAAAGCCCACAAGGACCACAAACATCACCACGTGCACCACTTTAGGCACGACGGCACACCCCTCGAGGCCTCGACCGAAGCTGTAACCGAACCCCCGCCACCAATGCCCACTCCTCTCGGCAACGGAAACTTTTTGGTCGGAGGCCAGCTCCAAAGACCCTCGTCTCTAAACCTAGCCGGTGCACAACAAATGGTCCCCGTTCAGCTACCAAACGGTTTGCAACTACAGCAAGAATACGTTAACGGACAACTCGCGAACAGATTGGTATCGGAACAACTTTTGAACAGCGCGCAGCCCCTCCCTGATCATTTAGGAGGCCTTCAGGGACAACGTTTATCTTTGGTGCCTGTATCGTCGTCCCTCGGACAAGGTCAAGGGTACTCGAGGCCGCCAATCGGACCATCAAAGGGTACTACCGTCTTATTATCAGGGTCATTGTTGAACCCCGCCAACGTGAAATATATTGATGATTCAATAGCGCATAATTTATTCAAGAGGAACTCGAAACGGGACAAGAGAGACAACCCTGAAAAGGAATTGAAAGAAGAGCTTACTTCAGGTTAGTACAACTCATTGTTATTATCTTTAAAAAATGGATAAAGTCTTAACATAGCCAGATAAAGCTTGAATCTCCGAAATATAAAAGTTCATAAAAACTGCCTTCAAATCGCATCTAGTTCTTAATAAATCATGTTCATAAAACAAGCAAAGATGAGGCCTTAAGCAAAGTATGGAGAGACTTGATATTGAGTTAAAACATTTGACTATCAACGACACAACTTTACTGCGAGAGACTGCAAATTGGTAATCTAATATTGGTATACTTAAGTTTAATTAACTTGCTTGCTATGAGAACCGACTAAGATTGAAAAATCAATAACGTCAGATAGTCGAAGAGGAAGGAGTCTGGAAACTTGCCGGTCAGCATTGTGTGGTGTGATCACTGGCAGTAGTTTGTACACGGTAGGCTCTACAAACTTACACTGTACGCTTTAGACAGACAACGGCTATACGTATTGTTTTGGTTATACGCAGTGATTGTATCTTGTCAGACTCAGTTTAGTCATAATTTGGTGGCCATTTGAACAACTTAATTAAAAAAATAGTCCTATTAAAATAATATCAGATATCTACAATTAGTATGAGATCATGAATTTTATTATTGAATCTTGCTTTTTTCAAAGGAAATCGTTTATTTCCACGCACAGGTATTAAAAAATCTACCCAGGTTTCGCTGAAAAATCTCATATATTCGAAACGTTATCTTTTATTCTGCTAGACTATTAATTGCATCAACGATTCCAAAAATATTTATTTAAAAGTTGTACTAAATTATTGAAGTCAAAATATGCAAATCCTACGAATTTTATTTACGTTCTCAAATAGTTTTTTTTTGTATAACCTTAAAATTAGCTTGATGTGGCAGCCCAAATCCACAGACGGAACATAGTGAACGTGGTTGCACGTATGTGAAATAAAAATATTATAAGCTGAAGTGCATAGAGAGAAATATATTAAAATTATGCCCTGAGCTTCCCGTAACTTTATTGTGGTCGGTTATCACCAGATGCGTCTTATTTAATATGAATGAAATAAAGTAATAACATGGAAGAGTTCTAAAAGTAGTGCATAATATTACTTGTGAACATTATATGGAGTTTGAGATTTATTTATTATATGTTATCGCTGCAAAAACATTAACACCTCAGTTTATTTTTTCATTGGTAAACGATTAAAAATCGGGTTACATAACATTCTTGAATGCAATATTAGTATTGTTCAACTTTGTACCAAAAAGATTTGTAACATTACCCACCCTACGAAGGTCTAAAACAAAACAATCTCCGAAACTGGACACGGTCACAATTAACGAATGCAATATTTATTTTTGTTGTAAGCCATATCGATGTTTCAGTTTTCTAAACAAACTAAGCAAGCAATATGACGTATCGTTTGACATGCCAGAGAATATAATAGGCATCGAGTTACAACAACACCCACACACTGAATAGGGAAAATAGTAGTTTATTTATTTTCAGCTTAATATGTCATCATCTAGAAGGCCAATGTGTATTATTTATTCAATACTTAATAAGCGATGTTAGTCTATGACAAATACGGGTATTTGTCTGTATTTGGATCGAGTGGCTCAATTTGAATTGATAGTGAATGTAGTTTTAGCCATTAGTTAGTATTAGACTGAGGACCACTAGCATAAGAGACTGATTGCGCCAATAAATTCTATACGACTCTACAAGACAACCTGTTCTAATATTGATCGTCTTGTAACGGTAATACGACATTAAATTTTTATTTAACTTTTTCAGGTAAAAAGGACAAACGCGGTTTAGTGGCGTTGTCTGACGGCTCTATCGTCGACGAGGCTCTGTTAAGCCCAGACCTGCTGCTTGACAACAAAGAGGATGAGGCTCTGTTCCAACAATCATTACTGAACGGACTCGCCGGGTTCGTCGGCAACCTGCCCGTGCAGAACCAGCAGAAAGAAACTGTTAGTATACACATTACCTGTTAATTCACAACATATTCTATTTCGTTTGGCATAAAGTATAATTTGCAGTCGTGACGAAAGGCAGCAGAAGTTCAAGAAGGTAAAAAACAAAAGCCTTTGCTGTAATTGGATGATTGTATATAATTGAGGATGTCGATGGAGTTCTCTAAGCAGATTTCGCGAAATGCGCTTGCTCTTACGTTGTAGTCCAAACTATAAAATTTTAGAACTGATTGGAGATTGCGACCTTAATCCGAATTTAGAATTTCATTACTCTTTGTCACACGATATACTGCAAGTATACGGAGTCCATGAAAATTATACGGACCATATCCAATTATCATAATAAAGAGTTCTAATTACGTCACGGGCGTCCATGCGTCCTCGAACCTCGCACACAATATCTTTGAGATATTGTGTGGCCATCCATATGCAGTAGTCTCGCGCGCTTTAATAATACTTCCTTTGAAAAACAATGGCGTCAGTAAGGTAAAAGACCTTTCAACTTGTTTGCACCGTTTTATGAAACTATTTAATGACTATTAGATTTTTCTTTTAAGTTCCCTTCATTTTTTGCTTGTGTAAAGAAACTACAGTTATAAAACTGGAACTATTATAATTTCATTGAAATAAAACTCCAGTAATACGCTGTGTAAACCGTGAAAACTTCCAACTTTCTCATAAAATGCGAAATCAAAGAATGTATATCGGAATTCGATTTCCTTCTCATATCTAATGCTTTGTCGAACAGTATTCGATAAGAATATTTGCATAAATCGCAAACGTCAACTAAAACTAATATTTATCTTTCAAAATGTGTATTGGAGTAATAAAAGTAAGCACTTAGTAAAAATAGTTGACATGGTAGCAATTTGTAGAAGTAGGTTTAAAGTATCGCAGGTAAAAAACAGTTTTTAATATTAAAAACGGCTTTATAGTTAAGTAGTGTGATACGAATCTCGATGCACGATGTAGCAGCAATACCTAGCACATATTAAAAACAAAATATAAGTTATGGAGAAGTTCAAGACATTTGAACAGCAATATATTCGAACTCGATCAGTTAAAATTGAACGGGTAAAGTTTGTTATACTGTGTGGTCCCGATAAACCTTTATAAGGTAATAGCTATCAGGCAATATTGGGAGCATTACCGCATGACCACATCAAAGTTGTCGATTAACTGTGACCCAATACAAGCGGATAACTTTTAGTGAAATGTATTGAACGCCTCCACAAATGTATAGTTTATTTGTTCTTACCAGAATGATAGTAGCTTAAACGATGAGTCAGCAGTCCTCTCGCATGTTCACGAACGAGTTAAAGTAGTCATTTCACATAATCATATTATAAAATTTTCCGACAGACGTGCGTTACATATAATTAATCCATCAAATCATTAAAAAAACTTTAATCTTTTGCATTTAATTAAATTGAGCTGATAGTTATGATTCTGCAAAACGACTACTTTACTATTTGGCACTAGAAAAAACCTTAATTTTCTATAATCTGTTTTTTGCCACAGGTTGATGAAAGAGAACCGGCTGAAGCCGAAGTGAAGGCAGTGATGCAGGTGTGCAGCGGCTGCGCCCCCGAACCCTTCAAAAAGGCCCTCGTCATCTCCTGGAGGTCCACCCCCAAGAAACTCTACAGTGGCGCACACTACTACAAAGGCCTCCCCATTTGCAAAGCCTTCTAAACAATTACCTGACTAATTTCACCACGTCTATAATGTACAAAGCCAAACTTAACCCTATACGACACAGCTTTACCTACTTAAGCTATTAATATTCGAATGATTTTCCTCTAAAATGAAAGCCATTTACTTTAAGTGTTAACAATAAATATTATTAAGGTTTAAAAAGTACTACAATTAATATATTCGAGGCTGCCAGATGTTTCGATCTGGAATGTTGTAAATTAGTCATTGGATGTCGGAACACATCATGTGTTTATATTATTTATTGTAGTTATAAGAATACATTAAATGGTTACTTGATTTTTCTTTAGTTTTAAGTGTATCTTACCAATTTGTTACCATTTTTTAATAAAATAAATCTTTAAAAATATTTACTTGTCTTATTACATTTGTACAAAGATTGACCTAGTTGACTGTTAAAGTTCTTGCACCACTGTAGAGTTAAAAACTAAAAACTAGAACTTACTTGACTTAACCGGTCACCATCACCTCCTCGACTTACCTTTAGATGATGAAGATCAGCAACTGCTCCCATAATATAACCGATAGAACTTAGCACATGTTAAAACTACAAAATATTTAAAATGAGAAGCAATTACACCTGAATGTGAAGTCAGACAGAGAAAGAGAGAGTAATATCTTGTAGTTCTTTTAAGACGTGCTAAGTTGTATGCTGTACCACTCACCTTGGATTTATGTACGTGCTGGTGATGGTACTCCGAATCTATCTCAGGCTCGCTGAAGTAACTCTGGTCCTGTTAAAAAAAACTAGCATCAGTACAGGAAAACAGCAAAAACTACTGGAATAATATCCTTGGTAAATTTAAGAACATTACACCATAATCAACGTAATTGAAATTCTAGGTAAATCCGAAACGAATGCAACAATGGAGCAAAGTCACACAAACCAAGTAAAGAGGAGATAAACAAACAACTGATTCTGAGAAAATCTTTTGGATATTAAAATATAACGCCCATTAAATTTTCCAGGTAATGAATATCACATTCGGACTTTTGCTATTTTGTTAGCGATACAACAAACTCAGCTATAAAAAAAATTATACAAAGAGCATGAGTAAATCCGATGCTTAGAGATCAAAAGCTAATAAATCAGCAAACCAATTCACAAATTGCTGCCCTATGAAAATCCACTCATTGAAATTGTAGCATGCAAACAATTTGTCAGGTTCAAAAATATTATGTTATCATTGCCTCAAATGCAAATATTTCTATATGATCCGATGTAAATCTGTCAATAAACTAATTGAATGTACGTTTCATCTTTTCTAAATTAAAACTGGATTATCCTCATCCGCCATCTTCATTCCACCTAATCTATTTTCATCATTATCTTCTCTGGAAAAGATTAGTCAATAAAAGTGTTTGTTAAGTCCCGGAAAAATAAGTAGTCCAAAGCACGCAACTCGGTGGAAAATAGAAAAAAAGGCTAATTCAATGGAAGGGTCGGAATTATTGTCATGTGAATGTTATTTACACAATACTTTATTCTTAGATACGGCCTGACGTATTTTCGAGATACATGGAGTTATTGATTTGTATTTATTTTCGTCACATTATTCTTACAGTTATCTAACGCTTCGTTTATACAGAAATGTGATTTGGTCTACTGTCGTGAGATAAATCCAAGTCTACTTGATTGGAAAGGACACAAAGAGAAACAAAAATAGTCTAGACCTTAGTTACTGGTAGAAGTCAAAGTTCAGTCGTAAATGTACAGGAGCATTATGTTTTCTCCTCATGCAAACGTTTGCTTGTACTGACAATTGCACTCGTAACTTGATGCCAATCAAGTGCACTAGATACGTCAATACTGGCACTTGACCGAGAGACATTGTATGGAACCAGTGTTCAATAGAACAGACGTACTCTCTAAGTCCTTCCATAGCTAGCCTTTTTAAATCACTAAAGCAAACATAATGGTAATGGTATGGAAAATCCAATGACAATACTACAGAAGCCAATCGTGAACTGTCCTATGCAATTACAATTAATATTTCCACGAAAATCCGAGTCAGATATAATTCATTTACTCCTTGGTACTGATATATTCAATCGCCATTGTTCGTAGAAGTATAAAATTATATGGATTCCTAAAATTGTTGACCGCTGTCTAAGGATTTCCTGAAATTTAAATCAATAGAACATTGAAGACCTACCTGATCCCAACTGGAGGGTCCGGAACAAGAGGCAGCTCCAGCAGGCATAGCAACGGAGCCGACGCCCACAGCGCCGGGAAAGGCACCGCCGCCGATATCCGTCGCCTCGAACAAGCGCAGAACAGAGCGGTCGCGAATGTCCCGGAGATGTGCCCTGGACAAAAGAAAAACTATGTTAAAAACATATCATAATTCCTAAAATCAAATCAAAAGTCATTTATTCAAATTAGGCTACAATGTAGCACTTTTTGAACGTCAACATTTGCAAATTATAGACAGCAACCCATCGCCCACCCTTCACCGCTTCCAGTGCTATTGCTGCAGGAGAAGAAACGGTGCAACAAACTCCCCAGCAGCCTAAGACTAACCACTATGTCTTTTAGAGCAATCCTGTAATGTGGAATAGGAGTCTCCCTTTTACAACTACAACAGTTTCTCAGAGGTAGTGGTCTCAGCGACCCTAATTGAGTTTCGTTGTCTTATTTAAAAATGCAAGGATTCCGAGGAAATCACTTGATCAAATTAAGATTTATTATTATTATTTAATTCCCATTGCTAACCTTGCTTTCGAAGTTTAACCTTGACTTGCGGCTTTTGTAATTAAATATGTATTTCCCGAAAAACTGAAATTGTTCTATCGATTGTCCTCCTAACTTTTCGAGTACCGGTATTTAAACTGTTATAATAACGATCAAAATTATTATTGCCACTACCATTTAAAATTGAAACAATTTAACTAACCAGAATAAACGGTCTTTCTAAGCAAAGACTAGAGTTCAATTTGAAATGGCTAGCATCTGCAGCGAATATCAAAGGCTCTTTATTTTATTGAAAATGCTTTTAAGGTTAAATCACATTGGAAAATGTACTTTCATTAAGGGGACGTCTTTTGTTGCCACCTCTAGTACCCACGGTACATACACTGTATTTTTATTGTAAAACTGGAAAATCGGGAGCCACGCTCAAAGTGCCATCTTTTAATATTGGTCGTTGACAAAATATTTTTCATACGAATATTTTCATCCAGTCGTTTAATATTTATAAGAAAGCTGATTAACTTAATATTCCTTGTCTAATAATTGTCTTAGTTACAAAGGAAGTAAAATATCTTTTCATTCTTAACTGATTAGAAACAACTATCATAATCCTATTTATCATATTTGCATTAGTTAACATCAGCAAACATTCTAGCAGTATGGTTTGTAAAATTTGATAAAACAAGGCCGCAATTTCATACACTCGATAAAACGATATACGCATGTGATACATTTACAACAACACGCACACATCGTCAACTTTGCCCGTGGATGCGTGCCATTCAAAAAGTTAAATTATTCCATTGTGTGGGAAGACACAACCTGTTGCGGTCTAAATTCAAGTAACTTACAGCTCATAACATAATTTTCCGTCATCTCGAATTTTGAGCAAATGTGGCTTTGAAATCTTCTTAACTCGTTTACGCGAACGCGAAACAAAGACAAATTAATGTCTGAGGTTACGTGCTCATGGGTTCTTACATCTACGTACACGACGTATAAACCTAATTTTCCTACGAAAAGTCAATCGGTGTATAATTTATCAGAACTTCGGACAGGTATATCAAGCGTAATAGTATTCAATAAGTTACCCACGTAGAAACAACAACCCACGCGCAGAATTATGAATACATATCCGCGTTATTTGTGCCTAAATATTATCATTGAAATAAATCATATCTTAATCCGAAAATACTATAGAATAAATTTTTGATTGTGCTCACAACAAGTAGACGCTGATACTAATTTGTTTTCATCCGGGAAACCAGCGTAATAGAAAATTGACTCAAATTCTTGTTGTTTGAATATTTCACGGAAATTGATATAACAAAAGCGTGGTTTTGATGGAACAATGTCTCCAAATACTCATGCAACGAGAAGAGTTTCGTTTCCTCTATTAAAAGCTTAGAAGTTGCCACACCGTGTTAAAATATTTAGGTATCTACTTTAAATGTTTAAATTTATTGATAACGCTCGTTTTAGTGGCGCCCGCCGTGGGACCCAAAATAAACGTGCTCACCAAACGAAGCATAATTCAGAAAACACCCCTTTAATATTGAAAATAACCAATAAAAGGGGATATTATCTTTTTAACCACCTAAAAGTGTCATTTAACCAATCGTTTACTGTATCGATAACAAGTTAAGACAAATCACTTCAAATTACTTCATAAGTAATTTATAACTTCAAATTTTACGCTCATTATTCAAGGTAGTCTTAAGCTTTTGTTGTAAGGGTGATTAAATGAAGAAGGGATTCATTCTTAAATAATATTCGTCAACTTTATTCCTCGCAATACTTAGTTTGCCGTCGGCAAAGTCAAGGGGACTTATTAAAACCACGTTCTTAAAGACTTTGTAAATATGCTCTTCATTATTTAAAATGGTTAATTTATTGGTTAGCGACATAGTGAAAGAAGGAATTCTTATTTAAATTAGAGATATTTTATAATTTTTATTTCAAGTCAATTATGTATTTGAATGAAACTGATTTTGTAATAAGTTTACGCGGAATAAGTTATTATAGTACTTTTTTTATTAATTAGTACCTTAAAAACTTTTAATTACGGTTTTACGTTTAAGTAACCTATATAATTTTTACGTTAATCTCAATTGAGAAAAATGTTTGTAGTTTAAATTTAATAAGTAATAATTAAAAAATACACGCTTTTAATGATGTAATTCATTAAGATTTCATCGAAACGATTAAAAAGTAGTATTTAAGTTCCAAACCCGACGGAGAACATTTAAACTTTAAAGATCATAATCAAACCGTTAAAAAGGTATGAAAGTTCATCAAAATCAAGTAACGCAGGTATTTAATCACGTCCGACACCAAATATACATATAAAAAACAAAAGAACAAAAAACAAAGGTCAGGGTGCGGTAAAAATATAAATAGGTACAAACATCCTTATTAAAAATAACAAGTAACTTATAAACATTAAAATAACACGCTACAGAACAAAAACAAGGACGGGAAAAGGTTTAAAAATAAACTTTGGATTAAAACACTTAATTTTATTGAAAAAAAAATACGATAAATAATGAAAAATAAATAAAAATAATTAATTTGTATTTTTAAATTAACTTACGGGCAGCGATAGTCGTGGATATGCGTGAAACTTCGGCTCGGCCGCATCGTGAAGCGCGCCTTGTAACTTTGCGTCGGGCAGCTGTACGGATGGTCCAGAGTCGGGAGGAACACTGATTGCGAGCCTCCCTCCGATGGGGCGCGCTCCCCGCGCGGCTCGCTCGCACCGAGCTCTCGCCAAATATACTTCTTATACGCGTGTTTATATTTATTTACGATATTGTATAATTTTTATTTAAATACTAATTATTGTTGTTAGTTAGTTCAGTTTTTTTTTGTTGATTTTTTAGATTATTTTCGAAAAGTTTTTGTTTATGCGTAGGAAATGCTAAAATAAAATAGCAAAATTTATATTATTTTGACTACTACTAAGAATTTGTTTTTGTCGTATATGACTTCACATGAGACATCACCTTCAATTATCTTCTTAATTTTCCCAGAATTGTTTGAAACCTCGGTCTCTCTCTGTCTAGCGTAGGCTAACTGTAATGGTGGAAGCGGGATAGAGTACATCATTAGACACGCCCCTATATGAAGGAAGCGACGTCCCGTAGAGATGATTTTCCTGGACGAAAATGAAATCACACAGCGACAGAGATTTATACACAGCATGTCCAAGGACAGGTGAGCGAGTTGGTGTCCAATCTTAGAGAACACTTGAAGGTACGAAAAACAACCCCCTGTGTATTCTACGATTTTTGTTCTTATGAGACTTTTTCGTGATTTTTTAACCCAACTCTGAACTGCGTAATAACTGCCATAGTTGATTGAGATACTCAGACGATTTTTTTTTGTATATTTGTTAAAAGTTGTGTCTCTGCTACATTACAAACTAAAAAGTTAAACTTCTAACATCTTAAAACGCTTCTTAGCTTTTGAGGAGCTGTTTGCAATCTTACATAATTCGGAGTTTGTTGAAGTCTGAATAACAACAACTAATCGCAGAACATATTATTATGTACATGGTAGTTATACGGGTACCTCTAAGAGTCATCTATCACTGGACACCTGCCCGACCACCTTTCCTCATACACCCTGTATACACGCAATTACTTACTGTCATACCTGATTTAATGATTATATTTCGTAAGAACAAGGAAGTAAAATTTATCACTTCCCGTAGAGTATTAAGGCGCTTTATAAAAAAAAAAAATTAACTGACTGTCACCAGCCTGTACTCTTGTGTCAACCTGATATTTAAGGTACTCGATGCCGGATGTCATAGATACAAAACTGCTTTACACGATCTAGTGTAACACCATCAAGGGTAACAGCTATTGTAATATAATATATTTGCGCGATTCTTAGTACTGCTGCGCTGAACTGAAATACAACATACTAGCTTAATTTTTTGTTATACTCTTGGTTACGGTTATATTCGGTACACGTGCATATGATTTTTTTAATAATCATGTCAATTCGCTCTTAAAGACGTTGACATGGTCATAACTATAATCGTAAACACAAGTACTGTTGTTGTACACACGTTTACTGTTGAGTGCGACGAAAATATCGTTGATGGTGGATGGTTGAACAAGGGCTACGGGCCGAAGTCGAACTCTTTTGAGGTAATTGTCAGGAACTGGCTCATGTTTGCTATTATTTTGAAACTTCAAAAAACGGTTGCGAATTAAAAAAAAAGCCTTTTACAGTTTGTTCAAAAAGTAATTCTCTATACGTGGATATGATTTACATTACAAAAGCGCGAGTATTCTAAGAAGAGATCTAAATAACAAATACTACTAATACTAATAGACCTTTTTTGAAATGATGATGAATGTAAATATACAAGGAATAAAAAAATAAAATACCTACTTTATATTGTAGACAAAATATTGGACAATCATTTGATATCAACAGTTACTTTACATCTCGTAGAAATACAGAGTTTTGAGCTGTTAAAAACGAGGTATTTCGACATTTTACTCGGAGTAGTGTCCTAAAACCAGAAAAGCAAAAAAGACATGGAAAAAGCTTACAAACGGGTACAAAAACCAAGAAACAGTAGACGTAAATAAAACATTTTAGAATTGTATTTCCAAGAAGATATTATTGTTACAGTATTCTAAAATTATATTAGTGAATAAGTCGTTAGAGTGCCATAATTAAATAAACAAAGATATTTTAGACATAATAAAGATTACAATGTGATACTATACCATGTAATTGGATACAGACAGGCAAGTGCTAATTACACTAATAAGACAATGGCGCGCTAATACCTCTATCAGCAGTAATCTGCGACGACTTATCAATTCTCCCTGAGGAATACAGGTACAGACTGAAACCTTCGGAAAACCTTCGAAAACCGTCGGATACCTTATCTTATTTCTTCTTATTTGTTTTAGTTATTATCGAATGGATTATTACACAATTTAATTTCAGTACAAAAAAAATCGTATTGATTTTTGTATTAAGTACTTGTTTGTAACAAAACAAAAAATATATTAGAAGTAAATTAGTAAAATTGGTTTTCTTAGGGTCTAGTTTAGATAGCGTGTCGTGTAGTGTGTCGCATTCGTGTGTGTAGAAGCTGGAACGTTTAAAACAAATATTTCAGTGGTTTTTGCAAAACTTGTAATCAAAGTAAGTATTCTAAAATCATAGCAACCGATCTAGTCGTTGAAAACAAGTAAGTTCACAAACCTTGCTCTCTACAGCTTGACAAAAATCTATGTAACAATAGTTCTATTGAAACATACTCGTCAAAGCGATCAGTTTGTGAGTGACGCCGCACGGTATGCTGCATACCCCAGAGATATCATATCATGAAGAGATCGTCTCCGGTTTGCATTTATTCGGAAGCCAGACCCCCGAGAGCCTAGTTCCTCATGAGTTTCTCCAACTACAACTCTCGCTGGCCGCTCAAAGGAGCTTGTCAGAACTTTAACTGAGTATTCGCCAAGAATCTCTGAGAGTCTGGTTTGTAATTAGTACAGAACTATAGACTCGGTCTAGATAGGCTTAATATTCTCTGTTTGTGTACGACACTATGGTTAATTACTATTCGTACTTTGATTGTTAAGTGAAATTTTTGATGTCTTAGTAAGCTTGTTATATCAAGTATTTTTGTTGATTATAATATTTCTCAAGCGTTTGATAGCGATATTGCACGCCGGAGACACGTTAAATCTTTATTATAATTATGTCTTTCAACAAAGAAATGTATTACTATCAAATATTATACTAATTCAAATCTTTCCCTCTTTTCAAAATTCCTGCCAGTGTTTGTCGTATAATACTCTGACAAAAAGCTCTACCTTCCTATTTACACAAAAACGAGCTCATTCATACCTCGTGAACACGACACTACAATACAGTTTACATCTAACTAGCACGAACTACATTTCGTTCATTACCGTGATTAAAACTTCAGTACAAGAATTAAGTGAAATGTTGCAACGATTCTATCCGCAGTCCAGCGCCAGACATCTTTACATTTGGCAGTATGAATGGTTTTGAAACCTGTTTTGTTGTGAAAACTCTGAGTTAACAGGTGTTCATCAAGACTGCGGTTCACAGAGGGTGTACGGATTTGTTAATGCGGGGCAACCGAGACTGTTAAGGCAAGTAAAGCATAAGCCCTATGTAGAGGGGGCCGACGCTATTGTCACGCATGGCGACCCCAGACCGGGGTGTCTACAAACACTTCTTAAAGTAACAATCTTGCAGTTAAAGAAAAGAGACTCCACGATACACTGTTAAACTTGCCCTCTCGCTTCTTTAACCGCAAGTCTTTCTTTGAGAAGTGGTATTAGGACCTTTGGTAACAGTTCCCCATAATAGACAGAGATATTACACGTGAAAGCGACTGCATGGTGATGATGTAAAAATTATACACGTATTTGCAACATTAAATTATTTGAATATTTTGACATTAAATTATTTCAAATTTTTAGAAGGAATTTTCAGCGAATTATGGGTAGATGAATCTGTGGGCGTGTAGTTATGTTATGAACAAATTTAGTGAGTAGAATTTTAATGATTTAAATTAGGTATCACAGTAGACATGTAAAAAATACCATCCGAACGATTAAGGGGTTGTAGAGTAGAGTAAGTAAAATGATAGTGTAAGGTTAGTGTAGTAAAATGATAGTGTTTGTCATATTATAATAAACTAGCGACTTGCCCCAGCTTCGCAAGGGTGAAATACTGATGTATTATACATATAAACCTTCCTTTTGAGTCACTATCTGTTGAATAAAGCCGCTTTAAAATCCGTTGCATAGTTTTAAAGATTTAAGGGAAAAGATAGACAGAAAGCGACAACGACTTGTAGCAGTAGGTAGGTAGTAAAAAATCTGAAATATTTTTTTCCTATACATTTAATTAACTGTAAATGTTATCAAAGATTACACATGGCAGTACTGAAGATTATTAAATCATAACATGTACCGCCGTCCGTCAAGTTACGCGTACCGTTATCTTAATAACGACCTAGAGACGTGCATTTGCTGAAGTATTATACCTTTTTATCGAAATGTCATTTTTGATCGGATACGAGGTCGATATTTAAAGTAGCAATAATTTATACATTAAAACTTACACACCGTTTCTAATTTTTAGTCTCATGAAAGAAATGCTTCCATTGGTAATTGATTTAACAACATGTATTTCAAATAGAATTTATCGCGACTTTTTAAGTGAATGCTTTCTAATAATTGCTTTTTTGTTGCAAGAATAGGATGGATGTAACGGGAGAATGGCATAATGGCCAGCAATGGGTCGTTCAGAGCTCATGAACATAATGTTTTACGTATTACAAATTCGCGTTAATTAGCTTTTTAGCTGTATACATTGATTGGTAACCAATTTAAGCTTGCTGGAATGCCTTGTGCATAGGATATACAATTCGAAGGCATAGAATGAAGTATACATACATCTTGACTTTTGTGTATTGCAAATACAGGTCATCTAGCAGATAAATATTTAACACCCAAGGCTGTACGACAAACGTGGAATACACAAAACAATGTTACTATTTTACACAAACATATTTTATTGCCCAAAAAATTAAATGTATGGACCAATAACTTCATACAAAACAAAAAGCATGTTTTTAGAACGTTTTGTATGGCGACAGGTGTAGCTTATGCATAAAACAATAGTTTGTTCTGACATCGATATTGTTTATAGCTATTTCAACGGCATATTAATTTATTACTTTTGTAGCATGACAATAATTGTAAAAATATTTTTGTTGTCACTTGCTTTTACGTGAAAATACATATTTTTGGATAATGTTGGATAGAATAGATATTTAATCAAAACATTGATAACTCATGTTGAGAGGCTGAATAAGACTTATAACAATACAATTATAATCATAAGGAAAATACTTTTTATGCGCCTTATCTAGCCTCGTGCTTAGTATTTGCAAGCATAAGCAATATTTTAGGATGTTTATTTTATTTGGTTTCATTTGAGCACAGAGTATAAGAAGAGTAAGCGCTTAATTTTCATATTTATTTGTTTAGGAGCTTTACTGTGTCTTGTTACCCACACTTACAAACTCTTGTCTATACAATATTAGTATAATACTCTGTTGTCACACAAATTTTAAAAAGGAATCACTCCTTCTCTGTTTAAGTTGGCTAAAGACCTCCTCTATTTTTTCAAACCTCTCTACATTTCACAATTTCTGGCCATGAGCGCCTTGCTTGACCTGGACAACGATGACCTTCCTCCTGCATCCAGTAGGTGATATTCTTTATCTATTAGTCAGGCTGTATTTGCCAGACATGATCATTAGCCCACTCCCACTTAATCCTACCTGATTTTTCTCCGTAACCTGACACTTGCATTAAATTGCTTATAAAATAAATAAACAAATAATTAAATTGATTACACCAGAGAATCAAAACTGTTTAAATATTTAGCATAACTTAAGATAGATGTTAAAAGGAGATGGTAACAAGAAAAAAACCTCACAAAAATATTAACTTTCTCACCACGCTTAAACGCTTAATACCCAGAACCTTTCCCATCATAAGCGGAGGTCTGATAGCAATCCTTATTGGATTAGTCTCGAACTTAGACTGCCTGCTTGGCTTCTTATATTTACAAGCATCATTTAATATTTAACTTTCCAGATAGGGTTCATAAAGACAGCCGGTAAACAAACTGCGATTTACGAGCTGGTAAAGATGTTTTTACCAGCTTGTAATTTTATGATAATGTTTTTTTATAATATTTATGATACTAACTTTAGGTATTTTTAAGTATTGTGGTGTTTAAGGTACTTTGATTCGACATTTCTGTGAAGAGTGCGTAATATGGGGTGCTGTTAACTTAGAAAGTGTTAATTAGTAGTGAGTTTTTAAGAGCGATACAATATTGTTCATTGATATGTCGCTGTTTGTATTTACAATTCTAATATACGACTGTTAATTTGATTGTTTATGGCCTAATTTAGCTAGCTTTTGGACCGACATCTTGATATCTTGTTGAAGTGTCTTTTTGTACTTATTAAAGAATATTCATTCAGTACTTACCTTATAGCTTTTATACCTTATTAAGATGATTTTCCCTACTAATTTCAGAGCAAAAATATAATCGCAAGAGGACACTTCGTTCCGGGACGAACACGATCCGTCACTTCGGTGATTGTCAGCCATTCCCACTCAGTTAACTACAAGGCAGAGGTATTTAATAGTTTCTTGGTAGTGTAATGTGAAGCCCTAAGTTATCTATAAGGATGTTCCGTAACCGGTTTCCGAGAGATCAGACGAAAGCTTTCCTTTGTTAGGTAGACCCATGGTGTTTTCTTAATCTTATTCTACCACTAAATAGTATAAATGCGAAAGTTTGTGAGGATGTATGGATATTTTACTCTTCTAGTTCTTTTCCTTTAAGGCCTCGACCAATTTTGTTAAAATTTGGTATGGAGTTGACTGCACCTGACTACGTTGGGGAGAGGATAGCCGATGTCCATACAGGCAAAGCCCCAGAAAAAGGCTAGTAGTATTTTAGAAGAAAAAATATTATATTAGGTCCTTACATATTAAATCGACGTTCTGTCAAAATAGCGTCTTTGACAAATATTTGATATATTTGGTGTTTTGTAAAGAAATTCATATTGGTTTCAATTTAAGTATGTATATTTCTGTTCAAAATACTGTAATTCAAGTTTTTTGTGCTGCATCTTTTTTGTATCTTTGTGTATGGAACAGGAAAAGCTTAAAATGTTGTGATTTTACGAATCCAAATTCCACTGTGAAACTGATGCGACAAAAATAGCTCAAAGGATTTAATTGAAATATACGACAAAGCTACCGTAAAAGAAATAAAGATAGGTTTTTGATTTCAACATTTTAATATTCGAAATGAACAAACCCTATGGACAAAGGGAGACCTTAGTTCAAAACAAAGAATTAAAGATCATATAAGTAGATTTGTCAGAAACTATGTGAGAGGAAGCTGTCGGCGGAGGCTTTGTCGTTACTAATAAAACCATTTTTGCAACTTGCAACGGAAAAAAAAGAAAATGCTTGAAAATTCGATAGGTAACACATGAATTGAATGAGGTACAGCAACAAACTGGCTTCGAGTGCTGCGTTCTCTCAATCGTCACAATAACAAGTGGATATTGCGTCGTGCAATCGTGATTAAAAAAAGGAATTATGTATAATATTCGGATATGCTTATAGCATGCTATAATTGAAATTGAATTAAGAATTCTATGCCAAATCACGGTGCTAGCGAAATTCATTTAATAAAGTAGTACATTATTTTCTAAAAAGAAACCTGTTTTACTTTTTCCATATAACACGTCAATTTCATTATGTAAAGACCCCTAATATTATTATTTGATGAAAAAGAGCGATTTACAACGATTTCTTTGCATTTTATTACGGTGTAATTTTTCTACTAATAAATATTCAGTCCATTCTAGGTAAAGCTGTAAGAAGATTCGAACGATGTTCTTTAACGGGCTTCAGAAGAGTAAGGCGATATTTTTGCTTTGTTCAGTGATTCTGTTCTTATATTACGTGAAAAAATAAAATATATTCGTGGTTATTAAAAAAAAAGGACAATCTACGCATAATGCAAACGAATGCAGCAAAAGCCCAAACATGAAAGTTGAAACTAGACAAAAAACAAAAACAAGATTAGCTTCACTGTATCTGTCTGGTTGGTGAGGTATCGAATGACTACACTGTTGTGAGTTATGCTGGACCCAGACTTTGGCACTGAATGGATGCCTCTGCCTGAATCGTGTGGGTTTTGTGCAAATTTCAACATTTCCTCGGGCCGAAGCCAATACCTCGTTTTTGTCTTTTTGTTAGTGGGGAGCAATGGAACGTTTATCTGGTATTGTATTATTATGTAGTAGTAAATACAAACATCAAGTACCTACTACTTCACAAATATTACAATCTCTGTTTAAGATCTATCGTCTTTTATTTATTTATCCTATTACCAGTTATAAAAATTTTGTAGCTGTGATAGCTTAGTGGCGAGACCGTAGGACTGCTAAGTCAGAGGTCTTGAGTTCGATCCCCACGGCGCGCACCGACTTTTCGAATGTTGTGTGCGTTTAAGAAATAAATATCACAGCTTCCGTGTTTCGGAAGGCACGTAAAAATGTGGGTCCTGCGCCTGATCTCTCTCCGGTCGTGTCGGATTACCGCCCCATCGGGCTATGAGAGTAAAGGAATAGAGAGTGCACCTGTGTTCGCGCACACGCTTGTGCACTATAATATGTCCTGCGTAGCTGGCTGGTGTCATAGTAACACTGGCCGCCGTGGCCGAAATCGGTCGGACCGCTATTATTATAAAAATTCAATGGTTACCTTTTTTTCTACATACTGGAATTAACTGAATAATATTACAAGATCGCTTAATCAAATTCTAATAAACATTATATAACTTTTCCTTTACATCCAGCAGAAAAAAAAACCGCAACGGTAAACATCGTAGCGTTGTAACTATTAATAAAACTGAGTTTAAAACACCAAAGGCTTTATGCGCAGCGCAAGATCCCGCCGCAAAGGCTGTCACGGGCACGCCATAAGGTTTTACATCAAAACAAGCTTCGGTATCAAAACATTAATTGATACCTACCTAGACAACGGACTGCAAAGAACATTGTTTACAATATAAACAAAATACATCGAAAAATACAAACATACTCAGATTAACAAAAAGGCAATCAAATGTATTTCAATAGTTGCTGCCACTTATAAATTGATATTAAAATTTTATAAAATCCATCTTTATCAAAGAGCAGAGAGTAAAGAAGTAACTTCTATTTTTACGCATATCATTTACAAGTGTACCGATATTTTGCAATGGCTGCTATTTCTCACATGGTACTGGATTTGGCTCAAATAAATTTCTGCAATGAAACCTTCGGCCTTCGATTAAATCCTGTCAAGTCAACCAAGTTTGATTAAATTGTTGGCATCCGACACCCTCCGAAAACAGTCGAAAACCTTTACCTAGGCGGCATCTACATCGCTTACTCCGACACAGACATAGCCCTAGATATCACAATAATGTATCTTGTGTATTCTTTGTTGGAGATACATACATACATACATAAACGTTACGCCTCTTTCCGTTGGGGGTAGGCAGAGATTACATCTTTCCTTTTGCTAAGATACCACTTTAACTTCATCCACACTCCTCAATCGCTATAAATCCTTGGAGATCCTTACTATAAATAAATAAAACCAAAAATTTTTTTGCAAGAGCATATTAACGATTATTTCCACTTACTTAAAACCCTAATTATTTTCTTGCTATAATCTTTACAGGATTTTATTTAGTCATCATTGACTACGCCGATACCTGTTACATAGATCCTACTGAGGATATTATTAGCCAAGCTTGAACGCTAGCAAAACTTATGTGTTCGCTAGCACGATCACGACTCCAACTTCCGCGAAGATCTCAAGTGGCTCCCTATCTGCTTTCGTCAGGAATCTAGAGATTTCATGTCATCTCTTCAAGACCCTAAATAACCCTTAATAACCGGTCTACCTACGAGACAATTTTTCTTCGCGCTCTATATTATGTAAACCCCCCTAAAACTTGCTTAAATTCCAAGTTAACACTGACTTTTTACCCGACTGCCAAGGAAGGGTTATGTTTTTCGCGCGTATCTTGTATGTATGTATGTAGGAGCATAATATTCTTTATTACCTCATTTCTTCGAAACGGCTTGATGGATTTCGACAATCAGGGCATCGTTGGATTCGTCTTAATTACCCAAGTGTTCTTAGATATGTGACGTCAAACAAAAACCAACATGGCGGCCGTGAGGCGCCGTAGATAGAAGTAAAAAAAAAATATATATTTGCTACAATATGGGTATCAAATTAAAGAGCTCATCATGAGGATTCCAAAATGGTATATTACTGACATATAGAAAAAAAATACTATGTGCAATTGTTTCTTTATTATCCAAACTAAATACTCGTATATTATGCGACGCGGTTGACTAGCGGTTTCTGAACTTAAAAGTGAAAAGTGATAATAAAAGTACGTCTAAACTAAATTATTTACAATGAATTTATTTATAAATAAAGGACTAGCGACCCGCCCTCGCTTTGCTGAACGTTAAATAGGGAATCTATCTACATAGCCCATACATGCGTCGCTGATACAGTCGTTTACCTATAGCCCACGCGACGCGTCAACTGTAAAGACCGTTTTTTCTCTAAAACTAGTAGAAATTTTGAAACAGTGTAAACAGCAAATTTTATTATCTTGGTATTGGAAGTAGTTCTCTCGTGTCGCGGGTGAAATCTTGAGAAACACATAGCCGTATTATAACTAACTAAAAAGTGTTAAATAAAAATAAATAAATTTAAAAAATTAAAAAACCCGACTGCATAAAAAACACTTTTAATTAGTCGGGGTCCATTAAATAAACTAGACTAAAATCATTCAATATGGGTCCCGACTGTTACACTCAATTATGTTTCGCATAAGATTATTATTTTTTGTGTATTGATAATGAAATTATTTAATTTTGTGGTAATAGCATTGCTATCTACACTTTTAGACTAAGCTTGTTTTTTACTTTTCAGTTTTTATTTAAAGTGTTTTTTATGCAGTCGGGTTTTTTAATTTTTTAAATTTATTTATTTTTTTGTTTATTCTTTCTCCGTGCATGCATTAGACTACAGACCGCCTAACACGCTGTTTACCCACCATCTTTCTGTCTAAGAAATCAGTCATAGTTTTGCTTGTACGCTTCTTAAGACTGACTGTCTTAAGACTAAACGCCACTTTAAATCTAGATTTATTGGCCCTTAACCCAATAGCTAAAATACGCCTAAAGACGAAATGTAACTCCGGCTATATATAAATAAAGGCTGGATTTATTTGACAGCAATGCCCGGCATACATAAACGAGTAATAAACAGTAATTAAAAAAGATTGTTCAGATATTACAGTAAGACTGAGCATTTGATTAATCTGTAAAGTAAAATATAATACTGTTGATTGACTCTTTCAGCCGTATAAAGCCTAATGTTTAAATGAGATAGCATGCTGAATTTTGAAAGAGTTCCGTGGCTGTTTTTAAAATGCGGTAATAGCAAAACATAATAACATTTGCCTCCACATTCTACTTGACAATGACAGAGCCAGTCTGACCCACGGGTGACGTTTACCTGTGCGCCGTTTGTGAATACACTTAACTGCCACAAAGTAAGTATGCGGGCCGCACACCTATCGCTAACATTCGCCTTGTGCTTTCTAGTATACTTACAGGCTATTGTATTAGCCTGTACCTACCTATTCATTAAATAAACTTAATCGATAAGAGCGTTCAGCTTTTAAAATTTCGCAGTGATACTATCGAAATACATGAAACTTCTTCTAAACGAATCAAATATTATGCATTAACTGTTGCTAAACCTTATTTAATAAATAAATATAATTAAATTAATCATCTTCTTTACGCTTTAGCTCAAAACATACGTAAAACATGTGAAAATGATATAATTATCCTAGTTGCAGAATAAATGATTTCATTTCACATACAATTTGTAAAATTGTTTCTAAAAACAAAATCATAACAATCGCTAAATAAAATTAACGCCTCAGCGCCTCATACAATTATTCTAATGTTAGAGAAGAATGTTACGCAACAACGATTAAACAGATCAAAATCAAACAATTATTATGCCATATTGCCTAAAGTTGGTTATTCATTAGATCTATCTCGAGATCAGCCAATACTCTCAAAATCGTTGTTTAGTTGCCAACGGGAAATATTCAGTACGCCCGCTGTCATAGTGAGGTATCTCCCTACCTTTCACTTCATGTCATGAAGCTCAATCTATCGGCAATTTCGAGCAACTCTCGACCATAAATACAACACGTCATAATGCAAAGTACGGACGCCTATAAATTGTACCAACAGGTGGCGCTGTGCTCAGTCATGTGACAGGGTTCGTATTGAGGTTTATCACTTAGTTGGTACGAGAAACTGTCGTTAGATGTCAATACGGTAGTCGGCTTGTTCCACACTGTACTCCGATGTACTATTTGTTTCAAGTTCAACGTCCAAGTTCAACTTCGATCCCGCAGTTATGCTCCACTTCGGTAAAATCGATGGTTACTATACGCGCACAATTGTGAATGGTTACGGGCATTTTTTTTTAGATTTTGCATCTACATTTTAATGAATAACCACAAAGTTTTAGGGAGATTTTTTTTACAAATAAATAAGTTTCAGGTGAGGTTTATTTAGGCCTTAATTAATTAACTTGTATATTCTGTGTCCAGTAATAACCCTCAGAAAGAAACCGCAAGGTATTTAATACAAAATCAAACATTGTTGTATGTTTTGGTTGTGGAATGGGTACGGCAATTATTTTAATTAGTCGAGCTATGCTAACAATCTCGTTTAATTTTAGCAAGTATGATGACAAAAGTACGCACATTTATCGTTAATGTACTCGTAACATTTGTTTAGCAGCTAATTCGTTTACAGGCATTACACAGGGGAACAAAAGTTCTGCAGAATTTTTAGAGGAATTCCGATATACTATGTCGTCCAAACTAAGTTTTTTGTGTACCGATCATCATTACTTTGTTTTATTCTAAGTATAATATCAAAAATGTTTATTGATGTTTTTTTATTATCTTGCTTACACTTTTCATCATTTTCGACTGTTGAAAATGCCAGTTCATTGATATATTTAATTTATTGTGTGATGCTTGTCAAATGAGTTCTTTTTGCTTGTTATTATGTTTTCAAAAAGCTACAAATTCTAAGCGAATGACCACTATGATGTATCAACGTATGAACCCAATTTTGGTAATACTGTAAATGTTAATTACACATTTGTAAGTCAGAAGGCGAATTTTTCGATCAGCCTTCATGTTAAGTAGAAAATTTTTAATATTCTCGTGAAGGACGACCTGAAAATCTTACCTCCTAGTTGCATTCCTGACGCGATTAAATATCTTGCTTCGAAAATCCGACTCATATTAAATTTCCTTGAAAGTATTCTCGTATACCAGTAAGGAAAATTATAGATAAGGATTATTGCTGTATTGCTTAAAACCGCTTCGCAACAAGCCACTATTATTCGTAAAAAAACATACATAGAAATAATAGGTTATCTCTATTAGATAGACAAATTACCATCAAGTACCAACACGGACTTTTTTAGATCTTTTAAACCATACTCTTGTGGCAAATTACTTTGATTTATTTAATAAAGTTCGTCTAGAATTTGCACTGAAGGCGAAAAAAAAATTAATTTAAATACGACCGATAATGTTAGATTTTTTTCTCAAATTTTTTGATCATATTTTCTTACGTCTTAAAATCCGTATCAAAATCGTGCGATTGTAGGTCAGAAATTGCACGAAATTTTGCACGAAAAGCTGTCTGCGTTCGCCCGAGTTTTGTGCAATTTTTGTTGATGTTTAAACGCTATTTAAGGAAGTTTGCGTATCGTTTCATAACTATCAATGGATCATAGACACACTGGTATACTTCTGAGATTAAGTACCAGCAAAAAAGTGGACTTTACGCGACTTTAAACTTGATGCAAATAAGGCAAATACAGTCTCAAAAAGTTGTTTAATACATAATTATGTATTAAACAACTATATGGAGCATAGATAGAGCATATATCCCTCTCAGCGATCAAAACTAACCACTGACTCAAAATGATAGAAATTAGTTAGAAGCTATCGAAATGTGGTGTTTTCGAAAGTTACAAAGAGTATCTTGGCGCGACAAAGTTACCAATGAATGATTTTCAGAAAGAGTAGTTGGAAAAAGACAAATAATTAAATTGTATAGAAAATAGAAGAGGAATAAATTTTGCCACCAAATTAGACACGACGATCTTTTAAGAAAAAATGATAGCAAGTAGGAAGCGAGGTATGTATATCAGATATTACAATGGAAAGCAGATGAAACAAACAGAGACGTCAAAGAACTAGGATTAGATAGAAAGCAATAGAAGTTGCAGTGCCAAGCCCTTGACGTCATCGCCGCGACGCGGTCGTAAGCCACTTTGCAGACCTCCAGAAAGCGAATTTTAAATGAATCGATTCTATTGGTCCTTTAAAGCACTTTTCTCGCTATACACCAACGGTGGAAATGCAGCCTTAATACACTTTCTTAGTTATAACTATTTTAGAAGATCTCACAGAGACGCAACTATTCTCAAACGCGGTCCCGCATCAAGCAAAACTCATTTAATGATCATCAATGCTCGCTACATTCAAATTCAGAAGAGACCTGTCTTTTGTTCTAAAAATAAACCAAAATGAACCTCATTGCCTTGCAATAGAAGCGCTATTCATATCAAACAAACAGAGTTCAACTGCATAGGCATTGGTATGAGTATGAAATGGTAAGTTTAAAGCTGACCAAATAACATTGTCTTAATAAGCCCTCAACGTGCTTACACTGTACAATTTATGCACGCGACCAGATAACAAGCAGTTTGGGAACTATTTAAGTAACAAGAACAAGAGTCCAAGTTATGTTAGTTACAGGTAACATAGTCCTGCCTGTTCTGCGAGACGCTTCGGTTATATCGATGTTTGAACTATTTCTGTACACTACATACGTTTTTTTTTAATAATTAAATTCTCTGTTTAAGAGATTTCAAATTTGAGAATATTATATATTTGCAGACCAAGAAAAATCTGCAAAGTTACTAGCTTCAAGGTTCGAAACAAAATATTTTGACGTCTCGTAGGAAGATCGAGCATCGCATCGGCGAACTATAACACAGACAAGCCATACCATATAATGAAGACGCATGACTACTACACACAAGCAACAGTTCTAAACATAAGGGTTAGTTATTAAGGCTGAATTTAAGTAGTTACTTAAACACTCATCATTAATCGTCTATAATTATATCTGTGTGAGTATCGGATAACTTTCACTGCTAAGGAAAACCTACATGGATATTTTTTACCCTAATTAAAAATATATAAAAATCGAAAGGGGATGAATCGTTTTGCTGAAGCCAAGCTGGTGAGTATGGTGTGAAATATATGAAATATATATCGTCGGCATCGACAATAATTCATTAATTGAATAAAATTAACCTCCGTGCAATATTTATCCACCTTCAAAAATAACACTCGCAAAAGTCCATAGCAGCTCTACGGACTTTTGCCGGTTTCAAAAGTAACATAATAATAATATGCGGAAGTATAATAACCTTTCGGGCAATTATATTTTTAGCCCTTTGGGGTTAAAACGATTAAAACGAAACCTCACGCTGGCCAGATGTATTCAAAAAAGCTTATCCACATAGGAATTTCAAAAATACATCAGACCGAACGATAATGTGGACTCGCCACGTAGTTCTGCTCTATGTTTCTACGCTTAGGTAACGGATGCCCTCATGACACAATGTACACGGGAGAAACGACCATCAAAATTCAATAGGAAGTGACTCGACACGACAGAGGAGGTAGTCGACAGTGCATTTACAAATATTGATATGCAGTATTAAGAATCAAAACCACTTTAACTAACACACATACAAACACCTCGTGCGGAAATCATACCCGGTTTAAGTATAAGTTTAGAAGATGAAATAAATTGGAATCGAAAATATAATCGTAACGAAGAACTTCAATTTCCACGAACCAACATACCGGATACAAAATGAAACACTATTATTATGCCTTCTTATTAAAAAACAACTCTGAACTAAATTGGTAACAATTGCATCGAAGAAAATAAAATTTATGAGTATGAGAACCCTATAAAGTGAGCGCATAGAAATAAAACCTTACTACTCGACACAATGTTTCGATATTCCAAGGAAATATTGTAATATAAAGGAAAGTAATAATAGTTTCCTTTACAATACAATGGTAACTGTGAGTGACAAAGCGAAATATACAAAAGAGAAAAATGGCACATGTGAATGTGATGTTGGTTGGATGCCTTCTCATCAAATTGAAAGATTGGCTTTTTAAAAGTAAAATGTTAATAATATGCGGAAGAGTAATAACCTTTCGGGCAATTATATTTTGGGGTTGAAACGTTTGGGACATGGGGACAGAGTGCACGAGTTCTGTACTATAAGGAACTCGCGAAGCGTTTGGTCGACTCCACCCGTGATCAGAAGGCTGGACTGTATTTCACGCGGTAATACCGCCAGTCTCCTTAACATGTAATTTACAGGCCGATAGATTAGGACATAGGTGAACACAAATACGAGCTTTGTTAATATCTCATTACCGATGTTGGTTAAGCAGATTACTGCACAAAGGTAAAGCATTCACGGTAATATTACATAGTTGGAAACAGTGAAGCACAAAGTGTATGTAATGTAAACCAAAGGTCAAATAATAAAATTTTGATTTCCAATTCTGACGTGCGACCAAGCCACACGATCACGCCACGTTTCCTCTGAATGGACCAACCCGCATGAATAATGAGATCATTCGGCGCCGCGCGTTAAAACGACGACAATAATGGATAGAGTTCAAGTTGACATGCTTTTCGGCCGAAACAAACCCGTGGAAAGTGACGTGAGTTTAAACAGGCTGTGTTAAGCTTTCTGTTTGTCTAAAACGCTTAATAGACTATTATCAGATTAAGTAATTTTACAAAAGCATGATATGTTTGAAGTATATTTCTAAGATATTTATTTTAACTTTGTTCAGTTCGATGTTCAATCTACTCAAATGTCATCATAATTCCCCTGCCCTTATCCCATATATTATTAGAGTTCGGCGCCGCATGCTCTTCTTCCACACATCAACAGGTCAAATATTCCAGCATACAGAATTTCTTATTAAGAGATAACATGAGATAGAACGTATTCCGAATTGTACACCAAGACTGTTACAGGAATGGTGTAACATCGTAATGAGTACTGGCAGTATTCCGAGGCATGCACAATGGCGCAGTAGCAAATCCCCGGCTCAAAGCCTCGCATCGCAACCGCCTATTAACTCAATGCCATTGAAATGTATGCCCAAAGATTCAATTAGCCTTTGGATGGGCCAGGTTACCTGAAACTAGTTTTTCGGCTACATTATAGACAATAGGCGCTTTAAACCCGCCCTTTCAACCAAAAATAAATTCTTTATTAAATGAGTGTGAACTTGGCCCAGTGTCCCTATAAACGCCATCGTTCTTAGAACAGGGACAAGGCCGCGGAGTAAAAATATGCAGGCGGTAGTCAAAGGTCCCGGCAATGCAATGATTGAAGCAAATCAAATAGAGCTCTAAAAATAAATCCCCCCAAGCGTTTATTTAAAACTTGCTGATGTTCGCGACCGCGACCGCGTGATTTGCGTTATTCGATTTAATAATGTTTATCGCAAACTCCTTGACCCAACTCCAAAAAGATGTCTTAGCCTCCTACTCATGAATTTCAGGATTACAAACATGTTAGATTACTAATGCTGTTGGTTTGTCCAACATGCACATGATCAAAACTCTAGCTTATACTCATTATATTATTCCATTAAAATATTCAAGGTACAGTTTTCAATTGTTTACGATTTAATTATAATTATATTTAAATTAAACAAAAAGTTTATTTACATACGCGATATATTCTGATAGCTTTTTATTTGTTTACGTAATTGAACATAATGTTAATTGATTTTAACCGGCAAGGTTGATTCCGGCGAGGCATCCGAGATTCGATAAACCACAATTAAACATATCATGAAATCAGTATGAACAGAATTGTATTCAAAATATCTGCAACTGCGGGTATTTCAGCTGCAGGCGTTTCAAATATGTTGGTATTTAACTAAACACTAACATATTTGAAACGCAAATATTTTAGGATTACTATACGTCCAGTACATAAATACCATTGTATTAACTGGACGTCGAAAAACTCAACAGCGATTAGAAGGTTAAGACTAATATAGTGTTGAGAAAGAGACGGTACGACACTTAATAGGGTGGCATCTCACTTTAACAACTCTTACACTTACTTAAAGAAGTACGACGGCACTCTGATCGCCACTTTGCTTTTGCTTTGACAATCCAACCGGTTATAAGTTAGATATAAGGTAGATCTAGTCTCGCGGGTTCTCTTTACAGACTTGACTTTTAAATTCAAGACTTTGAACAAGTGCACGGCTTGTGGGTCAAACGATGTTGCAAAATAATAAATCTGTTTTATTTCTTTACTTATAGTCATGAAAGTGGTCATACTTTGCTGTCGTTATTTAAATTATTTCAGAGTTTTTAACTACCACCAAACCATATTCATATTATAAAATATTACGGCAGAAATATGAAGTCTATTTTAAATTCATTTTATGGAACGAATGTAGGTATTACAGAAACAAGATTTAAACAGCTTCTGATCTGTATTAGAAAATGTCAGTTCTATTTTTAATATCGCAAATAGAAGGTATTAGCAGAAAAATGATGAATAGTTCCTAGGAAATGTTACCCCAGTCGCTTCAGACCGATTCTTCAAAACTTAGAGCCTCGAAAATATTCGTATTGTTTTTAAATAATCCCAGTAACAGTCAGAATATATTTTAAAGCATTTTACATTTATACAGAACCACTTTGGTGCCGTGAATTAACAATATTTAAGATACTCGTTGGCATATTAAATTGTAAAGGCTTTAATTCAATTAAAGAAAAGTATTCCACAAATTGATTTCCGATAACTTTTCATTTTTAATACTTTGGTTTTTATTCCTGAATGAAAACCGGGATAATAATAAATATAGGCACTAATTAGCTAGGATATGGAGTGAAAAGTGCTACATCGTACACGGGAGCCTATAAAAGAATAATGAAGGTTAGGAATCAGCCAATACTAATTGCAACTCGCGTTATGACTGCTCATTAAAATGTTTCTGGTAGCGAGTTCAATGCGAGTACTGGTATTGCGTTACGTTTTAAGATTTAATTGCGTATAACAACTAGGAAATGGCACGGAGAATACAAAATTAAAATAAGAGTTCAAAGTCTAAAAGCAACAAATGCCGAAATTTCCATCTGTAGTAATGTATCAACCTAAATGTTTGCTATTAATTAAATTTTCTAAAAGTAAATTACCTACACCTATACATGGCATAATTATACAGAGTATTAAGGAATAGTTTAAATGTAATCAATTGGAGGCCATACATGTACGGTTTCAAAAAACTCAATATATTTTATAGAAATACCAAATTTTGTCGAATGTAGTTCAATCTTAATTTAATTTATACACTGGTGGGAATCCGCCAAGTAACCTGTATAAATAGATTTATTACTCTCGCACGTCCTAGTACCGCCTATGATTAGAGCGGCTCTGTTAAATCAATTAACTTAACTTTAGAGTGCATTAATGTAACTATGAATATCTAGCGCCGGTTCGACATCGATAGAGCTAAACTCAATTACACAAAACATTTTTTGTTCGACCTTAACATTCTATTATGTTTCGCCGCTCGTGGCCGCGATTGATGCACTCAGGAAATATGATTTTCAGTTCAAAGCTTTACCGCTCACCGACTAACCAATAAGTGGAATTTTCAAAGTCACCATACGCTTACATATTGAATTTGTATAGTTAGTAAAATCGTTCAGTAATAACTTTAAATGAAAGAGGCACCAATATAAAAAATTGATAGATAGATAGATAAAAAAAATATTCATATGGTTTTGTAAAACTAGTAATCCGATTACAGAATCCAATATCGGATTTCTATGTTGATACATGAAAAAAACATTCGATAGCCATACTAAACCTCGAGAGTGGATTGACCGATTTGGGATATTTGGATTTGTTTTAGTATTGTAGTAGTTCAGAGAATATGAAATGCCAACGCCCACGTACACAGAGCTTTGGACAATATCTAGATTAATTCACATCATTAAGACATTACAAGGAAATATTTTAGTTTAGCAGCCTTGCGATACGCTAGATATTCTGTAGTAATAATATTGCCGAAAGTATTCAGCGCTGCGGTCAGACGAACAAAAGTTTGTAATGTGGAACACTGCGCGATAGAGATCAACTTGCGCTCGACTTGTGAGGCTAATAAAGCAAGTTTGATCGACGCTAACTTTCGGGTATGCCGGAGATAAATTTGCACGGTATTTGATAAAGCCCTTTGTCAATTATATATCTATGTTATAAGCCGGTTATTAGTTCTAGGAAAGCGACGTATGCAAGGAAAAGTGATAGCCTTGCTCAGTTTCTTAGAATTGTGATAATAATACCAAGTTATAATATAATGTTTAGTATATTGTCACACACGTTATGAGTAGCTGGAATATATTAGCTCAGCAAATGCAATTCAAACCAATGCCGGTACTTTTCAAACGTAATTTTCTAATTTTAGTAGCCGTAGCTACAAATACCTCGACTTTACAAGATTGTAAAGTTGTAGTTTATTTTTTATTAGAACCAACCTTCGATAGAGAATATTTTTATCGTAGCAGCCAACGCTCTGATCAAACCTCCCACGTAGTCCAGGTAAACTGCCCCTCAGGCTTCATATCCAAAAATATATTAAAGCTAAACGAATATAATAAACGAAAAAATGCAACACGTGTCACATATAACATTTTAAGCTTCATATTTCCACTTCACTAGCTACTAGGCACTTATATCTGACGGAGGATCCCTAGTATTTCAATACATCACACAATGTAGTAATTTTTGGGATTGTCAAGCTAGTCACGATCTGCCCACATACACTGCACCGCGAGTTCATAAAGGGCGCATGGAAACATTTACACGAACAATAAAACAGTTACGCCAGATTTGCATTTTGATTCAATTAGCTCGGTTTATTTTTGCGGGAGAATTTTGTAGGAACGAATATGATACGTGTTTTCGCAACTCTGGAGTTAATCAACGTTATTGTGTATCTCTTTAAATTCACGGACTAACTTCAAGGGAAGAATTCCGGTCCTTTTTAAAGGCTTACACGGGGACACAAGCAGAGGCTTTGTGGAGAACTTTAATCTAAAGTGTGATGGGGCACCTACATTTATTGTGCATTATTTTTAATGTATTTTAGTCAAATAAACAAGAGAAGGCCTTAAATCAAGTTGAACATTGTTGATTTATACATAAAACAAACAATTGTTAGAAAATACTTCGAGAATCGTCTTAAAGCAGATAATAAGTTTTGTTCTTGTTGAGAAATACTACTCAAGAAGAATTATTGTACTTCAGTTTTTATTAGTTCTTTTTAAGCGTATTCAAGATCTATGTTCCATTACTTATTTCAGACTCACCCACGGTTTTGCAAGAAATACAATAAAGTTCTTAACATAATTATTTATAAGATTCTTTTTTTTGCATTTTAGCCTATGTATTGTTTAATTCTGTTTTATTTTACGATTCGCAATTTTGATATAATTTAAACAGCTATTTTCAATCTTAAAATTTGTGTCGGTACACTTTAATTATTGAGGCCAGTGACAGAGTGTGACAAGAGTAAGGAATTGCATCGCATTGCAATTATAAGGAAAGTTCAGAGTCATAAACGGCTACTACTCAAAACTTAGTGGCAGCGCTACAAGTATCCCGAACGCGACACGAAATCCAGTGATATCTACTTCATCTTTCGATATTATTGCAGTTTGTTTATCGAAACAACAAACTAAAATACCGATTTAAGTGTTGGTACTATTATTTTAGTTATTTAAAGTAAGGTTTATTCAAAAACAGAACTCAATAAGAACTAAATACACATCCATTTCAACACTAAGATGAACTCTCATATAAAATTCAAATTCATTTTCAAACTCAGTTAATATTATAAATGTAATATATTCCCGGTAGCGTTTGAAATCCTCTTACTAGTTCTCAACAAGTCTGTACCGTAGTCGTTAACAAGTGTGGGCGGATGGCAGTTCATCTTTACTTACAGTTCTCAGAAGCACTAGTGAATTAAAGCAATTAAAACTCCTGTAATATTACCAACATGCATGCATTTGTCTCTACCCTCGTAATTGCTTTCTTTCAGGACGTTTGCGTGAAACTAACACTTAATTACTTTTGAGAGGAAAAGTCTCGACGCGGCGGTGTCATTATTTATGTTCGACTAGAACGCTCCGTTAAATTGTTTATGGTATTAGCGAATTGTTGCGCAATACAAAAACGCTTTACAACAAGAAAAAAAAAACAAACTGATAAAATCGTTTCATAAATTGCTCTTCGTAGAATATTTTTAAATTTTTATTTTTTCCGCCCGGAGATACAAACACTTGATCAATCAAGGCCAGAAAAAATACGAGTATTTTATAACAAAATATCGGGATATAAGGATTAGAATTTAATTCCGCACACGTGTAAGTGATATCGATTTTAGTACCTACATTTTTTGTTATAACATAATAAAATTGTAAATTGAACAAAAATGTTTACGACAGGCAAATGAAACTATTTGAATTTGTTGATCAAAATGTTTGACTAGTTGCATTGAGTGAGTGTGATATTAATCTCGGTTAAGTTTGAGTAGAACTTGAAGAAGCAAACACGCCACTCGGTGTAAAGCCTCGCGCGAACAGACTTTAACCGCAATGAGTCTTACGAGAACAGTATTTAATCTTAGCGAGAGTTAGTATCTTAATCGAGACCCTATTTTTTGTACTATTAATTTAAGACATAGAAATATTTCTCATAATTCTCTTAATATTTTTCAATGAAAAAATTAACATAAGACTAAGCTGTTAGTTTGTTGTGAAATATTAATTTAACCCTTGTTATAAAATGATCGATAGCCTTATAGTTCTTTTCTTCTGACAGAACCACTACAATTCTGAATATAAGCATATGCTTAAGTAAAGATACGCTAATTGAAACATATTTATAGTCTGCGTATTAATTTGGTACACAGCTGTGCAAATAATTAATTACTTTTAATGAAAACATGTTATGTTTGTTCATTGAAAAAGTTTTCTTTACGTGGAAATATGATGCATTTTGCTTCTGAAAACTTACTGTTAACTGTGCACACTCGCTTTTTTTTGTAGCCTATATAAAATACCTCTGCTAGGCAAAGGTCCTGCCTTTTTCCTCAAAAAATTTCTATCACGATTTCTAATCGCTTGTCGAATATCTGACAAAATCGCAGCGCCATCGCCGTGGAAGATCTCGACAACGAAGTCCTTCCTCCGGTGTCAGTTGGTGAAGTTTGCTCATCTGTCAGACCGCATTCACGCAACTAGACCAACTCATTCCCGCTTGCTGGGCTATTTTACTCTGACATCCGTCATTTGCGTTATGGAGCATAGTGTGTTGGTTCTTACTGGGACTAATAATTATAACTTAACAGCTAGCAGGCTTTGTTCCATCGCACATTGGCAATCATGAGTTTGGACTTCTAGTGTTCGGTAAGTCCTTGAACACCGTAGAGTAAAACGGCCAGGACGCATGGTACGTAATGAAATTGATTCGCGCACAATGCGAAGGAAACTAAATTCAAATATCAAGCAAAAAATACAGTAATACTAAGCAAGGACGGTGCATACAGAAATTTAATTAGCTATAAAAAGATCTAATATCTTCTTGCAGTCACATCCTTTTTCTTGTCAGGCTTAAGTGAACCTAGTTTATGAGGCAAATATCGAACGTCCTTCAACGAAGCTTAATATTCAATAAACTATTCAGAGTTGTGAGGTTCCTCATTATTTTAAGCTCCTCGGCTTATGGCAGAACGGAACGGCAGTGTCAGAGGGCTTTAGTAGGCACCACTAATGAGGTATATATTGATTCCCTTATTGCACTTGTGCCTATTACCACTTCTGAAAGATATATTATTGCTATTGGCATAAGCTAAGAAAAGATCACTTTACACTGCAGTAATACTTTGAAAGGCGGCGTTAAGTTCTTTTTTAAGTAATACTTTATCAAAGAAATTAATTCACCCCAAGTAAAATGGGATAAGGGAAGGAAGATTATGATTATGATGACTTTATTAAAGAAATAATACGCTGATCTGATTGCGAATATTTCTATATTATTGACCATTAAAGCTTCAGGAAATCAAAACGATTTGTTTGTTTTTGTTTATTGATTGTTAACTTTTGATAATGTGTGAAACATTATCAAAAGTTACATCAACTAACAAAAAACGCCACACTTTGACATATCTTGATCAAGCGTTTCAATATTGCTTATTACGCGAACATTGAGAGTTGAGAGAGATATTGCATCGTAGATAACTTGATGTGACATCAATATTGAACCCGTAAAGTAATCTGATTAATCAGCAGCTTTTACAACTCTTTAACGCAAAAAAAGCTTGAAAAATACAGTACATTATCTACAAAGATAAAAAATCCATAGCTTTTAAAAATCTTTATTTATAGGTTATTTGGCTATTTTCCCATATTTTACGACTAATATCAAAATACCTACCTGCTTGTTGCAAACAAGTAGGTTGGTAAATGTTCCACATTCTGATAGAATGTAATCCAATAACTAACGTTACGGAATGACGAAAGCAATATGTTATAGCGCAAATACTGCGAACAACAATGAACACAACTTTGAAATAGAACTAAAATTGGCATTAAACGCAGGGCCCTGGGGCAGCTACACGTGATACTGACCTAGTAACATTTGATAACTCACTGTACATCAAGAGATGGACATCATATTCGTCGAAATACGTTATACGTATTAGGAAAATAATCCGGTTTAATTAATTATTGAGTAATTAATACGTACCGACAGCGTGCTTCATACATACTTAAAATTAAGTAATAAAACTTGCACTAACCTGTCATCTTCGAGCTCGTAGAACATATCTTTTGATGAGTCGTGTATATAAATCTTAACCATAGGACTGTCCATATACTGCATAGTTAGTTGTTTTGGAAAACTCCGAACAAATAGTGCCTTTACTGTGTCTATAGCGGTGATCTCGTTGGGTAACAATGCTCGCTTCGTTTCGTTCCGGTACTGCAAAAACACCAGACCTGTAACAAAAACACATGTTTTGTTTTTTTGGGGCTCGCTCCAGGTTTAATCTAAAGGGGGGACCAGGGAGACTTGTCTGCGCACACGGGGACTAACTTCATTCGCTTGGTAGTAATTCATTAAACCTACGGTTTTTAAAAATAGTACTCCAATTTTTTAAAAGGGCAATATTTGTGACGTGGGCATTGAAATTGTGTATCACGTAGTTCGTAGGGTAATCAATACCTTGTTAAATTGTGTATTATTTGTTAATCTAGTTATCTCGTACTTATAAAATAATTAAAAAGGTAAACTAATCTTGGCCGTAATGTTACCAAAGTTAGTCACTTGGTATTAAGACGATTTATTGATCATGACCAGCAACTGAGACTGACCACAAAATGCTCAGAAAAAAAATAATTTTACAGACTGATCATTCTAACTCGAGATTGAATCTGCCTAATTAATAATACTGTAACAAAGTTATACAACAATCACAAAGATATCATATTATTAAAAACTTATCAACGCAGTGCTGAAACACATGAGGATTTTATTGCAGTGACATGTAACGGACAAGGCTTATATCGAACTCTCATTGAATTTATTTTATACTGATATTTCAATCAAGTCGCGCAGTACTTATGTTCAACAAGGGATAAAGTAAAGCTATTGGAATATTGCCATTGATATTTTACTCCCATTATTTATTTTAAGTTGTAAATAAACCGTGTTCAATTTTCCATTGAACGTTACACTGAAGCCCCTTTTATAAAGCCTTTGTTGTCAACTCCGTGGAGGGATTGATTTTACAGCAAGGCTAACTGACGTTCAGTAAACGTTATGTAGCAGTTTTACCTGCGTTATATTTAAACTGTTCTAGAAAAACAGTTAATTAAAACCGCTTAACCTTTGAGCTTGAGAATTATCGTCAGCAAAATCGGCTTTAATAAAAGTGGATAATAGGGAAGGACATGAGAAAATAATATTAATGAAAGCAAAATTTTACGACGAGCAGTTTCTTCCACCGCGCTATTTTCGGAAGTCAATCCATTTAATACAGCAAGATAGATCAGCCGCCGTCGCCCCCCCCCCTTCTTTTCTAAATTTGAGGAGGCTTGTGCAACAAGGCATCCATTATTTTAGCCAGCAGTACGGGGAGTGTACTATATTGTTCATGGCCCGGCCTGGCTTGTGAATTGTATGATATTCAAACACAGCAGCTTCGGGTATAGTTTGAACTCCGCAACAAATTACGCCTTGTAAATTGGTACATTACATCGTCAAGGGTGTTCAAAGGATTCGTAAAGAAAAAAGCACTGAATTATGGATATTGATCCTGACTATGACTGATCAAAGAGGAGTCAAATTTTAGACAGAAATATGAATGCTGCCTTGAATTTGTTATTGTATTACTCCAAAACGCAGAACTTTAAGAATAGTTACAAGATAACACGTTTTTAGGTCATTCGTTTGTAAACTCATGGAGACTTGGAAAATCTTGGTGGACATTATCAGATTGTTTTCTGTATCCAGACAATTCCAGGATCTCATAAGCCATTTCCTAAACAAATTGATAAAGGCCTAACTATTTATTCAGTCTAATACCAACTTTACAATAACAAAGAAGAAAGATAAAGCTTAAACCCGAAGTCAATGTTGAGTTTTGGTCAACAGCTCTATTTGCATACAGAATCCAACTCGGATGCGACCAAACTAAGAGTGCCATTTAGTAAATTACAGAAACTAATGTTAGTGCTAAGTTGACATGGAATCTCGGAATAATATCCTTCATGGAAACTCGTGGATAACTAAACCGAGACCCATTGTTAGTTCTAAGTTATAATTGATTAGATAGTGTTTGCCAGTGTTACACCAGGGTTAGCAGATTTCCAGACTAGCGAGTTAGCTAATTTCACATGTATATTCTAAGTCGCACGAGTTTAATGAAGAGACCGAAGCGAGATTTGTTCACAGAGGTAATGTTTCGGTATAAATTAATAAGGCAAACCTGGCTTTGATTAAGGAATGTTAAGAAAAACCTCGCGGTAGACCCAGGAGGAGATGGCGCGATGAGCTCGACTCATTTATACAAAACTGGCCCCAGTTAGCATAGACCGGGATAGGTGGAAGGAGGGGAAGGGAGGCCTTTGCCCTGCAGTGGGACACTAACGGCTGGTAATAAATAATAATAAGAAAAACCTAATATTTTGAGCTAATTGTTTTCTAGAACTACATAGAGTGCTACAAGTGGCAATTAACTGCCACAACCTTGCAGAATAATGAGTTACATTCCACAAGTTGGAAAGGAACCGTTTTGAGCGCCATAATATAAATTCATAATTACTAAGGCAATTAAACAAACTTTGTTGATAAAAGAACATTTTTGTTAAGAAATAAATTACTTAGAACTTAGAATGAGCAAATAAGGCGCCTTTTGTTTAACAAAGACTCTAGGAACGCAATCAGCTTGATTGCTTATCACAAACTTTAAACTAGAATACTGCGTAGACTTACTTACATTTAGTAGAGAGCTTTAAAGACAAGTGCTCTTGTGCCCGTCAGGAGCAGCGTCAGGACGCTTGCATTAGACAGTAAAAGTTATTACATAATGAAAGCCGTAATTTTAGATTAGCCGTAGATGATACGGCTATAAATACATTTATTAATTAAATGTTATTTTTATATAAAAATAAAATACTTAAGAGTTCTGAACATTCACCTGTGAGTCTTGTTCTAGTATATGACAACCAATGCGACAGCGATATATTGATGTGTGATTTGCAGATTCGTGAGCAAAGAGGCGCACTTAACATTGTAGAGCGGACTCTATCTTCTTCAACAACATTATAAGACGTGATCGTATTCCAAGAATAATTTCCCAGGTACTGCACAAATAGTCTAAAATAAAAGCAAAAGCTCAAGAAATATAACTTCTCTTGATTTAAAGACAGGAAATCAAGCGGAATAAATAGTAAATATGAATTGGATTGCGTAGAAATAGCTCTCAAGAAATGTAATTGATTGTTAAAGTAGTCTGTTTCATTGTAAATGCTCAGTTCCTCGGAATTTTGCAGAATAGATCGAAATTATTAACTGTTTCATAAAATATATGTTTTTGTTATTTTATACTAGAAAGCGCGTCGAAGAGAAATGTAAAATGGAGAGTGCGATCTGAAATGCCGTGTTTTTCATTTAGAAATCCAACATCATCCACTAAATCGTATCACTTTATTGCATTAATTGTTTTTTAATAAACAAATGAAATCTCTAAACGTATATTTGTACCAATATTTTCTTGTTTATTTGGCTCTTTTTTTTGACATCGAATAAAAGAGTTAGCGAGCGCTGGAAGTTACTGAGATCTTTATTCGGAAATCCGACATCATCCACTGAATTATTTGATGTTATCGTATTTTTCGATTGTTAATAAACTAATAAAGTATCCGAACTTCTATTTTAAGTAATATTTTGATGTATAATGGGCTCTTTAATTATTTACATCTAACACAAAAGTATGCGAAATCTGATCACAAAAAGTAAGCGAATCACTCAAAAATCTGAAGTTATCCGGTAAATCAACAAATGTTTTCGCATTTTTTGTTATGTAATATATAATTTAAATATCTAAGGTTACAATTGTACTAATATTTTTAACTTTGACGAAGTATTTATTTTTTCATGTCTTACAGAAGTTTAGAAGTAAAAAAGTCAGTTTGATATACTTTATTTGCTTTTTATTTTAAGATATAATAGGGTATTGTTTTTTCTAAATCATACTATTGACCCAGCCTCCGTCAGCCACGAGATTCTTGATAACAATGCTTGAGAACGACCTCGCAGTACACTTGGGTGTGAGATTAGTCGAGCTATCCACCATCAAGTGGTCTCTACTAATGTAGCGCTGTTAAATTCACATTTAGCGACACGTCATCTTATTATCAGAGATACGAGTAGGCTATTTTTTTGACCTTGGTGGAATTTATTTTGCCATTTTTAAATTTTGGCATGCTAAAAGCGACCGTCTCATTGCAATTAGTCTGCAGCGCTTTTACGTTTATGCAAAAGTCCATGCTAGCACCTTTGAAGGCATCGAGAGCGAAAATTCAACGCCCATAAATTGTAATTAAACTTGTCATTAATTTTCTAGAAGTCGAAATTAAAAGTTGCCGCGTTTCTCCCCGAGTTTTCAGTGCTCTGTAAGCGATTTACTAGAGAATATTCATAACGAGAGCAGGCGTCAAGCAGACAATAGCTTTGTTGAAAGAAATCGTAGGTTTAAAAGACTCACAGCAGAACCTGAAGCTTCAAGTATATACACGTGGATAAGTAAGTAGAGCCCGAAAAGTCTGTCAAATAACAACATGTTCTTGCACGTGTGCCGTCTACCTTTTACTCGTTTATCTCGGTTTTAAGTTCTAGAATTTTTTTTTTGTGAACGGATTGCAGAGCCTAGGTAATACAACACAGGGAATCCTAGAGTAGAAACTAGGGTGTTACCAACAATGTAAATTTTCTAGTAATAAGCGATTTTCATTTTTCATTTTCTCTTAGATTTTTTTTTTGGATGAAGTATGAACACTATGTACTACATCAATAAATAGCTGTTGCCCGCGACTCTCTTTATGGGTTCGAAGACAAGAGCTATAAAGTTTAAAAATGTTACAAACAAGTTCTTCAGTACAGCTTTGTTTCAAAATCCTGTCCTTCCTACTCATGAACTCTAGACTTACAAACAAACAAGATTTGACCGCTTTTTACTCCCTTAATGGGTGAATTTTATATTGTACTTTATTTTCTCTTAATTTAAAATAACAATTGCGAAACAATTAACTCGCCCACAAAATTATATAAAACTATTAACAGCCCATGTCACTTTAATTCACATTTATTTTATATAAAATTGTGTGGGACTTGATAGACAATTAATTATGGCTTGTATTCGTTTAATTTCAACATTAATTAATTGTTACTCTGCCGGTTTCTTACATCAAAAGCGTGATTTTTTTTTCAAAACTACGACGGTGCTTTCCACTATTAATGATTTTATAGTGTGGTAGAACGGTGCTCAAAATAAAAAACTTAATTGGGTATTGCCCTCCTAGATAATAGCGTAATAATATGTAGCCTCTTTGCTCAATCTCTCGCTATTTTTCATGCAAAATTTGAACTAAAGTTTATTGAATTAAGATAAAAATATAATTCTTATTGATGTTTCTAGAACAGTGCAGACGGTTAGGTATTTTTTTTTATTTTTGATATCCATTCTATTAAAATTTTAAAACGTTTAATTTGTTTATTACTAATTGTTGTCCATCTGTGTTCTAGGACACAATGCAAAGTGGGCTCTCCGTAACTAAATTATATGATATTCATTTGCATGTAGGGTATTAAATGCGTCAGTTCGTAGAATACAACAAACAGAGGATTAAATTGTAGGAAATTCATTGAAATCTATTTATCCATCTTCATTAATATGCAACTGAAATCCCTGAACAGTGACTATACAAAATGTTACTAGGAAAGCTCTTGTGTAAATAACTTTCAAAATATTGTGACGCAGTAGTCATATAAAGAGATAATCGTGAATTGCTAAATTAATTTATGAAATTAATGTAAAATATTTTGTAAATTTGTTTACTTTCGCAATAGCCTGAAAAAGTTTTTCACAGGTTCGTATGTATGCGAGCGCCGACGTGAACAAACACTGGGCAAAGCGAGCCATGGGCTGCCTTTTGAGCTTCCCAATATAAAGCAACCTGTTTACCGACGCCGCGTTTGGGTGGAATTTATTTAGACCCGTATCACTTCAACCGTGCTCGGAATACATGCAAGTGCGCTCATATACAATGGTTAATTACAGCGAGCCTGTTCCCTTGAAACTATTCTAACTGCGAATCTACCTTTCACATTTAGCTTTTTGAAGGTTCAATGAGTTTTTGTAACTATGGAAACATGACCCTACAAAATCAGATTCAAATTTATTCTGTACCAGTTTTTCTCATTGCTCTCAAACTGGAACTAGTGAAATATTTTTAATACTCCTGTATTTTGAAACGGGAATTTAATACTGAGTTTTGGCATCATCTGAAATCCTGCGACGTTTTATGCAGATATTAAACGTTCAGATATTAAATCCTCATAGTTGTAAAGCAGAATGTTTCGCTATTACAAATATTACTCAGATTCGCAAAGTTGAAGCTTGTAAGCATAGTCAGACTAATAGCGTTACTATTTTTAGGATTGTTTGTTATTTTATAATAGGAACCCATCCCAACTTTGCACGGGTGCACTACTGATGTGTTATACAATATGCCTATTTAAACAAAAAAGACTACACTACCAAAAACCATTGCGTAGTTTTAAATATCTAAGCATACATAAGTACGGACAGACGCAGAATGCTACCGTTTAATACCATGTAATGATTGTAATTTGGCTTAACGGTTAATGCGGCCGAGCGAATTAGGTCTTAGACAATGTAACAACTACGCGTACTTATATTTGGCAGCTGTATACCTGACCAGCAATCATACTACGACTTAGGAGATAGAGAGATGTCAATCGCATTCGGCACAATCAGAATATTACGCAACGGGAGAGTAATTAACAGACACAGTGAGTCGAGTTCTATACAGCAATTCTTGGTAACCGGCAGAGGTATATGAAAGGACAGCCCATCAAAGCTTTCCTGAGAAATTTAATAAAGATGCATCCATAATAAACTAGCTCAGTTAATTGTAAGCGTAGGAGACGCGACAAAAGATATTTTTAATATAGGTTAGTAATTTACAATTTGAAAAGAAGTAAATATGGCTGATATTATACCTTCGCAGTATGTAAATTTCGATTTCGAATTTTCGATTTCACAAGTTGATTTTTTCTGAAAAACTTATTTTGAGAGTAATTATTAATTGTCCTTTTGTTTTAGACACATATTTTCATTTTCTACCTTAAAATATTTTGAATCGTACACCACATGCGTAAAGGATTTGACAAAAGTAGAGCCTTATTGCATAATAAAGTTATGTTAATGGATAATATAGTTAATGTTTAGCTACTGTCTACCAAGGTCAAGAGAAGCAAGTTTGTTGTCGAACACGAAAGTTTTGAAGTAAGTGCATAAGCTAAGGTAAGTCTAACTTGTGTGTTCATATTTGTGGAATATAGTGAAGGAGTAGGAAGTCGTTATCAGGCTTAGCCTGTAAGTTCGATAAGTGGCGAAAAAAGTAGAAGAGATTTTCCTATTTTTTGTCAATACTTTTTTACATTAAACATGAAAAATCTTGGCGTTATCGTCTAACGCCATTTATATTTTCCCATCCTTTTCGACGATAACGTCGATGCGGTCAACCTGAAAATGTACAAAGTCAGATTTGAAATGTGTAAATTAAAGACACATTTTTCTCATTAAATTAGTGACATTGCACAACGAAACCGAGAAACGAGGCAAATTTTTGTTAGGTTATATTTAGGTATATTTTTCGAACGATAACAGTGACAAAAATAAGATAGTAAATAAGTTTGGCACTGGTTCTTGTACTATACCAGTGTTTTCTCTAATTAACTAAGTTCTATGTTCGTTATGTCACTTTAGCTGTATACATCCGGTGTAACATACTATTGCGACGAGGCTTTCCCGGAAAACCCATTTGCAGACAGGTTGCTCTTTTGTAAGTCTAAATCAAAGGAATGCATTACAAGAATTACACGAAATTTTATTAAGCAGAATATTTTATGCTATTCAATAAGAATGACTTTCACGTTATTTTTGCTAGTTTGTTAATCTGAACAAAAAAGTAAATATCGTTTTAGATCCCTGTAATACACTTATTGATAGACGCAATAAATACAACCTCCAAAAAATTCGACAGCAAAAATAAATAAAAAAAAAACAATGCATAATGGCGACCTTTGTAACTAAACAAATATTGCTCTAATTAATTTTGTTTACAGCCCGACATGGTGCAGCGGAGGCGTTTCCACGAATATTCAAACACAATTTTGTGCATAAATTAAACATAATGGAACTAAATGAAATACAATAGGTCTGATTCCATTGTTTGCGGAGTATTTTGATTAGTGCCAGTAATTCAAGGCTGGTAATTCAGTATTTCAGTAAATGTTTAAAAAACAAAACCTTGGTTAAATGAGTTCTTGTTTTCTCTAAACAGTGGAAGCTTACAACATATTAGGTACCTAATATTAAGCTATTACTGCCTTAACGACAACAATCCTGCTTCAAGACGTCCTCCCGATTTGTGTCGTTTTCTATATTGACCTTCAACATTTATTCAAAACAGATGAAGTCTTAAAATTTTTGTATTGTAAAGTTCCTGACAATAATGTTCATACAAAACGACTACAAATCCGACGCCATTGTGTATTCGCTTTTCTTTTGTCAGATAGGTATCGAATTCATGAAGCGTCAACATTTAACTGTATTTTTTCCTTCCATTCACGCAGTTCTGTTCTAAGAGAAGTGTTAATACAAGGTTTGTTTTCTTTCACTATGTGTTGCAACATAGTAGCTTTCATTTTCTAACTTCTGAGGTTTACACAGTTGTCATAGAATACAATGATCGTTGACTGCGGTTTTGTTACTTTGATATGTATGAAACATGTTCGATACGTAGGGAGTATTTCTGTGTTATATTACTGGTTTAACGAATTATGCAGCGTTAACTTTAGGATCTGACCTGATCTAATTGGCATTGTTTTTGAAAATCTAAATCTATTAGCTATTTTCCTTTTAACTTAAATGCGGATGCTTCTTGGAAGGCTAATGAAATGTGACATATCTGTGTGGGTCGATACAGCCGAAATTCCGTATAATCCAGTATTACGTCTCCCGTACGTGTGTGGGTGCATAATTCAATTGGACCGCGTCAAACTACATTTGTCTGTATTATGGCGTAAATACGCAATAATTCGTATTAATATTATTGCGTATTTATACCATAACACAGTTCGGTTTTGTCACATATTTTGCGCAAATAAATAATTCTGAATTAATCGATATGGGTTTAGGTCTATGTTTATTACTCGTAATAGTCGGGGCCCCAACATCTGGTCCAGAGATGTTTTATATCTTCTATTAGTGTATAACGGCATTCCAGTTACCAGCACTTACATTGTTCAAAAACACAATCCTATACATGTGAGAAAATACCTGGATGTGTGGATGTAGCTTCTCGGAAAACTGGTGCCTACACAGGGAAAACGGAAAATCGACTTTAAATACTTCAGTTATTGTTAAAGAAGAAGGGAAAGCTAAATACGATTTCTTGAAGTGTTATCGCAGTAAAAATTTTATTCGCAAATAAAAGTGAACGCAGTCAGATATAAAATGTTAGCAGCTATATTTTAATCATTGGATTGTTTATATTGTGAGAAAATGTAACATATGTTTGTGTTTTGAAAATTGCCTATTGTATTACATACATTTTCAAAGACGCGAGTCTTTACCAAACTTGAAAAAATATACTTACTAAATAAAAGACTTTAAACAAGTGAGAATTACTTTAGCGCGACTTACTTTTCACAAGTTTACTGCCCTACACAGATACGAGTACGTTTGAACCTGAACTTTAAAATTGTGCGCGATCGATGCTGTAGCGTTAAACTAGGGCTCGCGCCGTAACGCATAATTTGAACAGAATGCTGTATGATTTAGCAATGTAAACCATGTAATTTACAGAAAGATAGCATCAATGTTTGTTGGTACTATCGATGATTGTAATAATTAAACTTAGCCTTAATTTCAAGCTGTATTTCACTAACTAATGAAATCTTTAAGCGGTCTGCTTTTCATGTTTTTGTACGGAAACATTACTTGATACTAATTATATTTTGGCCAATTTGTGACATGTCACGCTGAAATACAAAATTCTTAATCGACGAAATACGATTACTTGTAAAGAGAATTAGTATTATGTTCATATATAACTAGAAAAACACCCCAGGTTAGGTAATATAAAGAAAATGGACATCAATGCCAATACAATACTGCTGACCGTGAAGTATTGTTAGATTGTCACCTATATTTCTTCTTTCCGATGACAAGTCGTATAAATGTAATATAACATTTGACGCTAGTAGGAAGGGTCTATATATCAATGTATTTCTTGTAACAACTAGGAACGACAGTGATTGTTTTCCTCCTTTCGAAGACGAGTTAATAATAGATTAGGTACAACAAAAACCACAGCTTAAAGATATTTCTTTTGATTTACACTATAACTTTTAAGCCTTTCTGGTATGGTACTAATGGGCTTACCTATTTAATTTAATATTTTAATCAACTTGAAACATGGTATATTCTTAACACTTGGTAACTAAGTTGTACAAAAGTTACAAGGTTTTATTAGAAATAAATAGTTTTTAACAACATTTTTATGACATGAAAAAATGTTATTTGCCAGATCCCGAAGCTAAGTATAAACAAAGGCATTACAACAACGGTAACAGCCAAGAAAGTATTTACCGTAGTATTTTTGTGAACAATCATTTCTGATTCCGATACTACGTTTTGACTAAAATATAATTTAGACAAAACTAAATTTAAAGTAACTTTTTAAGTGGCGCAGAAAAGCCCACAAAACTCAACTGGAAGAATAAATATTAAAAATCGTCCAGTAGGACCCACGGTTTGTTAAAGAGCATTTACATTTTTTTATTATTGCCCACATAAAAAGAACATAATAGGTATATTATTTAATATTAGTAGTAAGTTATTATTTTTCTGACAAGTTAACTTAAGATTACACACTTGTCCGCCCGCAAGCTCGCTAGTAAGGAGTGATAACTTCCCTTTCGGGTTTTTTATCGATTTTCATCACTATTTTTTTACATGTTAATTTAATTATAGATTTCCCGGGAACTGAAATAATGACATTTTTCTACTCATTTTAAACTTGTCTTCCTTAAGAGCAAAAGTGAGGAGCATGACGTACAATTCAGAATGTTAATCGGTTTTCATCACTAATGTAGGCCATGTTTTTGTCAAATAACACTTTAACATTGTTATCTCAGTCATTAAAAAAGTAACTACAGTATTTTTGTTCTTGGATAATAAACAACCGCAATTCTGGTATTGAAAAAAAATCGCGGAGAGTTAAGAAGTAATGGCGACCGATTCAGATTTTATATCGGTTTCCATCATGAATGTTTATGAAGTTTTAGTCAAATTATACTGTTAGGCTATCATAATTGACTTCCAGAAAAGTGTTTACCACAGTATTTTTGTGATAACTTACTTTGGTTCTTTAATATTAGGACCAGAAATACATTGACGTCCGCGCGCTACAGGGCAGGTAAGAAGTGATGTCCTTTGCTTCGAGTTTTAAATCGAGATCCATCATAAATATTCCTCAAGTTTTAGTTATATTATGCTTTTAAATTGTTATGTTAGACTTTCAAAAAACCATTTTCCTTAATATTTTAGTTATACATTGTTTCGTTTCTAAGATTAATAGCTCTCAAAATTCGTAGATAATTTGCCCTCTATAGCGCTAGTATCAAACAATGGCGTCTAATATGCGACAGGTATTAAAGTAGTAATAATATTACTTTAAACAATTTCAAAAATTCAGTCTTATAAAAATCTGGTTTCTATTATATTTATTTGATATTTCACTTTAGTTCGTGAATAGTTTGCGCTTGAAAGATTGTTTGCTTGCTTCAAGAGGAGTGTAGAGTTATGGCAGCCGATTCAGATTTTAAATCGGTTTTCATCGCCAAGGTTCAGCAAGTTTTAGGTAAAATATACTTTTAGAATATCATTGTAGACATTCAAAAAGCTATTTAACAAAATATTTTTGTGATACGTCACTTTGGGTATCGAATATTCAAGACCCACACTAGGTATCTGTTTAAGTAAAATCTAAAAAGATGCTGCGAATTGATAGTAATACAAACTTAAACTAGCAATAACCCTGCCTCAAAAATGTACCAAATAAAGCGAGTCATTAAAATTCGATTTGCTTTATACTCAAACAAACAAAAAATAACAGGGTTAACAAAAATACGATTTCTTTCACATCATATATTTTATTGACATAAAATATTTTCCAATTGAAACTGTTCACTAAAATCATATAAAATTGATAGTCGACGTACATTGAATTGAATTGCAATACATATTACAGAACTGTTATAAATATTGACAGTGAAAATGCGAACTAGTATTACATGCAAACAAATATGAACTATGCACACGTTCCTGGATTCTACAAATATTAAAATATGTATAAGAATATTTTACTTTGATTAGTTTCTCGTTACTAATACACCAACATGTTTGTGTTTCCAGTAATATTCGCTAATTAACGATAATCAAATATAAAATACACCAGTTATTGATAAATAACCTATATAGTAATTTTGCCATTAAATATCATTAATTGCAGAGCCTATCCTCTAACTGTGTAATTATAAAAACTTGCACAAATATGCATCAAATTCAGATTCTTCATCTACTTGTAATTCGATTAAACATTCACTTAGGTATATAATTCTGTGATACTATCAAAATTGTATAAATTGTAAAGATCCAAAAAAGTTTCTTACAATCATTAGTACTCATATTGTTTTTAAATTTGGCTTTAATTACAATATCGTACAACTACAAGCCGATCGATCTTGGTAATATAATGCATGCCTAACTCTAAAACATCAATATTTATCTAATAATACTGTTATACAGGCATAATTCCTTCAAAATATGTAGTCTTATTAAAGTCATATAACCATAAAAATCCTCAAAAATGGCAATTACTTGTTGAATAACATCAGTACAAATTTCAATACTTTTAATGGCTATTAATTTGTAAGAAATTGGCGACAAACATGATCTTGTACATGAATCAAACATGAAGTACACACATGGATGACACACAAATTGCCGAATAGACAAACGCATCTCAGTCTTAAGACGCTGGTGAAATCATACTGTCTCTTTCACTCTCTCATATAAAGTAGAGATACATAGACATTTAAAAGGTCTTAATATTAAGTTGCGTTTTCATTGTTCGGTGACAAGATTACGGTTGATTCCGATTGGTACGGTTAATCTGGGCTCGCAACAACACTCGTTTGAGTTTAATCAAGTCTAATGAACAGTCGCTCCCTGATTCCGGAGATGACTCACTGGTTACATCAGTTAAACTGTCCTCTTCCGTATCACTCACAGTATTTTCTATAAAAGAAAAACATTTACTGATATTTTTGAACAGCTCAAGAAATATCCTAATACTATCTTAAATAATTTAAGCTGCGAACATCAAACGAATTATTCGATTGTATAATAATTCAAAAGATCATATAGGTACATTTTGCAGTAACCTATTTCTTTACGAAGATAATAACAACCACTGTTAATATTATACCATAGTTCATTTTCTAACTGTAATTAATTTCTTACTAAAACAATTTCCATAAGGAAATTGTCTTTCTAAAGCGCAGTCTATTATCATTGAAAGACAATGTTTATTAATAATAACTTGATGCCGTGCTATAACTAGGTCGATCTTGTGCGCCGCACGTAATTTGCAAAAGAACGAAAATAAAAATAATTTTGTAAAAATATTCTTCTAAGAATCAATCGCTTTAAACGCCGCTACCAAACTTGGATATAATAATACATAATTAAATTTAAAACCGGTCAAAGATAGCATGTTGTAACTACACCTAAAATACTGGCATCGCTTGCATTCAGTCCATATTACTGTAGTTACATTTGACGTATTGTGAAATATATAGGTAATGAAAATGTGAATAGATACAGGGAGAAATTTCTATACAGGAGTCAGTGAAATTCCGAGTGAACTGCGGAATTTGCATTCGCATTCTACATGCAGAAATATTGAACCTAAATTGTAGATAGTGAATACATTCTGTCTACTTACACACGAGTCGATTGACCCTACACTGACGTTGGTCTCATAAAGCCCTGTTTCCACCGATATTATTATAACGGAAATAATATTGAATGTGAAAGCTTTGCGAGTACTTAAAACTTTCAAGTTGGGGATAGCCTAAGTATTTAAGCTCACGTACCTACCTAGTAATTCTGAATCAAACTTTGAGCATATTCAGTACCTTCGAATTTAATCGGAGCTGAGCTGAGCTGAGCTTTCGTGGTTTACAAGCTGAATGTTGCTGCAGATTTAATTCCTGTATAAATATTTTTGTAAAGCGTGATGATGAAGATTAGCGATCGTGCTTGCCTTGTGGTATCGGCGATTCACGGATTATCGGCAAACGGCCAGTATTCGTGACACTATGGAATATTGTTTCATCGTCGGAAAAACATCTCGCACTTTGTTTAACCTTTGATATTCTTGAGTGACGTTAACAGTAGAACGGTGAATACTATGTGATTTGATTAGTCTATCCTCGTTTTCAGGTAATATTGATTCTTCACGGTCGAGCGCTTTCAATCCGACAAAACAAACTTTACCTTTGCAGCTTCGGTACTTGCAATCTAGCTTGTAAATACGACCAAAATTTCCTGTTAGAGTTGAATATGTTAAAAATAGTGGTGGATACATACCTAGTGGCCTCTCCAAGGTCTTGCTGGGCGTGCGCACGACGGGCAGCGAGGAGCGCTGCTTGCCGCCGCGCCTGAAGCCCGTGGACGCCGTCTCCACCTCGGACATGATGCCCGGGTCATCGTCGAACAGCAGGTTGTTCGACGGCGGCGGGTAGCGGGGGCAAAGGAGGCTGTAACAACAACATAGTTTAAACACTAAAGAAAAAGTAGACAATTATTTACCCAGTAGTTCGTTTTCCCTAGAGGTTTAGAAAACAATGCTTTAGTTTATTTTTAAATATGGAAAACAGCACTTCGAAATAAATTAATGTTAAGTACCCAAAGATGTACATTCCTAAAATGGCTGTTGTTGAGTACGTGAGTAGTTTGTGTCATTTAATTTAGTTAAAATACTTTGTTATTTAAACTCACTTGAGCTTGTATAAACTTACTCCACAAAGCAAACTTCAGGAATTTTGCGCCAATCATGCTCAAGGGCAGCGAGGAGTCCTTGGTAGGCCAAGTGTTTAGTGGTTACACTCTAAATGCATAAATGTCACCGGATACATTACAAAGTCATAACCCTATTACCAGACAAAACCAGCCTATTGTATTATAAATAACGGGCTACGTAAATTGAAAATTATTATAAAATTACATACATTCATTATCACATTAAATGTCATGAATAATATTTTGTACGTAATAAACTACAAAGCGATAATCCCTAGTTCATTAATAATTAATATCTGTTATTACTGCGATTATCGAGTAATTAAACCTGAATTCGTTTCAAATGCTAATTAAGAGAGCTAGCGTTTATTTAGTTAGAATTTTGTGGGACTATGAAAAGAGAATCAAAACGAGAATTGTAAATATGGCTCCCCGATTAATTGATATTGCTGGTTCGACTTTCGAATCGTTCTTCATATTTCATGTTCAAGAAAAATATTGGCGGACCACATACGGCACTCTCCTAATTGAATCGCTGTTGACTTACTTTTCTAAAATGCACGACACATTTTAAAAGATTCCAATGAAAATGGAGTCTGTTAAAAGAAGAAACTAAAGTGATTATTACGAAGCTAAAATACATTTTCGCCCACACACATTCAGTAATATTTTAAATTATTGCCAGAGTAATATTAGAAGCACATTTTTTAGGTTTTGTTAATTAGCAAAAGCTGCAATCCACATAATATGCTATATTAATATAGTATAAAAAAACCACCTTACACAGTACACAAAGATGGAATACCGTTTAATATTTTATATTGACGTTTAGTCTTAAAAACTTATGATCAAAGACAGCTAAAGTGATAAATAGCTATCTATCTATCTCCTATCCTATATTCATTATAAATGACTTGATCAACTTCTAACTAACCAGTTATATTATAACTAGTTATTTAGTTAAAAACATAATTGTAGTATCCATCACAATTTATTTAGCAATACAACTCAGCTGCGAATCTTCGTCCGTTCTTAAGTATTTTAAGAACGGAGCGGAGGCTGCTCTGTGTTGACTGCACTTGCCTTGTACCAGCAAGCAAACTTTCACTCACTTAATCATCTCAGAAATTTCCTTTGATTCAATTCATTTTTCAGCTCATTGGGCTTTCGAGAATAAAATGTTTAATTTACGACTACATGAAAGGAAGTCAAAGAAAAAAGTCTACAGAAAATACATCAGCTTTTAGGTTTGCTAAGTTAAATACTTACAAATGTTCGTCCACTCAAGCTTTATTAATACTGCTGGCCGTGTAATATTCTAGCTGGCCATATGACGCAGTCTCTCTCTATTGGTTTATAACTTCGCTCGGACTTTGGTTTTGTAAATACGTCCAGCAAGTTATTACTTTTGTTAAAACTACAAGCCCTTGACTCTTGTTTTTTTTTCTTTGAATTGCGTCCTGAAAATTAAATGCTGCTATTCTGAAAATGTTGTTCATGTGAATATCGTGTAAGTATTACTAAAATAAAGTAGTTTAGATATTTAAATGGTTAGTATATATGATTAGTCCTTCAATGACAAGGTTAGTAACCGAGTTTCTGAGACAGATCCTAAGATAACACTGGGAATACTGGGAACAGTCCGAAAGAGACGATGATTTATGCACCAGTTATTATGGCCTGATAACCACAGCCATTACTGGGAAATCTTAAGATTTACAGTAGTTCGGACTGTTAATGTCATATTCTCATAATTATTATGAAGAATTATTTAAAGCGTTAAAATAAAGCAAGAAGCGAGACAAAAACGGTTTTCCGCCGTCTATCTCTCAGTAGCGCTTGCCTTTAAATATTAAGTTTAGTATATGCGTTAATGCGTTAGTAACACCCATAGTACTATTTCCATTGTCCACAATACCTTCTTCATTCTGGGATCAAAGATCCTGGGGGGCCTCTGATCACGAGCCTTGTTGATGGTGGCATACTCGGGCGTACTCACGGGCACACGCGCTGGCCCGTATTGCTAACAAAAAAAAGTTTAAATAAAAACTTAAAAACAAAAGTCACCTAAATAAGAATAAAGGGAAACATTCTATTCAAAGCAGAATGAGGAGGAAACGTCGACTGTAAAGGCCACACCTGGAATTGAATTTGTTGCAATATAAAATGTAAGTGAATTTTCCGTTGTGCGGAACAGTCGTACCGCTGGCGTTGTACTGCTTCCATAAACAAATTACACCACCAACATTTTTCTATTTCACAACTATGAACCATAAGGTAATTGGATAACATGTTGCATGCTCTCCACCTTAGCGTCTTAAAGTGCATGAGAATATTTCTAATGGAGTAAGTTAATCCACTTTCGGTTTTGCTTTGCAACAAAATAATCTGTTAAGAGATTCGATGTCGCATCCAATAAAGTGTCGTGATTTTTGTAGACGTGTGACGACTCGTCAACTCAAATTACCTAGATTAAAAAAGGTATCCAAGAATAAAATAGCTTGGTTATAAAACATAAATGACTCGTTTGCGTAAATGGTCTAACAATAATCTTCAGAACTAAAAAAAACCTATTTTAAAACTTGCGAATTATCATTTTTACACACTCTGTTATCAAGTTCATGTTATTAGGTATCAATTTTCCAGTGACTTAGCTTGTTCTGTTTGAATATGACTAATTAGTAGAAGAGCAGATACGGTGTGTAAGTTTAATTTAGATATTCATACTCCGCTATTAAAGCCAGATCCGCTCTCCGTCGCTGAGTGGGCGATTACATAATTTTGCTCGATAGCTCATGATCGGAGAGGAGTTATTCATGCGAAAAGGTATAGAATAAAGAAACAAAATAAATGGTATTAATAAAGAGGTTCCGGATAACCTCTTTCGGGACTTGAACCAAACTCACCTGCACCTGGCACATGTAATTGATATAACCAAATAACGAGCAAGGCAAAAGCGACCCACCAACACACTAGGGACTAGTGCAGTGGGTTATGGTCCCACTCCTCCCCATGACAAGAAAACGAAATTCCGACATTCGACATCATTCCGCACTGAAGTCAGGGATGCTTTAAAATCTCTGAGTGATATCGACTTTTACACGAGTACAGCAAATAATATAATGGACATTTATTAAATTAACATTATTACTTATAATGTAAGGATACTGATGAAAAATTAACATGTAACAAATTTTAAACATGCTTTAATAGAGCTCAACTGGGACATTATTAGTCTTTCAGAAGTATGAAGGATTGGCGAACACTCAAAGCACGAGACAATGCCGTATTTTTCTGTTTCGAACTAATGGACATCGTGGAATTAGAGTGTGTTGGTGAATTAGAGTGTGTTGGTGAATTAGGTGTAGCGGGTCTGTGTCCAATTTCAGCCTGTCTATAAAACTAGCCACCTGTCTACGGACATCCGGCGGAGCGATGCCGGTAGTGAATACAGCATACTAACAGGTGTTAGCTTCAGACAGCCTATAATTATCCGGCACATATCACTTACAGCTGTATCCATCAGATTAAGATGCTGGCGGCTGGCGAACTTACCAGCTGAGTATCAAAGTGCCATTCCGGTTGTCCTTAGGGCATGGGGTGATGGTTCCCACTTGGAAGAAGTGAGTCGCCGTAGTATGTTCTTTCTTGAGTGAACCACCTTTTTGATATTTTTGCAGTGCAGTTTGTATGTAGCGCTTTATCTTAAGCGTGGTCAGGATATTTGAGATGAGGGCAATGTGTAACGGGGATGTTTTGCAGTATGATACTAAGAGCTTAGTTAACTTTTCAGTTGGGTAGAAGAAAGACGCAGGAACGAGCCGTCACACTGCTTTGTCTCGTGCTTTAGTCTCGGGCGACTCAGCGGACTCAGTCGATGTGTGTTCTTGGCAATTCTAGCCTATGGTGCTCAGACCCAGTCACTCTGATTCACAAAGAACTTTTGCCGCCCTCTTGGTGTTAAGATTGAAGTTAATCTTATTACCGATAAGATTTCAAAACAGAAGTTTCTGAAGTTGGAAAAAAACCTGCCAAACTATAATGGAATTGGTAGGGATAAAGAATCGTGGAATTACTTGAAGAAGACCTTTGCCTAGTAGTAGGACATTATAGGTTTGACATAAAAAGCTATAAAGGATTAGTGGAAAGAGCGGCATTTACAGCACGGTGCCTATTATCGTGATGTGTTTAGCTAAATAAAACATACCAACATTTTGTCTTGTGGTAATAACAGTAACTTCGTAAAGGAGGAAATCATGTCAATTCTATAAATCGCTCATGTCAAGTGGTGCTATACTGAGAGGGCTGATACGACACGGATTATGCTTCCAGTTTGTGAGGGACTCTAAGGCCTAATTCGATAATACCTATAATACTGTATTAATATGTTGATCTATGTAATGTTCTTGAATGTTGGTAAGCTCGCAATTAATAAACTAATGCAATTTGACCGTTTCTTTGTCATGGTTTTGAACTCTCGACTTTCGACAAAACGACAAATGTAGGTACTGCGATCACGGCGCGCCACATAATCATAGTAATAGCACCGAAACAGCTTGGTAATTGTTTTATTATATAAATAAGAGCATCAGAAACTCAACTGTTTTCATTTCCGATGCAAGAAGTATTTTGCGTGCGGCAAACATAAAGGACAAATTATAACAAAAGGAGGTTCTCAATTTTGGTTGTCAAGTTTTATACATTGAAAACTAATACATATACAACGTTGATAAAAGCGAGAGGCATTAAATGAAACCACATATTCTGTATATCATTATAAGGCTACACAACAAAAATCAAATCAATGTAAGCAATAGTTTAGTCACAGGATATGTTTTTAGTTTTTTTTTTAGTTTGAACATGCTGTATCTTCCTTGATTAGGTGACTAAGTTTTATAGGCATAGTTATCTAGTTGGCTCCGGGTTGGGTCCGAAACTAGTCGGGCTATCCCGATAAATACGCGTGAGTAAACCGTTATAACGTTTTAAGTATGAATCATCCTCACGAAAGTTATTATAAAAATATTGCTTACATTGATTTGATTTTTGTTGTGTAGCCTTATAATGATATACAGAATATAATGTAGTTTCATTTAATGCCTCTCGCTTTTATCAACGTTGTATATCGTATAATATCTAATAGGTAATAACAAATCACTTTACTCATGAATGCGTTAAGCGAGAGTTAAATTCAATATTCATCTCTCAGTTAAATTCACTACAGAATATTATGAACATCCTCGAGTATAATTATCTCAGTGTCACATGTAGACAATGACATGATCTAGAAATGCTTTATTGGATTTCTCATAACGCCTCGCTACCCTAAAATATTGATCGTAATACTTGTTTCTTGCAAATCAACTCGAATGCAAGCCTTGAGAAGATGTACAATAATTTGATGGTAAACATGATATCCTACTGAGATAAATATACCAACTGTTATTATGTAGTTGTGATTCCTTGAACAGGTATCTCCATCATATCGCCTATCAGTACTTGGCATTTGAAAGCAAGACCAGCGGGAAATCAATAAGCCTGATTTATACGGTATTTCAGTAAATTTGTATTCATTACAAGAGCTACCTCAGCGTTATGCTCTCAATTATTTGCTCGGCGCAGTTTGCTTTCCAGTACGAAATGTTAAGGCCGATATTGATACCTTTATATTTATCATGTAACCGCCTTAAAATACGTCTTTACAACTGATTGAACTAACCCGTATGTAGATAAGAACATTGTTGCAGTTTTTCTAACATTTTAAACAAATTTTTAATCTAAACTTGAAGTTGAAATATCAAGTTCGTGCCTCTAAAAAATCATAGCGCTTATAGCGGATCGCTTATTTTAAGCACCACTCCTTGTACGGAATGGAGGGTCGCTTGACGTCGGATGAAATAAGTGTTTCGTGATCTAATCGAAAATGTATATTTTTCTTTTATTTAAAGTCTATAACGATACTACTTAAAAATGCGAAATTTAAAAGATCTAAGAATATATTATCTAGCTATTTATGTTTAAGAACCCTATTGTTTTGCTTATGATTCTTTTGATAGTGACTGAACATGAACACCATTTACTTTGTACCCATATTTGCAAAATAAATATATCTTTATCTTTATCTCTTTTTACATATATGGTTTAAATTTTAACTTGATGCCTCATAATCTTTTAAGAACTATTTTCCTTAGGTTGGTTATGTACCTTCGTAATCATTAAAATCTAGTAAATATCATGTTTTTATGAAAAATTAATCAATTATCATGAAATAAATAAAATAACAGCGCTATCGATACCTATTATACTACAATTATTCATTTGATACTCTAGTCATTTAATAATTAAACAATAGCATCATGTCCATTAGGATTATTTCGACGTGAAAACGGAACAAAGAGTATTTGTGACTTTATGTTCATTTCATTTACGTGGAAATCATCGGGCGCCATACTGAATGTATTTTCATTTAGCATTCAAATAACTTTGAGTCTGGTAACAAAGAGAAAAAATAAGACCTTACATATAAAATAAGCGTTTTGTCAGAGTAGCCACTTTGCTATCAAATATCTGGTGTTTGGTGTAAAACATTTCTTTCGCTATGCTTTGTACTGAACATGAAAAACTTAAAAATACCCATAATTATAATGAATACGAGTTGCACCGAGTAGATAGCAAAACATATCAACATATTTGATATTATGAACATTTTTTGATTGAATGAATATAAAATTTCCCTAAAAACAAGTTTTACTTTTTCATTATAAAATGTCGGTTTCATATATCAGAACCTATTACATTGTATTCCGTTGAAGCATCTACAGAATTTTAATTACCTACTAAGGGAGCTCGGATTTTTCATTAAGATGTTGTATCGATTTTATGCAGAAAGGTGCAACACTGGAGACTATAATTAGTAAGGAGATGGACGTAATTAGTAAATGGATGCAATACTATTTTCCTCTAATTGACCCAGGCACAAAGAGCATACGTAACACAACGTCGCAGTAGTGTACTACCCTTGTTTTCGGCGATGCTTGTGTACTTAACTGCACAGATAGCCGAGTAGTATAGGTCACCACGCCAATTACCACGGTGCGCGAAGTGTCGCGGGTTCGATCCCCGCGTAGGCTAAGTATTTGTGCATTCCACAAATACTTGTTTTTAATCTAGGAGTCTCTGTGCATGTGAATTGAATGTCTGTAAAACCCCCCGCGATACAAGGCTCAAATTCGTTGGTGCGAAAGTCGTTTAAAAAATACTTCAAAACTAATAATGCTCGACTGGATTGCTTTACATAATGTCCTAAGAATAAATACGAAGAAAATACTAAATAGATGTCAACTGATAGAGCGTGGTGAAGAGAGCAAGCAAACTGCTTTTAGATAACGAAACAAATATGCAGTATGATGTCTAAAAGACTTCTAGGAAATACGGCATCCTCAAATAAATACAATGGCTACACAAAAGTAAAAGCTCTAGCGTTCTGAAAACTTAATTTTTATAATAAAGCATTGTTTCTATTCAAACGATGTAAACAAATAAATGTAGAAATAAAAAGAGACAGATGTAGAATAAAAGGAAGCGCTAATAAAGAAAGACAAATAACATTTTTACAATGCAACCTACACAACAGACTTATTCATTTCAATGGAACTATTTAAATATGAGATAAATAAAGCACTGACAAATTTACAAGGTAGAGCGTATTTTAAGCCCAACCATGGCGCCTAATTCCTAACATATGAAAATATTTCAGCAAATAATCTGAATTCGTCAGTCGGGATACTATAATATCGTAAATCAATGTAAGAAGAAGACAAATTATTTCATTGAAGGGTTTCCATACTGCTGAATGGCCATGACACATACGATGCAGTGAAACTTGAAATATTATAGCTAATAAGTAAAATGGACGAAGGGGATACTTAAATCTGGCAAAAATATTGATTCACAACAGACCAAATACTAAATATTGAAAAACGTAATAATCAAAGGCGAATTAATAACTAGGAGTGCCCAGGTAGGGATGAAACGTGTTAATTACATCGGCAGTGCCGCGATATTTATGTTGAAAATCAAGATGTATTCAATGCTTGTGGAACATGTGGGTATGACAGAGGGGCGTGTGGGCGTCCATACGATTTTACGATTCAACACGGTATAGCGTGCAAACTGCGACGCGATTTCAGAGAGTAAATAAATTACCGTGGAACGTATCATGTATTATTTTAGCGTTTTTGTTTATTAGGACTGAAGCTCATTAAAATCCTCGTATGTACTCCTGTTACTCGTATTTAGATTTTAATAAAAACAGTGTTTTTTTTCTTTGTTATACATTGTGAATGGTATGAAATAAAATTTTAGTCAGCCCTCGATTTAACTAGGTTGAATAGAAGAGTAAAAGTTAAGTAAACTGTAAAGGTGTAAATAGTTACAATATGATTAGTATTGGTAGATTTAGTACAATTTTAAATAGAATTTTCTCTTGAGTTGTAGATTTATCATTCCATGCCTAAAACTGTCGGTGCCGAGTTATGGACACTTGGAAAATACACTGTGCATAAAATACAAGTCACACAAGGACCATTAATAGAGTGAGCCTTGCTTAGCAGCACTCTTCGACCGACAGACCGAGTTCGCGAATTGGTATCGTAAATGTTTTCGATGTCAGTGTTAGGGCAGTGCGAATCAAATGGGGATAGACAGGCCTTCTAGCCTGACGTACAGACGGCAGATGGAATCGAGCCATGATCGAACGGTGGCCAAGGACGGACCAGAGACGACAAAAGGCTCGTCCAGTTGATGACATAATTTGGTATGCTGGAGGCACTGTGGGACACGCCACAGAAAGACCAACGGCAAAATAGAGGAAAGCTCTATACTCAAGTAGGTATTTCTGTGATGAGAGAGTAAGAACGATAGTAATAATTAAACTGATAATATCTAAACTTTAACAGCTGAAGAATGTGGCTTACAAAACTGTTAACGAAACTCGTGATTTGTTCCAATTGGTTTTTCGAACATTTTTGATCCCTTCTGAATTATTACCTGGTACGGGAATTTGTTAACATTTTTGCCAGTATATAAAAATGTTCCCAGAAACTTACCTCCATGTCGATGCTGATCTGACTGGGGTGATGGGGGTGGACATACAGGTGATTGCCGGCGAGCGTGTGGCGACGCGGGTCGTCTCGGCGGGAGCTGCGCCCGCGGGACGACCCTCGGCTAGCTTCTCCGTCTGATAGCCCTCCTGTGTACAGAAAAAAAACAATTAATAAAAAAGAAAGAATATTACCTATTTTAGAACGTATCAAATTTCATTATTCTGACGGCAACTGTCGGTAGTGCAGAAGCCTCTTCTCACATAAAGGACCAACAAATGGCCTCTGCGCTCTCTTACTTGCGTGTAAGCAATTTCAGATTTTAAGGTTTCAGTATCGGTTTTATTACGAATTTCCATATAGAAATTAAGTGTAGTTGTGAAATGCTCAAGTTAGTACTTAATTAAGACCTACTAGCTTCATTAAGATATATCAACCCTTCACGCTTTGATTCCTCTATTCTACTGATAAGCAGTTACAGTACTCCGTACTCCATCAAAAAATATAATGTCGGGGTAAATGGCCACTGAACGTTATTGGTTGGCTATGTATATTGTGATTGCGTAAATCGATTTTGAACACGTTGATTACACGATAACAAGAGGCAAACTTACGCTTACTTCTGTCAGCTGAAAATATAAAAAACTAAACCTTTTATTTATGAACATTTTCATCTGCTTTTGTCTACCAAACCTACTCTTCCGCACACTGTAGTTTGGGTAAACATGTTTGTAGTTATTCACACATATTATTATACGTATTAAGTTTGTTACTGTACAGTTTGGTAATCTGTGATTTAGAATTCGTTTATATCAAATACCTTTGACTATAAATTCTAATAAGTTTGTGCCTAAGACATGGTCTTAAGTAAGAGAATATTCCGGTGCATTCGTCGAGTGGCTAGAACTACTCGACGAATGCACCGGAATATGCTCTACCTACGTGTTTACGCATTGAACAAAAGGCTTCACAGTGACTATGACGTTTCAATGGCTCGGTGTAAAGGGAAATGGCAATAGGCAAAGACAGAATCGTTAAGAGGATTGCACGGGCCAAACCTCAAAACTAACGTACCATACTTTTTGAAGAAACTGCTCATACAAATACTATTCAAAGTAACGACACATGACATTTCATGATCAACCTTATTTTTTGGTACTTTTCGGCTTTCTGATGATGTATATTATATTAATCCTCTTCTTCTTTTCGTGTCAATGATACGGTTTTATTAAATTTGATGCGCCCAGTATTTAGCAAAAAAAAATATACGTACGTAAAATGACAATCTTATTAATGTCAATAGGGTCGAAATTAGCATGCACTTGTTTTATAGTAACTTACAATACCAGTGAGCCAAATAAATAATATATTCATTGCAACATAATATGAGAGATTTTTGGTAACAACAGAGTGCTTTTCACCCAATGCACGGTACATTACAGCCACTTAAGTTAATCTCGTTCGTACCTATTTGTGCAATATTTAACAGTAGGTATATTTATTAATTTAGGGCTCGTTCACATTAACGTTTCCCTAGCGTAAGATTAAATTATATAAAGGAGGAAGGAATAAACAATTACGATAGTATCAAATACTTAGAATGGACAAACGCTAGTTTGAACTTATCTTTATCTTTATTATAATTCTGATATCATCTTGCCAGATGATAGCTATTCTAATTTTTATTTATAAAACTGAAAATATTCCATACGAAAATGTTGGAATACATTTTCCTAACATTGTTGCTTGCCCTACGTAGTCAATAGAACGTTCTATTTTACTAGGTACTAAATAAAAAAAAAACGCAACACCATGGACATGTTGGTTTAGTCGTAACTTCCGTATAAAGTGACATCCGTTTTGTACACGTTTATTAATACCTGGAAAGATGTTAGTGTTCCATTTTGCATTCACTTGAGCGTTTTTTGTTTTCGCTACCAGTCTTTGATTGTGCTTCCAGCGTGAGTGCTTTTCATATAAATGCGTATTAACCCAACACGCATTAACGCTAAAATAATATTATAATCTGCACTGAGAACGAAAGTAATGTGGCAAATAATCAGACCTGAAATTCAGTGGTTCATTTGAGAGATACCTAAATCTAAAACAAATAACTTTTGTCGTAATGTCGAACTAGCCTTGAGATGTCTAAGTTAGCTCGAGCACTAATTAAGACAGCTCTGCCATGATCTATATTTCGATATCGAGTATTCATTTTCTAATTAAATATGCCGATCTCAAAATCGGATAGAAACCCGATTCTTGGCTAACATCAAACGAAGGAATATCTTAGATTAAGTAAAGATGCTATGTAACCTAAAATATAATGCCGTTGGGTTTAAATAAGCGGTAGATTTTGAAGTTTTAATTCAATCGCAACTCTAAATCTGTTTTCCTGATACGTGACTTATCATTTTACTTAGGTTTTCTAAAAGTTTGTACGTTGTCTGTAACAAATTCTGACTCTCATGAAAGCCTTGAAAAATCAATGTAGGCATCATATTTTTTAATTCAAACCTGCACCAACAAATTCAATTTGACGAACCCGTGGAACATGTACATGAGTAAACCAGAATTTTAAATGCAGTCAGAAATAATTAGATTAACCTCTCGTTAAAAAACCAATATATACTTAATCAGGTTATTGGAAAAATACTGAATCAGTCTCATAAGTTACTTGTAGCTTGTACTTTCACTGTACATATAATGATGTACAAAATACTTCAAAATTCACTTGAAACTATTTATGGTTTCCCAACTTTAAACTTGACATCTATGCTCACAGATATTCTCAGAAAGATCTTAAGCGATCAGCCACTTACATTTATTGGAATCTTAAAATACCGCGAGACTTGGCCTATATTGTGAGTCGATTTAGGTTATAAAGATTTCATTTGTGCCGACCACTCTCAACGTTAAAGGTGTAAGGCTGTCACTAAGGAATGTACATAATAAATGCAGCTTTTAGAGTTCCGTTTGAGAACTAAAGCTGGAATAATAGATTAATACCTTTCAGGGTGAAGTATCCTTCGAGTAGAGTAACATTTATTTGTTTCGACTTTTGGCTTTCACGTAATGGCGAGTTTAGTTTTTCAGTTTTTCTACAACAACAGTATTCTTTCTTGTAACGTTTGTTTTTATTTCGTCTAATAAGAAATCCGTTTGCAGCGTTAAGTTGGAATTAATTTACTAATGGTAGGTACTAAGATTAAAAGAAAATCGTCGAATGTAGCGCCGTACAAAAAATAGCGAGCGTTTTAAAGAAGAAAAGACATCAATTAAACACATCATCTGTCCCTGTGGTCGGCCGACATCCGTGCAATTTTAAGCATCGGTCGTTATTGCGTCGCCACAAATCACTTCAACTTGCCTTCAGTTTATTACTGGATCGCAAATAAAGTATCTATCTGATGAAGCCGCAACACTTCAACAGGAATATAATATCGAGAGGCGATCATAACAAGAGGGTGCAGCGTATTTATTCCTAGTTCTCTATTTCTAGGATTATCTTGGATTATTTTCAATGAAACAATATCCATCATTTAAGATACATAAAGAACAGTCAGACTAGGAACACACTTTGGGGATCATTCAAACTTAAAACTTTGAAGATAGCCTTTAAAATACGTATTTCTATTTCGACGTTAAGAAGTAAAATATTTACTCGTTCTACTGCAGGGCGAAAGCTTTCCTCTCATTTTTCTATTTCTCCCTTTCGGAGATAAGGCCCATTCCTTCATGAAATACTCGTACAGTAAAATATCCAGTATTTTTGGACTCCTATTATTTTTATGATCGGATGTATGCGGGTAGCCGGAGGGCAGGCTTTGATCGCTTCACTGGAGTACGGCTGGTATTAAACCATTGCTAGCTCATAGGCAGATCGGTTTAAGCGACCTCGCCACTATTGCCGACTGAGTTTGCTTGTAATACATAGTTTAACGTAATCCTGGTCGATTTGATTACAAACCTCTTTGTTTAGAGTACCAATAATGGTCAAGGCATCAGTTTGTAATTACAAATAAGGATTTGGTGATTGGTCACGTAAAGCTACATTCAATTAATAGTAATGACATACCTATGTAGGTTTTCATTCTATTATTTGCATCCGTTTTCCAAAGTATTATATTATTAAAAAGAATTCTTTATTGCCTAAAGCAATGGCTCAAGTTTACTTAAAACTTTAATTAGCTAATGCCAAGTTAGTAGTTTCGGATTAAATTTGTCGTCATCGCAGATTTTTCTTTGTTAATTGTCAGAAAATATTGTTAACCAGACTTTCGAGTAGATCATTCGTCGCAAATGCAAAACTGTACATATTCAATTTGCTCTAGCAAACGGTTTGTATGAAATAAGCTCAGCTTTTCTACAGTTCTTGGTATTTTAAGGTGTACGATACAATGTATTTAGTTTAAACAAGGTTTGGATGAAAAGCCAGGAAAACTGCTCCTCACAAATCATTGTCGTAATCTGGTCTGATAATCAAAGTGATACAGGAAGTTACTTCAATGCAAGTTACAAAGATTTCAAGAGGAAAAGAAATAAGTTCAACTTTTAAACTACTTTTAGATAAGTAGCGCTCAGCGTTAAACCTTATTACTTATGTAAGTGGGCATGTGTTTGGGAATATTTAAAATAAATCAACAGCAATTAATACATTTAAACTTTATTGATCATTTAACATTTACATAGAATTTATAATTTAACATTTAACATTGATATTTTAATTTTTATATATGATTAGATAAATAGAACATATTTTGTTTTCTACGAAGACTTTATAGATAAAATATATATTTCTATTACACTTTAAAAAATAGTATTTCTTTTTATTTAAACAACTACGTTTTAATAGACTTTACTTATACATACAAATAAGTATTACATTATTACCAAAATAAACTTGTTTTGAGTTCAAATATATATAGTGGGAAGTCGCACCGTTCCCACCGGTTTTAAAGATTCTAAACTTCTCTGACACTATTAATAGTGTTTTTTTTTATAGAAAGTGATAGTGCATTACAATATTCATAGATAATTCATCTTATCATAGTTACATGCCTTATATGATAAATAGAATATCAGAGAAGCACAGTTTCTACTAACAAATACACTAAATTGATTTTACCATGTATAGTGAAATTAAGATAATAATTTCAACAGCTGGAAGTGACAAGACAGTAGAAGTAAAGTAAGAAGAGACAGAGCCAGCAAGTAAGTTAACTTTGTAACTACGCTTCTCACTTTCTAACTAATTCACAGTTGAACTTTGACTTAGTTAGAAAATGGGAATCTGGGGATTTTATAACATTAACATTAGTTTTTATTCAATAATATAATAATACACCCCAGAAAGAATAGTGCAACAAATGCCTCTACCAGGCATTATACTAACACATACAAGGTATGACGATTAAACATTCATATTTTTCAACAATTATTAAAGAATATTTTAGATTTAATAGTTTTAGGCGTTTAGGCGTTGAGCCTGAAACGTTCATTTCATTTACGTTTTTAAACAGGTACGATTACATATACTTTAAGATAGACCATTAGGTATATTTAGGTTCCGGTTTCATAAAAAAAAATATAGATAAACAAGTTTTACTTAGGACAAAATAAATGCCACAATTAATAAATTATCTGATACATTTGTTCACAGACGAAGTAAATTACAATAAATAATAAAACAATATTGTATAAAATATTGTAGCTAGTCGAGTAAAAAAATAGATATTATTATCTTCATTTAATACGAATATATAAATTAATTTAGGTAGAAAAATAGGTTATTTACTCAATCTATTCATATATATTGTTTTGTATATTTTCATATTTTGAATTTAGGTAGAACAAAGTTTAGAGAGTAATTTCACATTACTTTAGAAAAAAGTCTATCTTCTCTTACCCTGTTATAGTTATATTTTATTAGAAATAGAGTTGTATAACATGAAGGTATCCAATTTATAAGATAAAACGTGATTGACCGCTAGTTTAGACATCGTTAGCACTAACACTGGTGTTCAAACGAGTTCATCATTATTATCGGTGTCGACACCTCTAAAATAGTCTATATCGTAAAGAGTTACGATTTCCGAATCAGATTCGGTCTCGTCGATAGGCTGGGAGAACAAGCCGGGCAGGCGCGGCTCGCGGCGCGGGCTCGAGGCTCGCGGCTGGCTGGAGCTGGGCCCAGCTTGCGGCTCGGCGCCGGGCGCGGGCTGCGGCTCGGGCCACGGCACGCTCTGCGCCTCGACGCTGGCGGCGCGGCGGCGGTGGCTCGCCACGGGCTGCAGGCGCCAGATGTATTGCTTCGAGAAGCTCTTATACTGGAAGCCTCGCCGCACTCGCTCCGGCTCCTGCTGGTTTACATCTATATAACACACATACGTAGACAATAAATTTTCATTCGCTCTTATATGCACGAAAAAAAATACAGTCGTGAGTAGCAAAATTCGCCATAGTTCTGCTGCAAAATGTTGTACTCAACTTATTTAAAATCTGACATTATCTATAGTGGGTAATCAGGTACAAAAAATATCTTCTTGGCATTAGAATTATACTATAATAATGTTACACTATTATACAATGTTTTGTAAATTACATCTGCGAAACACAAGTAAAACTGGAGAATCGTTTCCAATATATAGTGAAGACTAAAATCTATTTGTTTAAAATGCATCGAACAATATAACCATGGGCCTATAACTATCGAGCTCAAAACAAACAGCCTGTTATTTTCGTCTGCATCGTCGGATTAAAATGAAAATGGAACTAATGAGCAGAGTCCTCTTATTAACTTTGACAGTGGTCATGTAATGTTATTGATTACAAAACTAAATAACAACGATACTATAGCACATTAACTACTTTATACTAATGATTTTAGTGATCGCATTTCACTGTGTTTTGACATATTTAAATGAAGGCTTGCAAGCTAGTTTATCAACAAAATGTAAGTTATTATTCGCCCACGTGTTTGTCTACACCTTAAACGTAACACTTACATTCGACTAACTCGAACTTCTGGCGGGGTCCTCCGCCGAACTTGGGTCGCTTGGGTCGCGCGAATTTTCTCCTCACCCGGCGGTACCAGTCTAGAATTTTTCTGTAGATGGTCGGAGATTCAAAAAACTCCCATAAAACACAACACACAAGAAAATTATCATAGAAAGAATCAAAAAACCTAGCATAACATAAGGTACCAAGATAATTATTAAATCCATTTTGGACACAATTAAATTAATTAAATCACAATTAAAAATATAATAACTTTTTATCCTCAAGGCCTGGTGATTCCTCGCCCGTACAGCAGCTGGTCATATTTTGTAACTTCCAAGTACGATTTACTGGGAGCTTACTTGGGAAGCACAAACACACGCGGTCTCCCCGATAACGTGCGGCAGCACTGACGGTTCCTTCACGTTTGTACAGCAGAGCGCGAGAACCGGGAGAGACCAAATGCTATCTGATTTTAGGTACACGGTGGGCGAGCGGGACTCCTCGCGAGGTAACCAGCCACACAGGCATTGAGCTGGCAACACTACTATTAATAAACTCAAATGTAATAATATAAAAAAAAAAACATTAAAAAAATATTTACTTATTTTCAAATCACTATATTTTTCTGAATCGTTTTTTTTAATATTTTTGAAAAAAAAAAGGCGAATTTAGCAAAAAAAAAATATTGACTATACTTTTGAAATATGCGTTTTCCGAATCTATTATTATTTTTGATATAAATTAATTAATTTACATTTTAGGATTACTTTTTTCAAGGTCAACTTCACCGGGAAACAAAGCGTAGGCCGGCTGCACTGCGCATGCCTAAGGCTTGTTTTGCACGAAACATGTTTATAGTTTACCTGTAGCTTACTAATTTTATAGTGACTAATATAAATACTAATTTACATAATTATTTATAGCTTATAGTGTGTGCAATATCTATTAAAAAAATCTAGAGTGAGTTTTAGAAATTTTATCATCAAGGTCAAACTTTTATCTGCCGAATTTGGAGCCCGAGTACTCAAATAAGAGTATGTATGTAGGCCTAAATTATCAATATTAAAATAATAAGAACTGAAAAGAGACGAAGATATGAAAGAAAGTGAATGGTGCAACGTAGCTTCGTGCATTCATTCACGTAGCGGGAATGCGGGTCAAAGAAACCTGTTGAAAATCTAGGGCGCAAGTTAGACACGACGTTAAAATGTAACCTTGATGCTGCACTCTTACAGGTCAAACAAACGCAACGCGGTGGGCATCAGTCTCGGCGCCGGAACCTTATCGTGAAACTTTGATGTTTTTGGACGCGCGTCGCCTGCACTTACAGCATTCTACCAAATATGTATTGTAAAAAAGCTTATAGAGTAGTTTCAAAATTTGATTAATAGTAACAGCACATAAGGCACACACCAATAATTATGGTAGTCAAAAGCATTTTTCGGTTTCATTATTCTTTTTTACATTTAACTCGCCATTTGGAATTTGTGAACTTTAGTAGCGATTCGTAAGGCGACAAATTGTTTAAATTATATTTACATGAAAAATAGGAAATATATCTTATAAAATAAATATTTAAATAAAAATTACTTACCTTTTTGGCAATCCTCGTTTAGTACTCGCATATCTTCGAGATAAAGTGTGTTACACCACATAAATAAAATTCCAAGGATGTTTATAAACCGGATAATGGCAAGTCTCGCGGCGGTCTTTTTACGGACGTATGTCAGTGACCAATGTATAACTTACTTGATTTAAATATCCCGAAATGTTATCTAGAATCCGTGTAACACTGTGAATAGTTGTGTAGTGATACTCTAGGACTTCGGTGAAGTATAAATCGCTATTAGCAAAAAAGCTAAAAAATAAACGTGAAAATTGATACCGACGCAGCGAAAACTGATTAATAAATAGTACTATTCTATTTAAATCAGTTTTACGGCTTCTTGTATGTTATGAATGTATAAAAAAAATATTCACGCACAAACACTTGTCAGAAGTGAGTTAGGGTAGTTTGTAAAATAAATCAGATTAATTATATATTATGTAAACACGTTTAAACATGAATGCATTATGCATTTTATTGCTACAAAGTAAATATGTACGAATAATGAGTTGTTAATAAACAATAAATTATAACTATTATAGTTTCGGAGACGTTTTCAATTTTGGTAATAAAAATACAGGGTGTTGAATAATTTCACTTTCTTTATAAAGTCAAATATAAGCTTTTGCTATAGGTAGTATGTATTATATATTAATAGGTCCCTTGCTCAATAATGAGCTATTGAGCTAATGAGCTTAGCTCCCAAAGGAAACTTTAGAGATATTTTCATTCGCGGGATCTGGGATGGATGTATGACTGGACTAGGTATTTCTAAATCCCAAATAATAAAGAAACATCAGCTTATTTTGAGTCTACATTCACACTTATATCACAGTTTCATTACTGTCTCAGTATCGAAGTATCCAGTTAAAAAGTAAACTGCGATTTTGTGATGTATACGTCTCTAATTAAGATTTTTAATCAGATGCCTGTTAAAACCGTATGCGAAATTTTTGTGGCATTTTCGAGAAAGTAATATACTTCTGAATTGAAATTTTAGCAACATTTTCGACTCAATCCACCAGTTATTTATACCATTCAGAATTTTAAATTATTGGCTATCTTTTGAGAGGCTTTATAATGGAAGATGATAAGCAATGATGAATATTTATTAATTTATCATCATCATGACACCATTACAGTAACTTAATACTAATGCGATACTATGCGAATCTTATCTACTAAACTAGTAAAAAAAACAATTCTAAAACAAATGAAATATTATACACGAGAACATTTTTGTGTTATACATAATTATATACTTTTTGATTAGTTATTTTTGTGTTAGTTACACATTGTCATAAATGATCTAGATGTAATGCACACCGCTTTTAATTTAAAGCAATAATAACTTTTAACAAAAAAACAGTCGTCTGTTATAGCTTATAGTTTAAACTATACGGACCGTATTGACTTAACTGACCTAGAATTAAGACAGGCTACTTTTTAACCAACTGCGTCAGAATAATGTTTTTACAGCTATAACCAAAGTGGACGTGGGCAAAGTCGCGGGCAACGCAAGTACAAGTAATATTAGTGGTGTCAATCAGTCAAAGGAACTGATAGGGGTACGAGTCGATGAACATGAAACAACTATATTTTTAAAAGCAATCAATATGTATGTTTGGTTAGATGTAAAAAGTTTTATGAGTTTCGCTATGATTTTGTGGTTTTCCCAGCGGTTTAGTAGATTGTAGATTTAAACCTGGATTTTTTGTTTACTCTCTGATATTGACTTCATACAGTGCAGGTAAATAAACACTTTTTAATATTTATCTTCAACTTAAAATACTGTTCTAATGTAATTAACTGTTTTTATATTGACTTAATCCTTTACGAAGAAGAATACTATGATTAATCGTTAGTACTATTAACAATATGCGTATGCACATCACAGCACACTACACAAAAAGTTAATTTTACATAAATCATAGCATAGGGTCTGAGAAAGTTGGAGACATGTCTTATATTCAAATAAGACTAAACTGAAACTACCAGTTCAGCAGTGGCTTTAACCCCAGCACGCAAAATCATCTTTCTGAGTTCGTATTATTTGTAAAAACCAGCACCCTTAAGAACTCTTTAACGCTGTCTAAAACCACGTCAAAAGCTTACGTGTGGTGTTAGCTCCGACACCAAGTTTCAGAATAACCATATGATAAAGAGAAGTTTCGGCCGATGTAACGAAATTGAAAAATACAAAACGAGGTTTGATCCCAAGTAATCTGCTTCTTGTATATGAATTACAAGTACAAGGCAACGAGAACTGTTAGACATTGTTGTATTGATAAGAAAATTCGCGGTCCCATGATAAGTATTCATGGATAAGAGCAGAATAATTTTAGAATAGGGCACGATCAAGAATTACACGTGCAGCAAAGTCGATCCCATGGAAACGAATATTTAACGCTTCACTGCGTTTATAGATGTTTCTAGGAAATATAAATTATTACCTAATACAGATTTAAAAGCTACGCATTTTAAAAACTCGACTTTTTATTATATTATTCTATTACAAGAAAATAACGTTGATACGTATAATGTTCACAGATAGGTTTGTAATTGTCACTAAAACAAAGAGAAAAGTTAGTCTAAAATGGACATTTATATTGCAAACGCGAAACGGATTGTAAAAGAAGAATTTTAAAACGGTTTCAGAACTGTATAGCTGAAGTAAAACATCATTAAAGCGTCATAATTCAAAAGAACTTGTTCAGCTTGTAATAGGTAAGCCTTTCATCGGTTAAAAGATATTTTTATTCAATGCACGTAAATTGGAAAGAAAATATTTCTGATACTTTTAATTCTGATAGAAATGCTTAATTGGTATTTCTGGTTCCGCAGTATGAAGTCTCAAGTATGGATTAAAGCTTTACTTCTTTTTTTCCATACTTTACAGTATTATATTCCTTCACAGTAGTATTATTCTTGTTAACGATATCGCAATTGCTTTTGAACAATACATTGCTTTATTACGTTTAATAATTATTTCTTATCGCTTTTAATATTAATTGAAATATTTTGGCTGCTTAGGTAGCAGCCTCTTTTTTTAGTTAAATTCATATTATGTGTAATTGACATTTGAAGCAGAATAAAATTTCCGGAAAAGTACAAAGCGAACTTTTTCAAAAAATAGTTTATTTCTATTTACTTTTCAACAGTCAGCGCGGGTGCAAACATAGGAATGCTTTGTCTCTTTGTTTGTTTCGCCAATTATGCGAATTAAGGGTAGGAAAAAATGCGTTTTTATTCTCTTTATTGTTCAGCAGAGTTTACGTCACAAAATCAAGTAACAACCTAATATAACTTTTAATAAAACTGTCCCCACTAAATCAAATTAAATGCGTTGTTATACTAGCATCCAACAAAAAGGTTTTCACCTAAAGGATGTATAATAAAAACATACTAAACACTAATTACCACATGTCAAAGAAAAATATTTGTGCTTAAGTACCCTTTCTCGCTCGTTGTAAGTATAATACATTACATCAAGTATTCGTTATTGAAATGGTCTTGGTTACAACTGAGCAACGTACACAGTATTACTAACTTATTTATTTTTTTAATGTACAAATTTGTACATAGTGCTTTTGTTGTAATATTTCGGTAATAATCACAAATAATTATTTTTATCCGGTATAATATTAACTGTTATATCTTTTTAGAAAGCTTAATTAAATAAAGAAGTTTTAGCAGTAATTAAGCAGCATAACAATTTAACTCAAAATCTAGTGTCTAATCTCGAATATATTATCTATCTAAAAATATATTGAATACATTTGACCCCTCTATCACTTGCTGGCGAAAATTTGCCAAGTTATATTAGCGCTAATATTTGATGGTAAGTATTAAGAGTCACTTCAATAAAAGATATCAATAACTATTATCTATGGTTTCCGCAAGATGATGCTATGTTCGGTTTACCTTGTCTACCGTTTAAAGCACCGCGCGTTGACCCTTTTTCTATTGCGCGGGGTGTTGGTTTGCTAATCCGATTTAATCAGCTTAATCGCTTGATATTTTCTTCATTACCGAAAGGATACTACTAAATAAAAAGACAAGGTATGGACTGGTAATATTATTTTAAGTTTTTTTCGTAGGCTTTAGTTATATTATCAGGTTTCGCACTACGAACGCTTTGGTCCGCGGAGATCGTTAAAAATAAAACTACTGTAACTGCTTTTCAAAGAGAGAACAAAAAATATACCAATGTTACAAATGGATGTAAAGTGCAGAAAGTTTACACTTCTTTTAAATCTTATGCGACGAGGTTACCGTGATTTCTTTTGAAGCTTGCTTTTGCAGTAAGTATGTAATACTTAGGTACTTCAACACCTCTTAGAGTAAGACTATTATGTTAAGACTATTATAGTTGTAAAGAAAGACTTTGTCCTAACCTACGTAGTGCGTCACCTCGACACAATAAATTGCAACAATTTTCTGTGACAAAGCCGGTGGCAAGCTACTTAAACCTTTCCTTATTACTTTTATATAAACATCAGTTTATGCCAATACACTGCGAGGTAAAAACAGTTAATATTTTTCTTAAATTTAAGGACATGTCGAGCTCTTACAATATTTTATGAAGGCATGTTAGATTTGACAGTAACATATTTTTTCCCCTAGCCTATTGTGCCGCATTTGTGCCCCACTACTGAGCAAAGGCCTCCCACAAGTCTTTCTACGTTTTTCTGTCCTACACCACCTCGAACAAGTCCTCGCGATGTCCGCTCAAATCATCCCGCCACCCGCTCTATATTATATAATAAAATAATAATTTAAATAAATAATCTGCATAACGAACGGTTACATTAACAAATTCAATAGACCGGTATAGGGTGCAGTCTTTTAGACTCAATTTTCAGCTTTTTAGCCGTTTTTTGGCTGGGCAGTGCATATAAGCAGTATAATTTTACTATGCATATAATTACAATGTAAACAGAAAGGTTAACTAAAGATATTGCTCCAGTGATCTTGTATCATTGTTGCCAAAGGACTTATTTAAATGATTGATACCTAATCGATTGTTATTAAACGCTTGAACGCTATTGTTAATTATTCTAAGGTGTACAGTAAACGTTATTAACACACCTGACAACTTGATTGGAGTTAGGTAAGTGACTATAATATCCATGATGGTTTAATTTCCTAGAATGTCATATCATGTTACTGTCATAATATGCAAGGTATTATGCGCGGTTCTGATTTGTATTGGCAACTTTTACAATTCTAAATCTAGCCAAAACTAAGCTAGTATTACTTTTTCTAGGTTTTCTTTAAACCCATTGTCCATAATATAAATACCATTGTTATTAAATTTAAACTGAAAACATCTTTCTCCATTAAACAATACTCAGCAAATGAATATGATATTTATTTTCAATCAAACCGAGAATATAACAGCTGAAAACACAAAACTGCCGAGTATGGCCCATCGTATTGAAATTAAAGTTTATTAATTGTTGTTGAAATATTAAACATGATAATTGGGGAATCAGACTGGATGTTGAAGCCTGTATAATTTAATTAAGATATCACAGATCACCGAATTCCTCTCTTTTAGTTAAAATAAATTACTTAACTATTCAGTTTACGATTTTCGACAATTTCTTAACGTAGAAACTATTTTGAACAAATATTTCAAGTAGAATTTCATATTTCAAGTAGACTTATGTAATAAACATAGCTTACGAGCTGAGATACCTTGCGGAATATTAGCTTGTGTGAACATTGTCACTTCAGAATCTTTATTGCATTTTAAGCGAATTCCTCTACCGGCTCATGCGTGCTAAGGAGTTTTAATAAAGTTCGTCGTAGTAACTGGAAAATGTAAAGCTTGAAATGTGATATATATTATATCACAACGTAGAATATGCTACGCGCTTCCAGCTGTCAGGCACTGAGTACGTTTAGGTCTTTAAAACTACGCAAACTATCTAAATGCGCAATTCTTTTTTCGTTGAATATTTAAAGAGGAAGTTTTATACGTAATTAATACATCATTGTTGCACCCATATGAAGGATGGGTAATAATTATCAAATAGAATTGTTTGATTTGAGACACCTTACTGATTGTTTTGACTTCTTACTGTAAGTACTCTTCAATAAAACAAAATTATTACTCAGCGTCAGAACCTCTGCAAAGATACTATGACCTGCTTGACTAATCAGTGACAGAAGAATGTATCAAAACTTCTTGGAAACCGGCTGTCATGGTATGGACGTGTCATGCGGAGAAAAGAGGATTACGTGGTAAGGAAGGTGCTGGACATGAATATGGATGGATATAGGAAAAGAGGACGACCAAAGAAACGATAGACGGATTGTGAGTATGATGATATGGCTGCAAAGACTGTTACTTGCGAGTTGACGTCAGATAGGAACGTGTGGAAGAAGGAGACATGTTGCACCGACCCCAAATAATAATTGGGATAAGGGCAGGGAAATGATGAATGAAACAAAACAACCTCTGCAAATACGTGGTGGAAGGCTATTAAAAGCATTTAGTATTGCCGAAATCCTTTATGCTTTGAAACATACAAGTGATTAGATACAGCCATATTGTAATCGCACTATCAAAGCGAACAAAATAGTTTGTTAACTACCCAAAATACAAACATTGCACAGACGAATGTAAATACACTAGACAAACTAGATACGTGAGATGACAAAGGCAATGTAGTTTGAAGCACAATAACGTCAAAGCTATTTGTCAAACGCTTACAAATTGAAGATTAGCTATTCAATTGTAGATATGCTTATTACATTTGATGGATTTTACTGAAGTACCTTATATGCTGTACTTTTCATATGAAATAATATGTAACCAAAATTAGACATTGATAGTGACTGTGTCTCTTGAAACATGGATAAAAAGTACGGCAAAATTTGTTTAAACATCTCATTTTGACGGCTATGCTCGTGCAATATAAAGCTAACTTAATTATTGTTTAACAAATATTAGACACTGGCCAAGAAATAGACCGAGACCATCCGTTTGAATCCGATACATCTCTATTGGGGCAAAGCTGAAGAGTGAGACTCAAGTCCTGGTAGAATCTCCAACAAGACTTCCAGAGCTGCGAATGAAGGTTGATGAGGATTGAAATACAATTCCTCAAGATTTTATCATCAAGTGCGTGAAGTCCAGGAAATTGAGAACACTGGCTGCTAGCCGAGCAAAAAGAGGAGATATTGAATGCTGTAAATCATTATTTTTATCATTGCTTTTGGTTTGAATTTCTTGTCATATACAATTAACAGGACGGAAAGATGACATTTCTTTAAGGTGAGTTTTTAACAAACTTAATAAATTCATACAAATTCAATAATAGCAATTCATTGGTATGAATTGTAACCGTCTTAAAATTACTTTCTGGAGGTAGGAAATTTTCATAGCTGTTAGTGTTAAGTCTTTTTACAAAACATCTAATCAGTGTTCCAAGTTACGGCTAGCGGTAGTAGCTCAAATTATTTTCTATCCAGTGTCTATTACAAACATGAAGATCCCATTATATATTTAAATGGCTTTATACTCATAAAAGCAGCATTTTTTGCAAAATAATAACGGCCTGTGTCAAAGTCAGTAACTAACATGAACATCATTCGGGTTTTGGAAGGCCGTGAAAACAAAAGCTAAACTTTTGGAAAGGCCGTGAAATTACACTAACAGGTGCTTGGAATACCTGTAAAGTTTAAAGTGCCGTAGCTACGTAACAAGGCATCATCGATTGATAAATTATAGTTTATAACAAGCAGTGTTCGTTACAACTTGTTTCTGCCTAGAGTGGAATTTCTCGTGCAGTAGAAATTATTATTCACCGCAATTTTTAATGAACTGGTGCGTTATGTATTTCAGCTTTTTTTGGTTTTATTTTAAACGAAAGATTTTAATACTATAATGTAGTAATGCCTCTCAACATTACAGGGTATTGTCGCGATTTTATGTCGCGTCAGGGATATTCGCGGAAGCAGGTGTTCCTGACTTCGATGCTTCGCTGTTGCGACAATGGTCACCATCCCTGATGCAGAAAGTTCGCGACAGTTCTAACAGTTGGGCTGCTATTGTTGCTAGTCGCGTAGACAGCTACATAACGCATACACTGCATGAACTAAACGTAAACGGAAAAAAATATTCACTACGACTAATATGAGTTCTAGTAAAAATAGCAAAATGATCCAGTTGATAGAATTCGGCATATTTTTTATTTCGACAATATAGATCTTAGAAATATTTAATACTGTGTGTATTAAATATTTCTAAGATATATATTTGGCGCAAGGATATTGTCAAGTAAATATTCTGAAAATTCACTTTTTGGCACAAAGGCGGGCGACAAATGCCAAAGAAAAAGAAAATTTTAATGTAGGTGTTAATTTAATAAAGACAAAATAAATAAACTAAAAAACTTGACTAAGTTAATTTGCACAATTACAATAAGTTAGGACTAGAAGCTCTAAAGCAATTGTAAACTAATTATAATTATGTTGTTATTTCGTTTTTAGCAATCAAAAACAATAGTAAAACGAACAGTATTCAAAGTGGCGAAATAGAATTTTGGGGATATAAAACCGTTTAAAAGCAAAATTGTTAAATGTACAGGCATTTAAAGATTTATAATTATCTAAAAGGTAACTTATGGTCAACAAATTGTCATTCTGGAAATGACTATAATACAAAAAATATATAAAATTATTAAGGTTAATATAGCAGGTTAATAAAACCTGCTATTAAAGACTCGATGTTCTAATTTACCTTATGTCCCTGACTTGGCTTCAGGCAACAAATTTTCTCCTGAAGATGAAAAAAGGAATCTGTAGCAAGAATTTTCTTGCTACAGATTCTTCCTTAAGCTTATTTTATTATTCGTTATTAGAATTTTACACTAATAAAATTCTTTTATAAAACAGTTTAAGCTTTTAATAAAATAACAATAGATATTCTGGATTCTTAAATCAATAAATAATACCTACTTAAAAAACTTCTTTTTTTAAATAAATAAGCTCTATAAACAGAGGCGTGTAAGCTTTGTGTTCCTTTTAAGACTTTTATGCGCATAAAATGTTTGTTTATTAAATAGAAAGGTTGTCTAAACAATGCAATCGTATTAAAACAATGTTGTTACGAATTTACAATGTAGTGAAAACAAGTAAGATTTTCTCGTAGCTATTGGAAGAGCGCAGGTGGATTAATTATCTATAATCTCGGGATCAAGTCAAGTGAAAAGGATCAGAATAAAGCTCGAGAAATATTTTACTGCAAATTAAGTGCGTAGGAGGCAGCAAGCTGTTGTCATTGACCAACTCTCGGAAAAATACAATTTCTAGGATTCGCAGTAGAAAAGCTTCACGGTCTTTCAGTCATTTTAGGTTTTGTTTTGGAATAATTATTAGCTAGCTACACTTTGGTATACACCTTCATGACGGCGTTGTAATGAAGACGTGGAAAATCCATATTGATATGGAGCAGGCTAAAATGTTATTAAGGTCAAAAGATCACGAAAAACTGTCTTTCGCTCATATCTCGAGCTCTTTGCTCATCGATAATTATTCAGCTATGAGCAGAGAGCGCGAGATACAATGAAAGAAAGACGAGGATCAGTTAATGCCTACCAAAAAATACCTGAAGCATATTTCTGTACTATCGACCATTTTAGGCGTTACATACTGAACGCGATAAAAACTTAAAATATAGTGCATGTTTCATCGAACTGCGCAATGCGTGAGTTGTTGCTACGCCAGTTACCACATAAAAGAAAGGAATCTAATGCGTTTTATTGAGTTCAATCGCCCATATAACTGCTCAGTAGGTCAAACATACATTATATCGCGTGATACCCACGAATACGATCCAAGTCGGTGTCAGCCAGATCTCAGCGCATCTTATGAAAATAGGCCGAGTAATTCTATCACAGATATAGTTCCATTTCATAATAATAACGCTGAGCTGTCGACCACGCATTGCTGGTTGCAATTTATCAATTAAGTTTTAAGCTCTAAGTATTAAGGTGTTTTTTTACAATTTTTGTAAACTCCCAAATTGTAATCATAAAGTTACTGTAAATGTGGTTCAGCCGTTGGAAACAAATAAGTAAATCTTGCAGCAGGCTGTATGAACGACAGCACGTTATTTAATTGTGATTATTAAATTTCTGCAAATCCTGAGACAATAATATATTTTTTTATGAAATCTTATATCCTCTGCTAAAACCAACGTGTATTTTATACAAATTCGTAGTTTCATTTATTTAGCCAGTGTAATACTTAGTAGTTCGTATTTAATCAATAAAGTTTATTTTTATCAAGCACCATTTTCTCCTCATCTTATATCTAAAAAAGGGAATATTACTTAAGTCCTTGATAGGCTAGATCTCTATCAGACCTTTTTCATCGTCCTTGGCATATTTCTGCTGTATCTTTTACCATGTTCTATTTTTAACTACCTATGAAAAGTAATTAGTTCGTAATAATTAAATGTTGAAGTAAAATGAGGAAAAAATACACGGAAAAGAGCTTTGAAATTACATAAAAGAGAGAAGAAGCTTCGAATAACTAAATGTTTACTATTGCTACTGATGACTAGATAATATTCTAAAACAGGTAGATGCTAAACAAAACTTTAACAGTATTTATCAAATTAGTATCCATTTTGACAGATTTTTCAATGGAAAAATCTGTCAAATTTCTTCAACATAATATTCGGCAGAACTTAAGAATGAAGTATACAATATTTATGAACTTCTTACCTCAAATGAATAATTACCAAAAAGTTTCACACTGCGACTTTTTCGTGAAATAATGATTGTAGCAGATCGATTTGGGACACTTGATAAGTCTTTAAAGTAATAAAAGCACTTCTTACATTGTAATCACTGCTTACACGTAACTTTGTAAATTTATCACTGCTTCTACTACTAACTTCACATACTTTTTCTCAGACGATTCACTGTGCGCTTAGAAATATAAACAAACCGACGAGTTCCACAAACTATAACTTCCACTAATTCTAATTATTCGAACGCGTCCTCACAACGTCTCACGCGCAGCGTGTTTCAGAAACTGCGTAACTTCGAGTTTCGACTAATCGAAATTTGTAGGAACCACGCTGATTGTGTTGACCGTAAAACAAACCCAGATGTACGTTCGAGCGTAGTTAGAAATCAACACGACTAGCTAAAAATAAACCATGCACACATACGTGGCGAAGTCAAGAGTCAGGCGGCCCTTGTTAGTGGCCAAACTTTGTTTCATCGACTGTTATTCACGAAAAACGGTTAACTAACAAGCTTCGAGCAAATCGACTAAGCTACTGAGGACCGACCCATTTATTTAGTATAAACATTTACGCATAAGCGGCTATTGCGTCATAAAAAGTCAATTAAACGAATGAAGTGTCTGGACCCATTATTAGTTGATAGTGCTGTTGCTGTTGTCTTTCTGTCTTTTCGAGTTTAGTTTGCATTTAGTGTGACAAAATTGTCGTCCGTATCTAAAAATACCACTAAAACAGCTCTGACCATAACCGTTTGGAAATAGCATAATGCACTCGTGAACCCGTTATTTTTAACTCTGAGTGGTTAATAATGAATTACGCGGTCTATTAACAGCACTTTCATTAATTTATACTTACCTAAATGTAAATGAATAATTAATTTCTTCTTTTAATTTAAATCGGTGCTATTTATCTATACATATAATAAATCTGTAGAAAAGTCATTTTTGTACATTGAAGAAATTGAAAAAAAAAATAGCCAGGGTGTGAAAAGATAAATAACAGAACCCATTTTCATCATTTTTGAAATTTTTGTCTGTTTGTCTGTTTGTCTGTTTGTCTGTTTGTCTGTTTGTATGTGCGCGCATCACGTAAAATCTACGAACTCAATGCAGACAATGTTTATACACAAAAATTATACGCAAATTGAGGTATAACTTAGTCTTTGTTTGATCAAAATCGGTTCACTCTACCAAAAGATATGATTAATTTAGTGAATTCAAGAAGTAAAATAATTACGTTACGCAATTCAGTGTAGTACTTGCAACGACATCTTATGACAAAAAATAGAACTAATGTTGACAGCTAAATTACAAATCCGATAGATGGCGTTATGCAAATTTCGTCGTTTTCTGAATCGCGGTGTTAAGATTTGACACCATTATATTATTGCTGAAGGTCGGGCTGACATAAATACTACATATTATTGTGCTATCCTATACAGGGGGTGATCAATCACGAATTTTCGTAACTGTTCTACTGTCACCATAGCTGTGTACGAGTCACCATAGCGACCAAAATACTGTTGCTATGGTTTTATGTTTTTACATTAATATGTATTGGCTTACATGTTATTTGGCTTACAACATAGCAATCAAAATAGCCGGGTTGGTGAATTGCGAGCTTCGTATTTTTTCACTTCAAGTTCAAATTTCATTTCGACATACACTTTTTGAATTTATTTTTCAATAATTTTTGAATATACATTTTACTAAACAAACATTTACTTTTCTTCTATCGTTTTTGATAGTACAAAAATATTGTATGAAGTACCTGGCTTTTTTAACATAAAATTGTTTTTTAAAATAAACAAAAACAATAGTTTGGACGGTAAATGATTTACTATAGTTTTTTAACTAGCTGTTGACTGCAATTTTTTTGTGTGTTACGCGTGGTTTTGAAGATTTGATAGTACTTATACACTACTACAATTGTGCACCAATTGCGATGGTATAGGGTAGTTGCATTGGTAAAAGTGTGTTGATATACTGTTAATAATATCATTAATCTCGCGTACAAGTATGCCCCGTTCACATTCTCCCGCAAATGGTTTGTTACGTGTGCATAACATTACCCTTCTTCAGGCTCAGTTGGCTCAGCTCAAACTACCATAATTAGAAATTTAAAACATTGATAACCATATAACACTAAGAAGGGATTTTTGAAAATTCGTCCGTCAAGGAGTAGAAAGAAAACGAAATAGAAGATACCGATCTTCTATTTCGTTTTCTCGTGCCCGGAATAATCTGCTGCACCCGCAAACATCCACCATATTGGGAGCGGCGTCCGATGTTCGCCGCACCACAGTGCATAGCGCTCAACAAAACGTGTCGAATAATATCTGGCTCTTTAAAACCAACCCTGCTCAATAAGTTCTCCCTTTGGTTAGCATTGCTCTACCTGACGTTAGAAGAGAAGTCGCAAGCGCGCTCGAAAAAGACATCGAGGAATCAGACACACGACATCGGACATCCCCTATGTAATACCAAAGCTTACACCCGATTAGACTTAAGAGCGAAAAAATCGAAACTCCAACTCGAACTCGGTGCAAGATCTGGGCAGATCAGCATCTACCACCTGCCACTTATGTCCTACCTCATAAACGTCTGCCGCCCGGAATTCTTTGCAGTGACCTGTTTGGAAAGCATTCAACCGTCTGAGAATCCAAGTAGTTAGGTCGCTGCAAACAAAATTTGTCAAATTTGGGTATACAGACCTCTCTAACATCCAGTAAGAATGCGTCATCTCCGTACAGACGATGTCACACACTGTCACTGAAAATGTCTGCACACTTGCAATTCAAAGGATCTACTATTTACCAAATACTACGTACAATTGACACAAAAAGAAAAAGAAGAAGGTTTTTCTAATTAAACTTAAAAATAGAGAAGAAACGGCGTAACAAACTTCACAACATAATTCAATACACAATTATTTTTAGTGTTTCCAGAGGGTATTAGTTTGCCGTAGCCAAGGATAGTTGGTGTGCCGTCATCGAATTCTGCAAAGAAGTCATGACGCTCAACAAAAAACCGCAGAAAGAACACGGGAAGCCTCATCTGACCACTCGATCCGTGCCCAGCGAGCAACAAATAGAAGAAAGACCAAATTTACCGTCCTCAAACCACCATAAATAGCCTACGCAGGTAGGCTAGGGGAAGTCTACTGTACTGTATAATATAAAGGCAAAGACGGCAAGCACAGTGCTTTCGCGCGACTCTTAATGAGCGCTGAGGAAAACTGACTCCACGTCAATTAAGAAGCTCCCGTTAAAAAGATCTCTCCCGTCAGGGTTCACGATAGTTTGCGAAAGTGTTCCCGTGGCTCCAGACAATAGGACACGGAGATGCACTCAGGTGGCTTTAGCCAGTCAGAATTCGGCACACTTCTTCCCCATCGCACATTTTCAAGACCTTCAATCCAAATTGGCAAATCAGTGTAAGATAGTGGCCACAGCAACAATATAATACGACCTTTCATCATATGAATGTTGGACTAACCTTTAAAACTAGCAGTGTTAACAGTCAAGTAATATGTTTGTAAGAGTAAAGGTTATGAGTAGAAAGTTAAGAAATGATTTTGGAACAGAACTGAATTAAGGAGCTTGCATTAAACTTTATTTAGCTTTACTTTTGTACAGCACTACACATCTTCAATTTACCTAATCTTCAATACCACGCAGACAAAGTCGCGGGCAACAGCTATTTCTATTTCAAATAATTTAGGTACTATAATCTCATTTACATGTGCTTTTGTATTTTTAGTAATAACAAGTAGTTTTAAAAATCTATTTTGAAGAGCTTCCAGTTTATCTCAGTGAGTTTTGAATGTTAACCCATAGCTGTGACATGAAAAAAAACTCTTAAATGAATAATAGGAACTTTAAAGTATAGGTAGTACATTTTTTACTTAATAATATTCTTAGTTCGTCATCTATTTTCACGCCAAGGTATATGTATATAGCCTACTCTTATCTGAACAACGTTGTTTTGTTTCGACAACCACGCGAACGAAGTCGCGGGCACAGCTAGTAATACATAAATTCAGTTGTTATGGGATCACAGAACAACAAAAGGAGATTTGATTTAGGTTATAACACTAAATTGCATAAAAATACTTAAAATATAGTTTTGGTAAGCTTCCTGTACCACGAAATGTCAATCACAATTAAATAAGTGAGCTCCGATCTTGTCGCTCGGCGAAGACATGTGATTCAGTACTGGTAAGTATGTTCATTCATTCATTCTTACTGTCATCTACTAAGTTATTCTTTATACATTATGTCTCGTTGGTAATGCTTTAGCTTCTACTGTAAATATTAGCGCACCAGTTATCTACCTCTATACATATCTTTTTTTTTCCTGTCCTTCCAAAGGTTGTCTGGAAGATGTAGCTATTAGCGATAATACCGCCATTGTACCCTTACTGTATATAATTTACTTTTACACAGCTGTAACTACGGTATATAATAAAGCGTATTCTATTTATTCTATTATAGGCTTAAGCCAACAAATCACAATATGTTTTTTTTTTGGCATTGTTCTCTACATACTTTAGGTCCAAAAGTACCTAAAACGTTAGCCTTAGAAGACAAAATTAATGATCAGGTTGTGAGCATGTAATAAAGCATGTCCGTTAGAAGCTAAAAATATAGCTTTGATGTGTTTCTTCGAAAACACCCATTTACAGATATTTGATAATTCGATAACCTGGTATTTAATCCTTAAACATTTGGCATCGAGCTCCCACCTCCTGTCAGACTCGAGTGCCTATATAAAAAGATATCTCCTATTCTTCTGAATCGCTGTTAATATCGCTAATCCAAACGTTAATATCGAAAATCGAAATTTTTTTTCACAATGCTTTATATTGCCTGCATATTAATCATTTCTCAATCACAACTGAAAAAATTAAAACGGTTTCATATCAACCGTTTTAGAATTAGCCGTTTATTTAATTAATAGTCATTCGATAATGACGATATACATTCCATATAATTATTATTTAACTTTTAGCGTTTTAAGGAATCGTCCACCATTTTTAGGACCAAAATATTATATTTCTAAAGTAACGCTAAAAAGTGCGGAGAATTTAACAGTGGGTTGTATTGTATGGAGTTTTCAAGATATACCTTTAATTTTATTTAATGTATCTATCCGTTAAATCCACTTTTCTTTAAGATTTACCTCTCTTTACGGTCAGCTTTGATGTGTGTCGTGCAGTGTGTGGGTGCTTTGATGTATAAAGCAGTTATCTAGAGTTGAGCTAACCGCTTTAAAGATTTAAAAGCTTTGCTCTAACTTGGTATAGGGTCATACACATATTCACTGTAGGCTTAAGTTATGTTAAGCTTAGGAAATGTATACGTAGGTATATTCCGATTATGAGTGATAAATTTCAGTGTAGTATCTCATTCAAATACTTGGACATTAAACGACGTTTGTGTGTGAGTGTGACTGTGATCTCAAAGTGCTCTTACAAACACACTGCGAAAAGCACCTAAAATGCCACTGATTAATTACTATAGCATACCGGTCTACTCCTATAGGCGACTTCAAAACGAAACGTTAAATTGGTATTATTATTACTAATTATTTTTATACCATAAACTCTCGATCCCTCCAATGTTTGGTTGGTAACAAACCGGTTTAAATGTTTCCAGACATTTCCGCAGCTGTCCTAGCATCTGCGATAGGTAGGTACGAGCAGAGGGGCAAAGTATTGTGTTCGGATCCGGTCTCTGTGATGGACCCCTTTAATACGCTAAATTGACCGACGTACCAACGGGGACATTTTAGTACAGATTGCAACTCACTCGTGGTTTAGACGTCTCTTGATGTTTTGTCGAAAAGAAAATCGTTTATATATATTTTCCGATAGTATCACTAAGTTCAGGTATCGATTTTACAAGTCTTAAGATTTTCGTGCTTGTGTAGCGAAATTACGATTAGTAAGAACAACAATCAGAGGTCAACACGATGTCAGAACTTCGAGAATAATGCAATTAATCTATTAAAGGTAGGTGAGTTTAAAATACTATCACAGTAGTAAAATATTAATAAAGAAAAGTTCATTTTAGCCAAAAAATTTCATGTATCTGACGTATTCCTTAACACAAAAACAAACAAATGAATTCGTCTATATTTGATATTACAAGTAAGTTACCAATTCATTTTCTTTTTAATAGCTTTCAATGCCCCGCAAATATGTGACAGCCTCTTAAATTTATTAGGTACCGGCGCTCGGTGCGTCCACTAACATGTAAGTACATTTATGATGGTTCTATATTTATAAAAGAACGCGATGTTTTCTCAACTTAACTCTATGAGACATTTTGCTCTGTTTTCTGTTCAACCATAGATTACTAAAAACGATTAAAAAAAACGGTATTTCGCCTTAAATTAGGTACAATATTTTCGAGTACTTTTTCCAAAATTTTAGCATCATAAATGTTGCCTTTTGTGTTTTCCTTTCGGATGTTTATTGAATTCTTTCTATTCTTAACATAATAAAGGTCAATAAAGACTGAAAATACAACACTAGACAGTATTATTTCGCGACACTCAAAAATGACCTTTAATACTTATAAAATAAAGTACAATACTATTTAACATAGATAAGAAGCAGGGGCGGTCTCAAAGCCAAAGAGGTTCACACAATTAAATTATGCATTGGTTGATTGACTGACCTATTTCTTAAGTTTATATTCGAGGGTCATAAAGAATTCATCTCGACTGCGCCTCTCTCGGTCTGCATTAACCTCAAGAATAGACAACTTAGACATATCGAGTAATAGAAATCGATATCTGACCTCGAATGTGTTACATAACTTTTGTTTACAGGTATTTCAAAACCGCCTTCTTTAAATCTTCTGTTTATTGAGCGAGCGTTATAACACAATATAAATCTCGCCTCGTCTAGAAATAGCTCAATTGAACATGTAGCGCTCGTGTGCGTCTTCGCGAATCCTTGGGCTTAACAAGTTCAGTGCCTGTTAGGTACCGCTAGTTACATTGGAAAACGCAACTCGATTTCCTTACACGAGGCTGTTTATAGACTTTAGTATTGCCCTCGCACTAGTAAGAGCGGTTTTAGACTAGCGAGGTTTTGTGTGCATGAACGGTCGTTTGGATACCTAGGTGTTAACATGCGTGTTATATTTACAGGTCCACGGAGATTGGCGCATTTCGGTATTTTCGGGGAAGTCACTTGCGGCTCACAGTAAATATACTACGCTTGTACGAGCTTATGAGCGCGTCAACACTTGCATTTTTGGCATAAGGTATGAATTAACGCATTCACGCGCTTCAAGAGAAGATCTCCACCGTATATGGGCATGTAATGCCCGTCTTAAACCGATCTTACGAAATATTTAAGGACAACTTTGCTCGCACCTATGCAAAATATTTATATGTAGATACTTAAATGTAAGACACTCACCATCCATACGCGAACCATCGCAGTGCCAGTCTTCTTCTGAAACAAATTTTCATAACTTTAGAAAAATATATTCAATATCCTTGATACTTCTATTTATGGAATATTAAATAAACTACCTAATTTCCTAGAAAACAGATATGAGATTTTCATATGAGAGCTCGATATTACTAACCTGATATTGCAAACTCTCTTATGTTTATAAGCCTTGGCAAGTATGCGAACAAGCAAAAATAAAAAGAAAAGTCAAATAGAGAAATTAATTAAGAAAGACTATTTTATGCCCGCGGTACCTTGTGGAACTCGGGTGTAAAAATTGATACATTACATTGGAAAAACATGACTGATAAAAATCCTCTTTGGCTACCTAGTCTGTCTAAACACCTAACATCAGGAGTGGTTTGGCTAATTGACAGTACAACGGACGAGCCTCTACCGTGGGTTTACAGATAATCTATGGTTACCAATACTGACGCATGTCAGTAACATGGAAACGTTCAGGTTAGTATTCCTAGTAGGATTTTCCAACTTAACTGACACCTGCCGAGTTCAGTTTAAGCTTGTACTAACTGTTAACTAGTGCTGCTCTTGAAATTGCACATAACATAGTCAATAACTTAGTTTTTCATATTAAAACATTGTGTTAAAATAAGATTTTCGACTGGCTTGTGAAATTTTGTGATCATATTTGTAGGCATTGAGATAATGAATTTACAGCGCCAGCTTCGAGCTGGCTGGAAATTCTCGTGTTGACACGAGGTTATAACGCATGCCCTATTAGTGCAGCGGCTATTAATAGCCTGAGCTGAAATATTTGGACGAATCTACGTCCTACGATAATTTTGAACCCGGTAATGTGTAACTGAGCGTAGTTTTTTGCGTAGGCAGATGATATCCCACGAACGTGATGAACATTTCGAAAAAAATATTGCAGGTATTTATTTAGTGCTTCGAGTAATAGCACGGTTAAGAAAGACCTAGTTACCACGCGATGTATATAAAGCTTATACAACTTAAGACTTTCAGTTGTTTTTTTAAATCGGTCACCCCAGTTTGCATACGTGAATATCAGCTGTTCTGAACCTTTCAACTTAAAAATTTTCTTGTAGGTCACATACGCGTCATACACTATTATCGCGCTGCGTGCGCTACTTTAACTGTTGTCGAGGTATTCTTCTAGACAATAAGGCGATTGCAGGCTTACAGAGTAGCGAATGATCTTATTGTAAACACTACATCTCAATAACAAAGATACAATGGAAACAATCTAACCTAAACGAGGATATTGGTAAGGACGGGTACGCTACAACTTCTTATATAAACTTAAGTAAAACTTTGCCGGCCATACTTGTTCGAGAAATCTGATTGAACGGATTGGTTAGATCTGTTATTTTGGTATAAACTGTCTTCTCTTGACAATATCTTTTAATTCAATTTCGAGCTGTTAAGAGGCATACAGACAAGGATTAAATTGGTCAGTTTGTATCTCTATTTAATCAAACAGTAGAAGTTCTTGATTAAATTACTTGAGCATCTATGCTGGCCGGCATCTAGAACTTTAACTAGAACTACGTCAAAGACTGTCTAAATTAAGTTCCACTGCCTGAAAAGACGGAGTTTGATCAAGTAAACGGAACATTACAGTTTGCAGCATGCCAAGACATATACATTATGTTAATGAAAAACTTAGAAGGTAAGAAAATATTTCGCCGCGTCCGCATCGCAGAGTATTTCAAGGTAAACTAATGGAAGATGTTCGTATCGTAGAAATAGAAATGTTTCTAAGAGTATTATTTACTGCAAACATTTCCAATATTATGTTGTGAAATATCAGGAGCTTTTAAATGTAGTTGACAGTGCTTACTCAACATCGATATAATGAGACATAAGCAGTCTTATAAAATGAAAACTTCTTTCCGATGTATCGTAAAACTATTGACGACAACAATATGTTTTAGTTGATGTAAGTCTATTGTTAGCTATTCATTTAAATGTGAACGGTTTACTAACGCGTATTTATCGCGATAGCCCGACTAGTTTTGGGCACAACTGGAGTCTTTAATCATATTATCTATCTGATATTTTCCTATCTATTAAGTTATTTTTAGCGTGCCTACGTATACAACGTAGGCACGCTGCAAGCTGTAATTTTCTATTTAGTTAATCAAAATAGATTTTTGCGCGCAGCGGAGGAACACAACTTAGTTTAGTCAGTCTTTGAAGTTCTAGATACTCAAGACGCCATAGATCTCAAGTTATCTAATCTGGAACTTTACTGTTTATCAAGAACCTCAATACGAATCCGTCTCACGAAAGTTATTATTATATGACTTAAAGCTAAGCAATAAATATTTATATTCTTATCAATAACTGAAACAGTTTCTATGAAAAGTCGTAGAATATTTATTGTTACGTATATAAATATCTGTCGAATATATATTTTTTTTCCACAGCACACTGTCATTTTAGGTCGAATTTTCACTGAAATGCAAAATCAGAACAGTGTGCGCCGGGGGTCACATTCGTCAGACTTAAGTATGGTTTAATACGGTCTAACAAAGTACTACATTACTCGTATCATCAAAAGACGATCGCTTACCATTCTCCCGCCCTTTCCGCTTCTTCTTCCCGCTCGAACTCGAAGACTTGGAAGTCTTCTCCGACTTGTCTTTACTTTTCCAACGGCTCAACATTTTCACTTATTCACAATACTTCGCACTTCACATCTTACACAATACATTGTCCTAACTATTTTCTATCAATTTATTCATTTTAGTTTATGTATATTATCGCACTCACTTCACCGCACTTTTGTGTGATACATCTTCGTAAAATGTTCAAAAAGTCTAAGTTTGTTTAGTTACTTATCGCTGTTACTTGGGTTAGTTATTTGATATGCATTGATTCGTTTATATCAATTCCAGTTTTGTATTATGGAAGTTTTTTTTAGAATTATCGATGCGGACATTAGTCTTTCGTTTACTGTATTTTGACACTCACTGCTTAAAGCTATTTAGAAATATGGTTTTATGAGATATAAATCTAATATTTGACACTAAACCTGTTGGGAAGATATAACGATATTGTAATGCCTTTTTACACTCGCGTCTTGGGGCTTAGTTTGCCGCTTGTGCGCGAATGCAAAATCAGCAATTAAGGTTAGCCATGGGTATGTAGTTTCATATTTACTTCACTCGAATGTCTGTAGCAGACTAGTTTATAGTGAAACATTCTTATTTAATCCAATGTTGGTACGCAATGCCTAGGTTCATAGTTCCGCGCGGTTTTTAGACCGTGATTGTTTCCGATAGTGAACGAAATCGTGCTTTACCAAGATTTGTAATTTTAATTATTTCTGTAATCTTTCATATTACAAATTTTAAGGGAAAGTTAAATTTATGAAAAATCTGTAAGTAAGAAGAATTGTATGTTTTAATGAGATATTGTTTCTAAAAAAAACACAATTGGCAGTCGACAACGCAGATGCAAAAATACCTAATCTGATCTTTTGTCTTTTCATTATTTGTGTAAAGGATATATTGATTTACTAATAGATGGGAAAGTTTCTACGCACAAATACTTTTTTTGTAGATTATTAATTATTGTCTCATCAATGTGCACCTCAAATCAAATTGTATTGTACGGAGGACTAATTATAGAAGTCACTATAAAATCGATGACACGGAGAGCCGAGTGGTCACCACGCGCGAAGCCGCTGTGCGCGACGTGTCGCGGTTTCGATCCCCACGTACGGGCAACATTTGTGCGTTCTACAAATGCTTGTTTTAAGTCTGAGTGCTAGTTGGCAAAAACCGGCAACCTAGTGTGGATGTAGTTTTTTTATTAATATTTGTTAGGTATCTTTAAAATTTCTAGACTTAATCAAAATCGGACAGTGTAGGTTTTTCTCAGTTGAGTTTAGTTTACTCTACTATAATGAAGTTGTTAAAATACAGGAAAAGCTATGTATTTGCTGTACGAAAGAAAAACAATATGTTCCTTAAACAGACTGCTAAGCTATTCTCAGTGATTAACTAACTGTCATGGACTTTCGCGATAATTAGGTAATACGAATATAATTAGGCAATATTGTCACTAATTAATCGTATTGTCCATTGCCTGGTACTATTAGGGTTAACGAATGAGCGTTGAGATATATTACCAAGTTAGTGACAAGTAGCCTTTATCGTAGCCAACAAAAGGCATTGTAGTCATACAGCCATAACATTATTATAAAACGTCCACATTAATCTCCAGAATAGGTAATCTTTTATAACTGCATGTAGCAACGAGTAGTGCATGTTTTACATAGCAGTGGTTACGAATAGATTTTCACTTACTACGTTCTACGAAAGCCTACGCGGAGGCCTACGAACGTAGCTAATTCAGACTAGCTATTAAGTTTTTTCCATATGGACAATTAACTAAATGGATGAAGTCAAACATTTACAAATAAAGTAATAATAAATCCTTACACGAAAACTCTGACCAGTCCTTTGCAAAAAATAAAACGTTGGAAACAAATTATCTAGTAGTTCAAGGTAGAGTTACTTTGCTACCGCCCCTAAGGTAGAAACTGAAGGCGTCAGGCAAAGGAGTAAACTAGGCTTAATAATACATGTAAAGCCGTGTGGGACGACACGATCTTATATATTATTAATAACCTTGTCTCCCTGTGTATACAATGTAAGAGCCTATCTTTTTAAAGTACTCCATGGTCATTTACAATTTAAACCCTCTGGTTTTATGTAGGCACCAGTTCACATACAATACTAAAGAAATTATAAACGAAGTTTTAGGAGAAACCTACAAAAGAAAACAAAAAATCATTCGTGTTTATAAAGCCGCTCTCCTTTCTATTCAAATGCTCTACAATTTGATTTAAATCTCCTAACGAGCGAACTTAAGTAGAAAGGTGCTTCATCGATTGCTTATTAAACCTGCTTTGGTACTCTCAAGTATCTTTAGACAGGTATAACTCGTAAAACCCATTTGAAATGTACGATATCATTTGCGAACAAGTAGAGTATTGGCAGGAACTAGGGTACCCCTGTAACACGTTTCACGTCTGTTATCGTTCGATTTTCTTGCCGGGTTCCTGGTTCGTGGTACAGGGTCCCGTGTTTTATTAATGCGCCATCTGTTGCAACAGCCCCGCGGTTCGTAGAGATCTGCTGCACTAAAGCTTTCCCGTATTGCACGAGGAGCGGCGACACTGGCACACTTTACTTAGGAAAATTGTGCGAAGTAAACAAATAATTTGAATAATGTGTAAATCGAGCAGAGTGATTTATTTCGTGTATACAGAACAGTAGAATTTGAATTTATTTTTATTAAGTCAAGGTTCTCTTTACCTGTTTTAATTTTTATTACTCTGGCAGCACTGTCAGCGTAGTAGCTGTGTCATGTAAAGTGATTTATGATCTCCCATATTTTATGAGGATTTCATCGCGTAATATTAATGTTAATCGCGTATTTGGCCTCAATAACAGTAAAATAAGAGTATTCTAAGTGGTGGTGTAAACAAATCAAAGTATAAACATTTTCAAGTAATATATGAGTGAGTGTAGAAATAAATAATTGATTTGCTGAACTAAATAGACTTCTGAACAATAATTAATTATATTCTACAGTGACTTTAAATAATCTGAATTTCATCTTCTACGGCTTCAACATCTAGTAAAAATTCAATTATATTATTTTCTCTCGGAAAAGCTAAGTGCGCCATAACGTCATTGATTTTTCAACCCAACATGGCGCGGAAATGATGGAAAACAATTGACAATGTTTATTTTTTTTCGCTAGTGTGAACTTTGCTGCGAACATTATACAAAGTAATATCGTCTAATTCGGGTGTGAGCAGAGTTGTGCTTAGGTCAAGCTCAAATTAGGCCATTTTGACTTCTGATGCAGTATTGATTTTATGCTAAAAATGGAATTGGTTAATTGCATTTAGTGAGACTGCGCGCGCCTGTGTTCAGCGTTATCATCTAGATCCGATACAAATACGACATTTTGGTTAAAAACTATTATATTCGTGGTACGTTTCTATTCGTGAGCAAATATGAACTTCTCGGTGTGAAGATAATTTGGACAATATATTGGTTTAAGAGTATTCTTCAAGGGTAAAATATTTTCTGATTGAATGTTTGGTATAAGGGCAGACATTGTTTTTATTTAAATATTGGTAATGTTGTTTCATACATTTGGAGCAATAGTTTTGTGCGTAGATTAAATCAAGTGTGCTATTGCGTTGTTAACAAATATACGGGTTACGGCGTATATTGCATTTATTACGCATGCCATTTAGGGATGTCGATTTTGGTAAAAGAATAAGAATATTTAACGTCTACAGTTGCGAATTTTGATAGACCGAATTGTCTTGCACTGTACATAATCATCTGACATCCATATTACTTTAAAAATATAAATATATTTAGCTTTATACTAAACTAAAAAAAACTTTTTTAGGCCATATTCTACGACTTAAATGAATAGTTTAACTTATAACTTCAATACAAATTTAAATTTATAAGAAATAACATTACAATCGTTACAATATGAGTACGAAACGTTATAAAGCGTCTATTGAAACAGTCCAAATTGTGCGGCGTCATAGGGGGGCAGCCATGTTGTATTTAGTACACTAATATGGCGGCTTAAGGTCAGAACAAACTTTAAACTATAGCTCAAATGTATATCCAACATTGCAAATATACGCCAGTTTTACAAATGAATGTAATTTTGTGTTGATTAAGTAATTTGAGTTATGTAGGTAAATGGTTTTCTTTTCTTATGCATGATGTATGCGCTCTTTATTTCGTCAAGCTTTGTTTTAATTGAACGGTATTAAGTGTAAGTATTTATGTGTGTTGATTATCAACAGTTCCCATGTAAGTGTTAGTGTGTTATTAGTAAGCCCCTGTTTCGGTTTCGATTTTTTGCCAATCCCAAAAGAAATATGAGAATCATACCAATATATCAATGTTATTTCTAACATCACTCTACCTTCGCTCTATTTTTACAATAAAACATTGTAGTTACGTTGCTAAAAGCTGCAACTACGCATAACTTATCTAATTAAACTAAAATGCTCTCATTGACTTGAAACAAATTGACTCTCCTTGAATTTGCCATAAATTTGAGAGGGATTGTTTTTTGGTAATTGTTCTCTTATAAAATCAATATAAAACTATGTTTCATTAAGTAAAAGATTGGCAATATACACCTTATCAGAATTTTGAACTTAAAGGATATCACTTTTGCAGTATTGCCCTGGTTTTAAATTAAAGGATTTCACTTTTGCAAATTCACCTTTCTCTTTGGTAAGAATAAAATTGTAAAACATAGATTTTGAATTGAGGTTTAGAAAGGAATATCAATTAAAACACAGTCTTATTTTGGTGTACACTCCTAGCCAATAGCATTAAATCATCAGATTACTGTGTTGTGTCTATGCAAAAAAGTTCAATACAGCAATGTTTTGTTTTGATAACATAGTCATGAAACTGAAATTAGATTAGGCTGTATTTTGTGCATAACTCATTTCAAATGATATTCTTCATGCTATTTTGAAAGTATACTTCAAAAGGATACATTTCTTAGGAACTTTATTATGTTCCTATAAAATGTAGAGTCCTCCAAAGACCACTATCAAAATAGTATGTTAAATTCATCTGATATGCTATGTACAGAGCACAGTCAAACACATAAAAGTATATAATAATATGATAAATCACTGGCTTTATTGTGAAATCAAAACATGAATGTTTTCCAAACTCTTCCATTGACACACTATACAGAATTCTGATAATATACAGATTTACCAAAATTTCTGTCTTTATGCTTTTTGGATTTCCCAATTTTTGATTAATAAAAGCAAAGAAGTATAAATACACTCATTATGATAAAAAATTGCTACCTGGAATTGCAAAAAGATATTTTTAAATGCATAGTGAAGAATACACAGAATAATAAAAAATAAAGAGAAGCTCTTACCTATTGCAAATTGAATCTAAGTTAAGTCTAGGTCCAATTTTCATATTGCATTTCCTCAATAACTCACAATATGAAGATTATTATTATTCATTAATATTAGAAATAACTAGTCACTTCAGTCAATCAATAAGAATTAATCACTTACTTTTAAGCCTTGCAATGGCAAAACAGAACTATTTGGCTCTATTTTTCAATTTAGAAACACAAACTTTAAACAGAACTTCTAACACACGGGCACTAAGCTTAGGTATTTATGTATGGAATTATTGTAAGCACTGTATGTTGTTTTTGCTACAGTTTTATGTAACAAACTCAACATATTTATGATAGTAACAATATGTGTGTAGTATATAATAAATGTGTCCACATCCATTTTAAATGTAAGCAATATGTGTATTATCTATGCTTCATAAATGTTCCCTTGTTCTTCCTTCTGTCCTCTTTTCTATAAAACCTTCAAACAATGCTTAGATCTATTTAATGTGCTTTTGTCAATCTGCTTCACCCTGTACAACTCCATAGGTTTCAAAGCCTACCACTACCTTTCCAAGTAAACTATTGTGTTTTTAGAACTCAAATACATTCCAAAACTACAATAGTTAAAACCTACTTATTTAGTAATCATATAAAATCTGATCTAAAAAGTCACATAGACAACTTGCATTAAAATAATTATTTTTTTAGGAGAAACTACTTTTAAAACACAGATACTAATATAATAAATTGAATCTGTGTTTGAAACTACATTTCCAGAAAATAAATTCACAATCTACATATAAAATGCTAAGAAAATAATGTGCTAATGCTTAAAAAAATAGAAGATAATATTTTTTTATAATAGGGAGAGGAAATTTTTGTGCTCTACAATTCAAAATATTATTGTTTAAAATAATATGATACATACTTGTGAAATTTACCAATCCTAAAACTCTTTTAATATAAATATCTTAATTGAAAACTGTGCATGTCACCAATTGATGTAAGCTTTAGATTTTCAAATGATTGTATCCCCAAATGTGCAAAATAAACCAAAAAAGTATAAGTTGTGTGTTTCCTATGTGCTCTCATTCCTGCTTATGTCTTCCTTCATATAGAGCCATCCTTACTAGTAGTAACAGCATTTATTTTTAAGTTGGCTTATTTTTAAAGTATTATTATGCCTATTTAATTAGCTCAAATTCAAATACAACTCTGAAAAAATGATTGATTTCCAAAAGAGCTAAGTTACATTGTTTATTTTTATTTGGCAAAATAAATTTCTTTTTGTTTTTGTAATTCAGTCAAAATATTATTAAAATGATTAATATAAATTTATTTTAAAATGTTTTTACGTTATGTCTTATTTTTGATTATTTTATGCCTATCATATAATTTATATTGTTGTATTTAGTAACATGGTAATGCATGCCAAAGGTATATTGTGTTAAGTAGATCACTTTTGGGCAAAACGTTTTATTTTTTTGAAATGTTATTTTGCAATAAATAAATGTGTTAGATGCTTCTGGAGCAGGCTGTTTTATTTATTTGCTTATTCATTGAATTAGATGTAAGAAATATTAATGATGATACAAATTGTATGTGTTTAATAATGGTTAGTATTGATTCGTGTTGGAACTGCTAGTACTATTTCCCTCAATGTTCTGGCAATACGCCATCTAACAGTTTGCAAGCGAACTATTTAAGGGATGCACTTTGCAACTTCCCGGTCCGCAGTTCCTCCATTTTCACGCAGAGGGCGCTGTTAGTAGCGCCAGCTCGCAAGACCGCCGAGCCGATCAAACAGATTTGCCTTAAACATTACGCGATTGCTTGAAAGTTGTAAAAATAAACACATGAATATTTCACAAAACTTTCAACCGATAAAAATCTTTGTATTAAATAGAAATTACGTGTTTACGTTGAATAGGTTTGATCATCTCGAGGGTCTGTGAGAGAAATTAATATCAATGTAAAAACATTTCGGAAAATCCCAAATTACTTGTGATTTAGGTATAGACATTATTTGTCATTAATATGTGAATACGCATTAGGTAGGCAATAGGTATTGTTATATTTTTTGCTTTGCAGGAAAACTGACGACAGCTCCATCTCATGAAAATTCAGCGCTTCAACTGCAGTTGCATCGTGTAGTTTAGTAGTTCCGCCTGAAAACGACAGGTGGCGTGTCGTCGCTACCCAAGATTTTCCCGTGAGTTTAATTGATATTCTTTCACAAAATATATTACTAATTGATTATTTTGATTAGGCATTGATATAAAAAGTGGAAATATATCGCCTTAAAATGTAAATTAGGTTTTGTAAAAATTAAAAAAGGTTTTCCTGATCAGCGCCATCTGTCGGTGTTTTCGACCAAATGCTTGCTAGCTTTTCCCGTTCACTGACTTTGACAGTGTGCAATTTATACGGAGATATTAGGGAAAATAATAGTTTTTTAATGAAAATTGTGTGAAACCAGTGTGAGATATGTATTCTGCGTGTGTATGTTAATGTGTTATTGTATTAACCCTCGATAGGTAGCTCCTTCAAAAGGATCGGGAAAGCGTGATTTTTATATTTTCGTTTTAAGTTACGGTTTATGAGATAGATGGCGGGTTTAAAGGTTTTGTATGTGACAGTAAGTAACTTTACGGTTTCACAATGAGAATGTTTAGTGTTAATGTGCCTTTTATAAAAAAAAATAGAATGCCTCGTTTATATGTGTTTATAGTGTAGTAATAATTTAATAAAAAAAATATTGAAAATAAAAGTACCTTAAGTAACAAAATATATTAAAAAATGATTCTTTTATTAAAAATATAATTTATTAAAATATAGATACTAACTACTGCGGCCCGTTCTGTCGAGAGTATATCTAAAACACACTACACGCACACTAGAATTGGCTACTATTGTGAATATAAATCAATATTACAATAAAAATAATAAGCTATCCAAAAATTTTACTAGGATTGAAAAAGTAAATTGAAAATTTTAAAATTCTACTTTATAGGAAAAGTCTATATTGAGCTTTTTTACCACTTTCGCGAAGCAAAAAAAACTACAATAACCCAGACTAGACTAGCACTTAGACTTTGCACAAAGCGTAAACGTGCCCTCGACAGGCGTTTGCTTTGATAAGGGAACGAGTCAGACGTAGGTTCAGGCCTTCGCTTATGTTATTTTTTTATTTGTGTGAGTTGTGCACGCAAAAAAAGAGATAAGAAGTAAAAAATTAAGTCACTCTAAAGTATCAAATATTAAGCCAAACATGACTTAAAGAGGCGCTCTTCTATCGGCATCAAAATTAAGATAAAAAGTATTCATTCCAAGTAGGCCTTTTTCAGGCACTTTCGAAATTTTAGTTCTTAATTAATAAAAATATGTTAACGGGCTAGCGGTGACGGTATGGCGGCCGGCGGCGTACCGCGTTATAAAGGCATCATTTAAGTGCATTTTAATCTGTAGATAGCGCCTTGATAGCCCCTATTCATTATAAAGAAGTTTGTTTGCACATGCAAATGCGCGTTTGTTATGCATCGAGGCGACTCCTGTAAAATACAGTATGGATTAATTTAGTAAAATGATATTAGCTAAAGAAAAATCTTTTAATTTTGTTGACAAAAACAGGATCTACTTTCGTTATTAATCCTTTCAACTTACTTTGAGCAGATACGTGAAATACTTTTTACTTGTTAGGGTAATTATTTTTGTCACTCATCACTCAAGATCACAAAAATGAAATAGTAAACTCTTCATTTTTTATAAACCAGAAAGGATTTTAATTGAACTTTTTAGAACAATAGGGGTTTCGTACAAAATTGGTTCATTAGTTATTGCACGTCAGCGACCCCCGCACGTCACGTGTTCGGTTGCCGGCATCGTTACACGAGACGCAATATTTTTAACGAGTCTGCCTTTTGTGATGCGATATTCATACTGCGCGGCGTACGCGCTTTAAGCGAAATACGTGAAATTCATAGTGATGCGGTTTTTATTAATATCTGTTGCATAGAAACAGATACGATTATTTTGTTCTGCTGATTAATTAAGGGTGATATTAGCTTTTCATTAACCTATACTTTCAGTTATTTATTATTCATCTAATTCGTTTAATATACCTAAAGTTAGATATATTTACTAACTAGCTGTTGCCCGCGACTTCGCTCGCGCAAATATCAGATTTAGTGGCAAAAGCATAACCCCTCTCTGACGCAGTCGGTTAAAGAGTAGCCTATGTGTTATTCCACGGCGCCAGTTAATTTCATACCAAATTTCATCAAAATTGATTTAGCCGTTTGAGCGTGAAAGAGTAACAAACATCCATACATCCATACTTACAAACTTTCACGTTTATAATATAAGTATAGATAATTCTTTTTCAGATCGGTTTTTTATGATTAATTAACTATAGCTAATGTAGAACGTATCTTGTCATTCATGAAATATTGGTATCTTTCTTATACATGATTTTACAACACTGAACAATAGATACTTAATGATAGATGCATAGACACAGGTATCCCTTAATTATTAATTAGATAAGGGCGTTTAATCTAACTGATTTAAATGATAAAATAACACCAAAGTTTTATATTTTAAGCAATAATTTAATTAAAATACCACTCTCCCAAAATCTTGCTAGGAAAATTAAGTTTAAATTTTCTAATTTCAAGGAAAATCTAAACATACTTTCATTTCCATGTCATAAATACATTAGCATGAAGTTAGAATATTCTGAAATTCTAAATGGAACATCTGAAGGCTTTGTGGTCGTAACAATATATAAACAAAAGTGCTTCATAATACAGGGCGCCATCTTTGTAATTATACTTAGTTGTTCAGACAGTCTATTGTCAGTAACAATGCTAGCTTGCTGAGGTCGTTAACCAGTTACATAGTTAAGGAGTTATCGCCCCTAGCAGCATTTTATTCGACTTCATAAATTTCAAATTTCTTTCACATTTCTCATGTTTTATTTATGTTTGATTAATGTAATTAAACTCTTGGATTTATGCCTCTCGTTTACTGAAATACATTTAAACTTTTGTAGGACATTGTTAAATTCTTTATCATTTTATCAACAATATTTCCATCTCTATTTTAATGTACTACGTAATATATTACGTAACGTTTGTAATAGTCTTACACAGAGCTTAGCTTTGACGATTTCAATATATATCGTTATCAGCAATATTCTAACATGATTGAAACGCCACAGAGTATATACGAGCAACGATGGCCTTTAAAGATCCCTCACGTCTTGCTAAGCAGATTACATCCCTCAAAGAATATATTATATTGCATAATACTAGTTTACTACTGTGGCTTCATACTCATTCAGAAATATCAATAGGCCACCAGCATATTACTTTTGTTAAAAAAACGTCTTTCAAAGAAAATCCTTTGATGTGATTTGATTAACTTTATGCAGACTTCAGCCTTTTTAAAAACGTTGCTAAACGATGTTACAAATATTAAGTTAGAGACCCTAGATATGCCCAGATAAAATATAATAGATTTTTTTAATAGATGCTATTCACTTTTCGATTTCAAGACAATTACAAATATTTACGATAGTGAGAAAGATACCCACATCACAAACAGTAATTATGTATATTCTTAAAGAAAGACGTGAATGACATAAAAACAACTCCGGTAAATGGAAATAGAAATCTCCGATAGACCAGCCTCGTCCGGATGAAAGACAATCGCGCACCGAAGCGAACGTACTTAAAATGGCCAACTAGCGTTAACAATGCTCGCTGAAAAAGGAAAACTAGATGTCTAGGTATTTTCAAACCCCACTTGGGTAAGCTGGTTGGAAAAACAGTATTAAAGCTTTTGTTTTAAGAGTGAATTAGATTCTCGCCATTGGAGCGTATAGATACATATGTATGTGTATAAATGGACTGAAAGCATCTGTAGTAGTTTATGGAACACTCTACTTCAAAAAATATCCTTAAATATGTTTTTATATGATGGATTTCTGATTAATTTATAACAAAAATATTGCGCTCCATTCACTAATTTAATCCCTTAATAAGGCATCATTTTCTGATAACTTTAATATTCTAAAGTTGAGTGCATTCAAATTTATTTAAAAACCAGATTATATTTAGAAATTCCTACTCATTGTTGAGAACAGGTTGAGCAAAACTCAATTATGCCCGCGAGTAAAAACGTTTGATAAATTTTAAAAGCAAAACTTGAACAAAATAGAAATCAGAAATATTTTATCTCAATTTCAGATCTTTGGTAGACAGTATTTTATGAGTTAAGTTTTCTAAGCGGCTCAAGAAGCTCGGCATCGTGTCACAAACACGAGTCTTGCGGCCATTCCCCGTAACTACTACGCTCGCACTGAACCAAAAAATAAGTAGAAAAACTTATTGCTCATTTTGAATTACGTTTTCTTATTTTTAATTTCCCACATTTAGAAAAGGAAATAATTTGTGCAACTATTTTGAAGGTACCGACCTAACTTACATGATTTTGTCTAAATGACCTCTGCATAAAGATAATTAAGTTTTGCTAACGCTAGCAAATAAAAAAAGGCTAAAAATGCTTGCCTTTTTCAGGCGTAGGGCCTGAAAAAGGTAAGTATTTTCGACAGCGTAAATTACATTCGCATAGGGTCTAAGAAGAAGTAACTAATTGTATTAATCTACGTCTTACCGACTTTACAAACTCTCCATTTTGCATTTAAATGCAAGAATTGGTGGCAGAATGGAGTTTACAAGGAGCCGTTGGGAGTTAGTCGTGCGCTCAAGATGCCGCCCGAGGAAATCGTAGGAAATACTCGGTTTTAGATAAATACCGGTTACATGCGACACTGACGTCTGCCTATTCGAAATAAAAACCTTTTGATTTTCTTTTTTTTTTGCCGGAAGACTATTGTAGCGAGAACTTAAGAAATATTCTTGCGTAATCTTAACAAAACACTCTCACAAAAATAGTTAAGTTGTTAGTGGTAGTACCAGTGTATTATAAGTTGATTACGTCGTAGTAGACAGCATATTTTATTATTTAATGATGTGCAATTTTTAGATAGTTTAATAAAAATATTGCGACTAGTTACCTAAAAACGTTTATAAAATAATATTATGCTGAAGTTAACTTTATTCTAGTAGGAGTAAGCTACAACCCAAACTTATTGCAAATATTTCAAAAGCTGCGAAATAGTTGAGACTCTTTTTCGAAAAATCCTTGTGAAATCGTTTCACTCGGTCAAAGTCACGCATTGCAACGAGATATTTCTCGGTCGTTCCCGTTAGCTCGTTGTGAAGCGCCTGAAAATATGTTGTTATTTTCATCTGGCATGCTTCAAGTTCAAATAATGTTTCCAACTTCATTTCTATCTCATTGTCATCGTTTTGTATAATCATTGCTCTACATATTTATTACTCCAAACAACATTTTGTAGCACAGTTTCCAAATTAAACCATTGTTTAACATCAGCATTCAAACTTCTAGAAAATTTCTGCAATTTAAAAAGTTATAAGCGTTGTTGATTTTGTGTATAAAGGAAAGTTGAAATAGAGTCTTTATACAATCTACGGCGAGGGAAATTAATTACTTTACTTGCATTACTGTTCATAATTTTGTTTTTGTTTCTCGTACTTAGTATGAAATGTTAGTAAACACTTGGGTATTTCTGCAGGCTCGGCGGGGACATCAAAGGCTAGGAAACCAATTGACTCGAGCTTCGGCTGATGAAAGTGACTAATCAAAATGATTAATACCGTAAGTGGAATATTAATTCACCCGATACTGAGTGTTTCAAGTAAATTGAAATGCTACTGTTATTTAGTTTACGGTTAGGTGTGCATTTCCCAATTATTTTTGTAACCTGATTTCTGTTTTTAACATTTTTTTTGTTATGGATTATGGCGCTACAATGTTTTCACGTATTCGTAATTATTTGGTATGCTTTATTAATAGACTTAACGACTTAAAGCTTACAGTTATGTTATTAAATTTCAAATTTATGTAATATACTGAATGGTTCTTCATAAAATCGAAATAATAACTTCATTAATAAATAATAGTATAAATTTTTAATAACCAGCATAAACGTTAATGAAGCCGCGTCTCTATAATATTAATGTATAATTCATTTTAAAACAAAATAATATACAATCAGAAGCGCGAAACATAATTTACGTTTTAACTTTAAAATAACTAAACTATTAATGTGGCTGACCTACTTTAGGAGTTAATGTTAAGAACAAAACATTGCATGAAATTGTTTACGCGAAAACTTACTTAAGCTTTTAAAACTGTGCTTTAAAAATGGCGGTGTGTATAAAACCGAGTAAAAAGTTTTAGGTTAATGTTGTTTTATGGCGACAGGCGAGATGTTATAATGGCATATCGTTTTGCAGGTGGGGATGGAAGCTGGGACCGTGTGAATTCGACGTGCGAGCCGTGATCGCCCGATTTCCGCTGAACAAATTGACTAATCAACGCGAGGATTAGGTAAGTGGATTTTTGCCGTCTTTGCATTTTTTTTGCCGGTAGGTTTTTTCTTTGTAACGAATGTGTATTAAAATTGAAGAGGTTTTATTTTTTTCTGAATTCGACCCTTTTAAATAAACGTGGGGTTCGTTTCTAAATTTGTTGAAAATTATTCGTATACCTAATTAGAAATCAGATTGTTTTTTTAATGAAAAGTATTGGAAAATTGTATAATTTTATTATCTCGGAGAACCCTAGGTACATTTTTTAACCCGAGAAAACCTCGTGAACTTTCTCCGCCCTTAAGAAGGCGAAAAAAAAGCGAAGGGAGGGGTATGCCGGCAAAACCACCGGAGTGCCCCTCCCTGGCCTTTTACCGAAAAATACGTAGGACGTAACAAAAACCCTTGTGACCTTAAGTATCATCTATTGCATAATTTATCAGAATACAGGCTATTCGTATAAAAAGCCTCATATTTAAGTCACCTAGAAGATGGAGCCAAAACGATAGGTATGACTTAAGATGAGTTATAACGGCGTTTATTAAGGTAAAGCTTACTTTACGGCGAGTAATTAAAAAGGGATAAAATATTGCTCCGCTCTCATTAGATTATGTTATCTTTTTTGTGACGCTCATGGAACATGCGTACCGGGTAATTTCGGAATTCACTATTATACAGAGGAAAATAAGAAATTAAGAAATATCGCTTTCATATTTTTACGGTTACATATTTATGATACAAAAATGAGTTTCATTATTAGATCCTTACAATTAAGACTTCTAGCTTTCCATGTATTTTCAACGATGTGTTTCTTAACTATGAAGCCTGCACGTTTTTACTACTCATAAAATTCTAATAATATGATAATAAATATCTACATAAGGCATATAATAATATATATTGCCTACCAAAATATTTGAATGAAATAAATTTATTATTCCCTTTACTTTGTCTTTATTTTCTCATCTAAACATGTATTAAACCAAAGCCACACATAACACTAATTTCCATAGACAGTTCAGAAGACTTTGATTACGCCGCAAACTACAATTTAAATGACAATAGTGTATTACCATACAGGTCAAAGACAACAAAAGAGACCGCAGTGTTAAAGGGTAGAAAATCAATGGAAGTGAGCACGTACAGAGCGTGGAGACTGAACTTCCCCGTCAAGACGAACAATTTCAGTTGATATTCGAAATTTCGGTATTGACTTTAAAACGTTTCGTTGTATTATTCAAGTTCATTTGAAATACGGAGCGCGGTCTGTACCGATAAAACCGCAGTTAACTTTTGCGGTCGGTGAAATTGCCAACTAGCTATTAATTTAATAAATATTTTATTTCTTTAGCGTATTCCGGACGTTTTCTTTAAATTATTAAATAGTACTAGAACGTCTATTAAAATATTAGGGTGATTAAACCATAGAAGAAGCGATTACTTATTGAATTGGAGAAGTATTTTAAAATTAAAGTTATAATTATATCGAGAAGGAAAAATTAACTTTAGATTCCACGTAGTTAAAAATACCGATCTTAATTTAGCGTGGGAGTTTCGCTCGGAAGGGTGAGGCTAGACTTTTCACCAGACTGTGCAACCTTCACGTAATACGTTGAACGTACGCTTGTTACTACGCTTTTTTTTCAATACACGATAACCTATAACATTTTTTTTACTGTGATATAAAAAAGCATACAAAAAATATACATCAAATGCTTTACTATGATTGTGTGACGTGACCTATTTTAAATAAAGAATCAATTAATATAAAAATATTTTTATGCTAGCTATAATAATCTCTCTAGGCAAGCTAATTAATTAGCAAAAATTTTTTTTAACATAAAAATAAAATTTATTTATTAAGAATTCGGGGCCCGACAATTAATTCGATACTTTATACAAGTACAAGAATTATAATTTATAATTATTATGTCATGTATAACCTAATTAACATAATTACTCCGAGTGTTTATTTATATTTGTTAATTACATAACTTTAGTATTGATATCGGTAATTTTGCAACGATTACGAAAGGTTTTCGCAAGATAATTATCCAAATATTTGGTTGTAGATTTCATTACACAATATTTATTTTTCGCACAAAAGAAATTTACCATATATTTAATTGTAGAACATTTTAATAATATTTCCTAAATTTTCTGTATTTTCCTAGAACTTAAATATTCTACGGTTACGTGTCTGGTATAAAATAATTAAGATAAATACGTTTTTCTCATTTTTAATATTTAAAAGTGATGTAGATGTGTCTGTGAGGTCGTAACATTTCGGCGTATTATTTTACATGGGGATCGGGGCACTCTAACCTAAAATCAATACTAAAATAAGGCGCGGCATTCGTAACGTAGATACGCAAGGAACGTATAATTTAATTTGTATTTATTATAATAATGCGCAAAAACTGGCGCAGTGTCTGAACATTTATGTGTGAGAAGATATATTTCTTAAAACTTTGTGTCTTAATTGTTAAATATTAATGAAAAAAAAAATTCGACAGCCAGGACATTTTTTTTTTCGTTTCTCATTTTGTTTCCTTTTCGTATAATTGTGTGTATCTAAATATATATTTTTTTCAGTACGTATATACTATTTATTTATTTAATTTATTTTAATAATATTAATTATTTTTTTTTAAATGTGATATTAATATAATTTCTATAGAATTAATTGTTTATTTTTAATTAGTTTTTATTAAACTAATTAAAGCAGTAGGTATTAACTCGAAATAAATGATGTTATTAATTGTAGTACTAAGAAATAAATAAATATTTGCCTAAACGTGGACGGGGTTAATACTTTTTTATCCGTTAAATAAATATTGAAAAGAATAATTTATTAAAGAAGTATATGGTACACGCACTGTAGCACTGCAGCCGGTCGTAGTACACATTTGACACCGTAAACACTACGACAATTCACAGAAAACGTTCGGCCTTTGAGTTCCGCACAAAAACAATTCCACATAATAAACGAGTATTAACCCAGAGTACAATGTTCCAAAAAAGTGTCAGCATAGGCCAGATCCCACAACAAATTTTTGCCCAATAAACTTCTTCCCGACACACAAAACTTGTTGGGGAGGACCGTCCGGGTCGGGGACAAATCCGTACTGATACCATGCGGATTATCCACAGGGGCGAATGGGAAAGCGGGATGAAAAAGACCCCCCCCCCCGCGCTCGTACCCCTCCCCGCCCCCTGCTGCGAGTGTGTGTGTTCAAGGTATTCCTGGACACATGGGGCAGCAACCTCTCAAGAATTTTTACTTACCACAGGAGAGGGACCGCGGAGGAAAATCATCGGGGAAAGTGTAGCGAGATTTTCTTTTTTTTTTCTAGTTGTTAACAGTTTTCGCTTGGGTGTGCGAGAATAATAAGAAAATAATGGTGTGAATTATTTCTGTGCAGTGCTTTAGATAAAAATGTATTTTTGAATGTATAGAATTAATAAAAAAATGATCGAATAAAAATGTTTAATCATGAAAAATAAACAAAGTGATTATGTCAAATGAAAAAAAGTATATTATTTTGTTTTTTTTTTTCTATTCAAATCAAATTAAGACAATATAAAAAAATGAAGACGAATTGCTATCTTAAATTTAAATTTATTCGTACATGTGATTCTAATACATTAATATTATAATATACCAACAAAAATATACTCGACTACACTTAAATTATTATGTAATCATTTGGTGTATTATTAAACATGTAACATAAAACATTTAGCAACGCGCTCTTAATATTTCAACTACTCCCATAACAGTGCTCCGAGACGGACAATAATATTATAAATTATCACTTCAAACAATACCATTACCATGGGACATCAAGCACAATGTGAATGACCTAAAGAGATGAACGGAGTTTGCGATACATATTAAAATTTAAGATAATTGACGGCGATCATGCCGTTATATTTACGCATTCGTACTAGATTCTCAATGGCCTAAAGTATTCCAAGTATAGTAAAGTACACTCTCTTAAAGTTTAAGTTTAGGAAGCGAGATAAAATACTTTAAAGCATAGAGCATCGTCTCTCTCTTTCACAAATGCAATAACATTACTTAAAGAGGTGTCGGTGGGCCCTCTGATTCTCTTAAGTAACGGAGGGTGCGTAAGGAGCGTTCACCCAGAGAAGACAATCGATCGATGCTGGTACAATTCCCATGTTGTGATAATTAAATAACTAACCGTGGTGCGAGTGCTGCGGCAGCCCTACTGTACCATTGAGGCATTGAGGCGAGCTAACTGGTGCACGCCTCGCTTAATGTATACTCATACTCATGCATTTATACTATCACAAAGATAACATCTGGATATAGCAATGATCTAAGTCTCTTTAAGATTGTCTTGAAATTTTAAGTCAACTGTAGTATTTGTCAAGTCGTGAATTGCCAAAAAGGAGTTTAAATACAAGGAGGCGCAATTTTTTCTTAAAAAAAGCCGATTTTTTATTTTTTTAGGAAAGCGAGACTCTTAACAAGAAAAATATTTTTTTTAATATTGATATAAAAAAAATCTGCATAACAATCCATACCAAACCGTTATTTTTTGTGTATCGTTTTTCTATTCTACATCATGCGTAAAATCAGTTGTTATAAAGGTGAAAAACTAATTAATATTTCAGTTAACTCCATCGTAATTCGATGACCTTCCTTACAACGACGGTTTCATAACTTGTCTCTTTCAATATTGTGTGAAGTTTCAAAAAATAACTATAAGAGCTTCAGGAATGCAAAAATATTATAATTAATCGCTCGATTACACACGCATTGAATCCAGTGAAACGAAAATGATAATATTTATTCATTTGTAAGCAGATTTTGTGATTAAATCGACGTACACAGGTATCGATATAAATGGTTGTAATTTACACCATTTAAAAGCATTTAATTGACATTTAAATTAAAATGCAGCGGATAATGGCAAAGGCTATTGACTGAAACCATAATATAATCCGTATAGACTGATTTTCGGAATGACTGAATTGTTTGAATTCGATGCTATTCGATGTAATTGCGATTCTATAACAAAAATTAACATTAACTGAACCTGAATTTCTTAAAACTTCGTTTTAATTTAGAAGTTACAATCGGCCCTAAATATCTCAAACAGGTTGGTCCAGACGAAATGCAACGGGTGAGGGAGCACAGGTGGCTAACAGGTTGTTACGATTTCATTGTAGCCCATAATTATGAGATAAGATGGAGCGTAAATTAAACTGGGAACCATCTTGAATTAAACTAGCTCCTTCATTATAATTCTGGTCTTCATTAGTCTTGAATTAATTGTTAATAAGATTTTCATCGGGTTTAAGTTTGTTAGTTTGTTAATGACTTTATCTGTAGGTACTCTTAAATCTTATGAACTAGACTACTATTTCTTAGTATTTTTATTTCTGTAAGTCTGTCCCTGGCTTGCGACATCATCATTATTACTTTTACGTATTCAGTCTGCATACAGATGAGCACGGAGTTATTTTCTGTGCCCGTTCTATTTTTATTTGTATCTTCCTCCATCTTATGAAATGTTTGTTTAGGAAATGCACGCGAACTTTGATGTAAGGGATATGCTTGGGATGTTTCGTAAGTTGTATGTATTATGTATGATTTATTTGAACGCTCTCTTTTGTTTACAAGTGATTTTGGGTCAATTTTATTTGATTTGTTCCGTTCTTTGTCCATGAGTTATTTTTATAAATACTTTTTTTCTGCTATCCTTCTAACCTATTTGAATTTACACATAACATATCGTGACTACACTCTGTCCAAACTAGTTTTTTTTGACACTAGTAAGAAAATATAACAATTAAATTGCAAGCAATTTTTCTAAAAAAATCGTGCTTTAAAAAAGTTAAACTTGTAGATTTGGTGTCATTTTCATATTCAAAACTTAGATTCTAGATTCATTTTCATATTCACTATAAAAAAAGAAGTTTAACGCTATGTTCTATCAGCCATCGGGATTTGATCGGAAGCTTTTACAAAATCGTTTTGGTTCTTTTTTATATCAGTAAAAAAAAATATTTGCTTTTGTTATTATTAAACTGAAATTTACGTTTAAGCTTAGATAAAATATATTAAAGCACACTCAGCTAACGATAAAAACGGAATACGTCACAATACATGTGAACCAGTGACAGAAAAATGTCAGCATGCGTCACCAGGACTTCCATTTCAGTTAAAAAACCGCAACATTTTATTCAAAATAAACTTTTCCCGCAAAAATCAGTCCTAGTAAAGTACTGCCCGTCACTTTATTATAAATTTGACTCGCTGTAAAAATAACTTTCAGTTTGGAAAAAGCATACCAGTTTTTCTGACAAATACGGTATCCATGGCGCTGACATTTAAGGAAGGTACTTATAGCATAAAATAAACAAGCGAGAAAAATGAAACGCGGACGCGTCGCGGCAGGTTTTATTTGATCACCACTCCCGGCGGCTGATTCGTAATAATGAAGTCAGAATTTTAACGGACACCTGCATTTTACAACCTGTGCTTCCTAGCCAATTAATACAATAATTCCAGGCCATTGAACCCGAACGATTGGTCAGAATGTAGCAGTATTTTAGGTATTGTTCGTGTTGTTTTACGAGGACGTATAGCGGAGTTATTGTCGGACGGGCACTCAAAGAGGCACAAAACACTTGGCTCTATTGTTCACACTGCACAAAGCACATCACTGTCTAGCACTTATACGGTTTGATGGAATTAAACTAATATTACGTACGCTTGCGTACCTACATCGGAGAATCTTTAACACTATGCATAAATCATGAATGTATTCTGATTTATATTTTATTCATTTAATATTTGTATGTATTTAAAAGGCTCGTATAAGCTTTAATATTAAAACTAAAAGCTATACTTTGATATTACGTTTCTTAATAAAATTATGTGGTAATGAAAAACCGTACCTAAACTGTGACTTATTACTTTTTAATTATATTTATCAAAATGCTGTTTTTTAAGTTAAACGCAGCAGTAGAGACCTAAAATCCGATGCTACTTCAGATTAATTTTAAGATTTACTTTTAACGTAATTCCCTGTTTAATCTTAGAAACTAAAATGTAAGCTAGATAACTTAATACCGTAAATATAATATACATTATTTTTAAACGCATTTCAAAAAGACACTTATCTACGTAATTTACTTTATAAAATTTATTGTATCTATTCAAGTCGAAAAATTGAATTTACTATCTATCTATCTATTAGAATCGTCAAAAGATTAGACACTACAAGCTAGGAAAAAAAACATAAAGTAAGTACCTCAAGCCACAAAAAGATTATAAATACTTACAGTAGGTACTCTAGGTATATACAGACATCTTTATTTAATAAAATAAGCTATCCACAACCTGTCGTTGTTTTAAAAGGAAATGTCAAGGCAAACATCGAATACTATTAAAACATATTTCTATTCTAACTTAAATAAAATCTAGATCGGCCGGGTAAACGGGAACTGTCACAGGCTTCAGTTCCAACGTAAATAAGAGATGGGCTATCTATCTGTATACGGAGATAGCGGCGAACGTTGTTCCTCTTTGTCACACGAACAGTAATAGTTCTAGAACAATATTGCGGAAAAGAGGCTGTGTTTCAATCAAGAGAATCGATTATAAACATTATATGGTAATATGGAACAGCTATTGCTAAAAATAATACAACAGGCGGAAATGTTAAAGCAATAATGAGTAGAAATATGAATGGTAATTTTTAGGTTGGGTAAGTGTTTTTATTAGGATGCTGTTACAAATTGACAAAAAAAAATATACTTAAATGTTAAAACAGAAACACACTTGATTTGAAGTGATATTTTTCTTTATGTGTAGCAATAAAATAATCATTGGAAAATGTTTGCGGATTTCAGTTAATTTCTTGTTACCAAATATAACAATTTCTCTAAAACCTACAGTGTAACCGTTGATTTGGATATCATTAAATATTGGGTCGCAGAAAAAGTCTTTTCGTATTCTACATACAAATTCATTACATGTTTTTTTAGTTCAACGGGAACTATAATTCATACGTGCTACTTGATTCGTTGGCTTGTTAGGCTATTGTAGGTTGTCCTATAATCTAATCCTGTAGTCTTTTTAATTGTTAGGTAAACCTACAATCAAAACAATTTTGAATGGATCTAAATAGACAATAATGAAAAGGTGCAAGGTTAGGAGGTAATGGTGGACGCATCAAAACTTTTTGACCAAGTTCTTATTTTTTTCTGGGTGGCAAAAGATGAGTAGTTCGGCTTTATCATGTTAAAAGACAATTGCATTAAAAAAAATTGCTAGGACTTCGAAAAGTATGAAATTTTTTCATGCGAAAAAAAACTGTTTAAACGTTGCGATTATTTTTTTCTTTGTAATTCATCGCATCTGTTTATTAATATTAAAACCATTCAGAATAGATTCAAACAGTACAACTAAAGATATTTTACTTAAACATTGCATATGCAAAATAATTTAGGTATACGCGACTGCGACGGAAAGCGAGAAATATTTTTTGACGTATGTTGGTCTCTATTTTTATTTATTTGGCATGCTCTGCAATCTAAACGGTTGGATGGTTTTGGACATAAGAGTATTGAATTGTTGCAGTCATATCGGCTATGGGGAAGCTGTATAGGTAACTATGTATATGGATGTTTGATATGGAGATTTTAATATCGTGTGGATTTCGTCACACATGCATGAGGACGTCCCGGACGCGTCCCTCGCATGTCCTTTTCATGCAAATTTTTATTGTAATGTGCGCATAACATTAGCCCGATTTTGACTCAGTCGGGTAAAAAGTAAACTGACTTAATAAGTAACTAGCATATCAACGCTCAGGCTAAACGGCAAAAATTAAAAACTTAAAACTTTGAAACCCATGCGTCCATTTCTGGTTTGAGTAACCACTAAAAAAAGTTGTGGAATACTAAAAAATGGTTTTGGAAATTCGCCCATTAAAGACGTAAAATAGGGGCTAAGCGTGTGTTAAACTTCGTCAGTTTAAAAGCTAATCCATCAAAATTGCAATCACGAATCACGACTTGGTTAAAAATTAAGAATACCATACTTATGAATTCCTGAAAATCAAAATTCGATAGAGGTGAATATAGAGTTGGGAATTTGTATATTAAATTAATTAGTTTTAGAGTTTTAATAATAAAATTTTATATACAAATAGTTGATTAAAAATAGGCAACCACATGTTATAGCGAATTTCATCGTTAATTAAAATCATGGGTAACTAAAGACTAAACAATTTGCGTTAAATATTATTAAACTAATTAATTAGTTTCGCAGATAAGTTCACAGGTAATAACTGGTCTACCTGTTTTATTTTATTTCCCATTTTGTTCCTCAGGTATTTATTATTAGTTAAAAATACTTTTAACCTACGCTTTTAGAGCTGGATTTTATTTCCTTTGTTACTCATATGTGTGGACACATATGAGTAAAAGTAAATTTAATATTAAAGAATTAAGTGATTTGTCTAGATTTTTAAATAATCCAGGTTGTTAACTTGGATTATTTAAAGAGATTTAATATTATTTTCTACGTTACACGAATATCTTAATTACAATAATCTATGAAAAGGTTTAAATGACGTTTAGACTATTTAATTTATATGTTAGAGAGGATTACAGATATATCACATTATTTATATTATTATTTGCTTTATTTTTTAAATGAAATGCAGGTTCTGCGATGCCTTTGATTCGCGATTGCATTGCATTTCACGGAAAAATAAATAAAATTCCCGACAACAATTCTGCTGTCTCAAGATTCCACTAAAGTTAATTGAACAAATGGTTCAAAAGTAAACACAATACACAAACCCCGACTTAAATCGAAAGATTCTTCTCTAGAGGAAAATTGGCAAGCTACAATAACCCTGCAATTGTAGCTTGCCAATTTTGTATAGAAAAAAGAAAATACAAGAAACAACTCGGTTGAACAAAAGTAAAAAACACTGCGCTGAAAAATGTACTCTAAAATAAAATTGGTTAAAATGTGTGCAGATAATTCATTTTGAAAGTAAAATGAGACGTACCCGTTGTTAACCTTCCATTAGCGATACGAAGTCTTTGTTAAAATTTAATGATTTGCGGTTTCGTCTGGAATCATGTTACGGTTAAATTTTCACGTTACTGAAATACGTTTTCCGTTATACATTGCTGTTGCAATTGTAAGGTGAATTGTAAAGCGTGTGTCAAATGAGGTGTTAAATGTGACCATTACACATTGGAAATAATGCCCAAGTGCTGGCACGGCGAGCGCGCGGGCGGCGCGCGGTCGGCGGAATACCGAGTGAGAATTCGTGTTTGAACCCCACCCGTTGCATTATTGATGTGACCCCCTTCGGGCACATTAATAATCAGCTTAGGTGGCAGGGAGAACAGAAATAGTTATGAGAAAACCTTTTATAATATTCTTTGAACGGAAATTTTATCACAATATTTTTTGATTTAAAAGGACCCTTTTTTATTTAATCGGGATGCTTACAATTGATTTTTATTTTTAAGTAAAAGCTTGCCCGTTTATTTCCAGTTCATGTACATGTTAATGGAGAACTAAGTCCCCTTCTGTTTCTACTCGGACATCATTGGTTGCAATTGGTACACAGTCAAATCATTGACGACAGCGATTTATTAGCAAATTGCATCAATTAGTCAGATTGGTCAGACTAATTAGTTTGATTTCGCTACCGCGTTTGGCAACTGCAGCCATTTTAACAGGTACAGGAAGCGTATCTATAATATGGAAATGCGTATCTACATTAAAAATAAATCACATAACCTGCACGTGATAAATTTTATCTGTAAACCGACTAATGAACATCGCCCCTGCGGCGTTTGGTGCGCGAAACACATATAAAAAACAGCTCTGAAAAATGTTATATTATCAAGCTAAACCGCGATGTTGCACCCGCGCGCTGCGGTCTGCTCGTTTCCATAAAATATGATTTCATCAAAATCAGATTTTGTACGTAATCCTAATCGTTCAATTTTCTAGCCGAGTAAAATGATTTTCTTCGATAGAAAGTAGGGATAGGATAGGTAGGGTATAAAAAGTATGATCCTCTTTAGTCTGTTATACAAACATCGTAGGTATAGGTATGTGACTTTGTCTGAATAGTACAAAATTGATAAAAACGAATTTCTTTCTAGTGCAGTGGGGGCTGACGACATAATTCGGTGACATAACATATAGCAAGATATGACGACACGCGAAATGTTTGATTTACTGTTTATAGAAATTTTAAAAACGATTTTGATTCATTTCTTATGTAGAAGCCTATGTGGCGGCGGCAAACTTTTGGGGATGGTAACAAAATTTAAACTGGAACGTGACCCAACCGAAAATACGTTAGACGGAAGGGGAGTAGACAAAATACAAAACAAAAATATATTGGACGATTTATTGATAAATAAAGTAATTCGTGCAGAATTAATATGTTAACGTACCTAATTGTAGAACCTATGCGTGCACTATGGGTTCTAATAGTGAGTCTGCCTTTGTGGAAGCAAGACAGTGCGTTACAATGCCTGTGGCGTCATCTTGTTTCGAGATGGTATCTGCTAATTGGTCGTCGCCTTAAGCTACGTACGTGTGCCTTTGAAGGGACCTTCAAGGTTTTCACTGACAATGCTCTGTGAGATACATTACGTTTACTAGAAACTGATTGTAGTCTGTAGGTTCTTAGAACTTGAGTTGTGTTCAATTTAATTCAGTAAAGGTCTTATATTTTCCAAAAGTAACCAAGCCTAATACTATTGTAGGTACTTGACAAATATCGGATGAGTCCTAAAGTGGTTCTGTGCAAACATACGACAAATTGGACCGCATCTTAAAAAATACTGAAACAAACTCTAAGGTATGTTTTAAAGTCGAGACAAAAGTATAATATTTTATGTGAGAACAATGCAGCAAGACGTCTAAACTGCTCTTTGGAGAATAAAACTAAAGCAGATTCAAGCAGACGCTGCGACGTCTTGAACTATCCACTTGTAAAATATAATGCTTTCTATCTATAAAATATTATTTCTAATGCATTTTCAGAAATTAATGGAATACATTAAAATGTGCTTCTAGTCCGCCGTTTAAGGTGCCCCGTAACGATTTTTTTTTTTTTGGAAAAGGTAATTCATTTTAAAATTTTAAGGAATAATTTCGACTAATCTCTCATTTTGACCCCATGAAAAATCCATTCATTGGAGTAGCATCGTATAATGCTTAGTTTCCACTGGCAAATACTGAAATTCCTGGCTTGTATTAATACAATAGATCCGTTCACGTTTAACGAGGCAAATGCGAAAGCTAATGAATGGCTGAAACTGCACCGCAAGGCATGATCAGCCGCGTTGTGTAATTAAAACGGTAAGTAGTGCAAACCGTTTTTATGATTAAAACTCTATCTCATTTTAAAGTAGACCGCATGTTGGTCTTATATGAAATGGTTTATAATGTGTAGGTACCTCGTGAAGTAAGCAAAAAGTATTGCTGTCATTAGCAGTACAAAAGAACCATAGGCATAAAAATAAAGTATTTATTTTGCATGTTGGATCTGTGTCCCCGTGTAAGCCTTTAAAAAGAACCGGGTTTCTTCCCTTGAAGTTAGCCCGTGAATTAAAAAAAAAGTATTTTAAATAAAGTTTCTCAGAGGTTCTACCAAGACTGTAATATTTTTAATTTTAAACAAAATGTATCATTTCATGTCCAACTGCCCCTGAAAAGAAATGTCGTAACTTTGTTGGCAACTATTTTAAAGCCAAAAAGTAGAACTATTATGTTACGGCCAAGAACAATGTGACACAAAGTATTATGTAACATCTTTATAAAGCCTACATAAATGTGTGACGAATTGGATATAAAAAGTGTAATAATATTCATGGTGTGATGGAAATTCACGGGTCACAGTCCAAACATACGATGTTAAGTGGAAACAGTTTAGGGCGACCCCTGACATATTAAATTTCAGTCGATTTGTACTGGCGCCAGGTCTTTGGTCGGTTTAGTTAAATTGCATAAAACGGCTGTATCGAACTCTGTCCTTTGTTTTTATTCGATTTACTTTTTTATCAGGACATCTGTAACTGTGTAGGACAATTTCTGTTGAACATTTTACACAAAGGAAAGGAAGATGGTAACTTTTAATTGTATTTAATACAGTTTCAGTCGGTGATGAAAATATTTTAATAAAGTACAATAATATCGCGATAATGTCCCATTTTTGGCTATTTAATATTCTCAATCAAAGCAAAGTATTGACTAAATAAAGACGTCAATAATATTTTGCGGGATGAAGTAACATTTAGATAAATATACAATCTTTAAGGTTCTTTAAGGCACGGTGGAATCCAAAACAAATATTGAGTATTGCGGATTTACTTCTAAGCTTATCAGAAACAATCAGCAACTCAAACGTAGTTTCAGACAGTTTCAGTACATATCTGAGTGTATTGGAGAACTTTTTAATAAACAAAACTTGTAGGTGAGGTTCGAACTGAAGCGACTACTTGCGTCTAATTAATTAGTATATTTAATCTCGTCTGTGAATCTGCAAACCAGTGGCTTGATATTATTAACGAGCAAAGTAAATTAGCTAAAGGCAACAGCTGGGCTAATCACCCCGGATAGGAGACTCGAGTAGCGCACGTAATTTTTTACCCTTTCCCAATTAGCGCAGAAGCTTATTTCAATAACTATAATTAGTTAAAGAATAAATTTTTGGTACGGTTTAGAAACGCGTACAGTTTTTTATTCTTTCTTGTGCGTATTTAATTTTCTGATATTTTTTAATAATTTAAGATAAGATTTGCCGATTTTTAAGAAAATAGAATTTGATCTAAGGTGCCTTGTTATATGGATATGTGCCGTTTAATACGTTATTTAATGACATGACTGTGACTAAGTTAATTATTAGTAACGAATATAATCCCAATGGTTACTTTATACATAAATTTACTTTTTTTATAAATAACAGAAAACTGCTTAATGACCCGAATATTTTTCTGAATCAATCCGACGGCTAGCGCCGCGCTGATTAAGGATTACGAAGCCATAGGGTTCTGGTCGGTTATACGAATAAAATGTACACGTACTATATATACGTATAGAGATTTACATTCCGGGGTGAATACCCTAGTTTCCCCTTCGACCTCGATTCCAGGGTGGGTCGTAAAACGATAACACAACGGCCCCTGTCACTACACTCGACATTTATATAAATATCTACATTTATTAAGATTTTACTGTTCCAAAAACAAGTGAAGATACGATAATTGTACAGATTTCTTTTTTTATTTTAATTAACGAACTCGGAAAAATCCTTTTTATTGCAGTTACGAAGAGAGCGTATATTAAAATACGTTCTCTTCGTAGTTAATAATTCTAGTAAAGGAAACGGATTTTAAAAACGTTAATTAAATATGAAAAGGCATAGAACTCGTACAGCCTCTTTGTTTAACGCGTACGAGCATTCATGCGAATATAAAAATAATTCAGAAAATCCGATGCATTTAAGTCGTATCTCATAATTTTTATGATCTGTTTCATTCAATTTATTAAATTGACGGCTCGATTGCGCTCGCCGTTACCGGCGCTGAATTTTCACGCGTTGGAATTTTTGGTTTTATATTTTTTTTATACAAACACTCAAAAAGCATTTTTTTTGCCTCGTTACAGCATTGATAGTGACTTTAACGATAGTGGTTGTCCATCCATTTATTTTTAGAGTCCCTCTGCGAGTTTGGGGTGTCGAAAACACGTCATTGGTAAAACGTGATACACAGTTATTGTTCGAATGAAATACGACGACTATCCTACATTTAGAACAAACGACGGCTAATGGGTGTGTTATTAACGCACTCGAGCATCTTGTACACGCGACTAGGCTTTGCTGTCGTATTTTAAGTTCAAGGCTAGTGGCAAAGGGTTGTACTTATAGTACACTTCAGTTTCGACGAGCGAGTGCAGACGTTGAACATATTAATAGATCGTCCAAATCCGTCCATCTATTACCATGTAACTAGGTTACGATTATGAATGTTGACAGTGATAGATATGGCACATTTAAATATCTTAAAAAATCGAAGACAGTGGTCATTTTGTGACTGATAAAAAAATGATATGTCGGACAATGCAGCATGCCAATAATAATACGCTACAGTGCCGCATGCCGTGTGCGCGTACCATAAACGCGCAGTCACACAGATCAATATTTTAGTACGCATTCCACCTAGCTATTTAACATTCAAAATGGCCAACAAAATTAGAGGTTGTTGGGAACCTCTAATATATATATACAGCGCCATTCTGGAGGACGGATAGCGCCTGTGCTAACGCAAGTCTGCCTAACTTCGTATAATTTATGCATGAAGATACAGCTTTGACGCGTCATCAAACATCGTGCCTACCACTAACCATCAAAGATATTTAAAACAGAGCACATATTTTTATAAAGTCAGAAAAAAAAACGAATATAAAAATAAGAAATGAAAAAATTAAAAGAATAACTAATCAATAAATAAAAAAAAAACAATAGCTAATTGCCTGACTGAAAATACGACAAATCCACAAACCAAATAACTGTTAGTTTTGGCGAAACACAATTCACAACACCATTAAACATTTGTGTCCGTGTTTTTAATCCGTTGGAAAGCTATTTGATTATTCATGTTATTTTATTGGTCTATAATTGTATTGTATTTTTTATTTTATAAAAAGCCCATTTCGAATGAAATATTACATCAGATACAAGTTTATAAAATTGAGTTTTAAATTCAAAAACGGGTAGGAGTAATTATAAAAGTAAACAACACAACTCGCAAAGGATAGCGCGGAAAATGATTAAAAATTGAATAGAGAGCCCCTAACCCCTTATCGGTTTCGAGCGGAGGTTGTAGAAACTGAGGCTCCCTCGGAACAATTGTTCCAGCGGGCGTTCGGCAACCGGCGGCGCTGATAACGCGAGAATACCATTGCAAATCATCCCACGCGAGATGAATAGCTGGGAATCCAATACAAAATCCGCACGCCACGATCTGCTTCCTACAAATTTAGAACCCTTTCAGGACCCCTTGTTGAGTGCGCTTAATACGTAAACCAATTAAACTTGCAGGTGCACGGGCGAAAAGTTTTCGTAATTGAGTTTCAACTTCAGCACTTCCGTACACGTATCATGCAGTTTTGTGATACATGTTTACGGTTGATATTATTTATACCTCATAGCAACCAAAAATTTTAACACGATACACGAAATTATTTTGATAAAAAAATGTTTTTCAATTTATTTGTTAATTTGATTCTAAAATAAAAATATTTTTATTATTTTTATTAGGGCACTGTTGTTAACTATTTTACTCACGTGCGTCCTTCTGGCACTTTAGATATTTTCCCGAACTCAGACGGAGCTCTCAGTCATGAGCTGTTTACGCGGCGATGTCGCGATTCGAACTGAGAGTTCGGACGAACTCGCTGTATACACGTGACAACAACCGTTTTCGCGCATAAATTAAGAAAAACACTAGGGACTAGGGAGTTAAATGTAATATGCATGAATCCAGAATATTAAGGAAACTGAATATATTTGAGCGCGTATTCGACTCTCCTTTCTAAATTCGAATAAGGATGACTTACGCCTAGTAAAATAAAAAATGGTAATAATAAACTCGGAACCCGTGACTGAATTCAGTTTTAGTTTGCGTTAAATTATAAATCGTAGCAGTGTATATTAGGCAATCAGATTTAATTTATTCACGTAGAAAACTTAAAAAAAAAAATTGGTCATAAAACCTCAGACAGTATTCTAAAAACACATAATTCAAATATCAAACAGCTAAAACTGCACTCAAATATCAAACAGGTTGTTTTAACAATATAATTAATTAACCCAAAATGTTTCGTTTAATAATTGCAAAGCTACAAGCTACACGTTCAATCCCTTAAGGTGACCATTTTAATTAAGTCGTACACTGTTCTGCCTTCGAATTACAAATGAACTGTGAGACATAATGTTTTCCTAGTGCGCCTTCGCCCCGAGGGGACCGATGTTACTCTCGCTCCTCAATTTCATGACTTTAAGGTTGACCTGTTTACATCGTCGCCGTTAATGGTAGACACGATTTAAATATTTTGCTAAAATTCAAGACAAAATTAAACGTTATTTGTCTTACATTTTAATGTAACGCCTTGTGTAAAAATAAAAGTACTTTTTTAAATAGATAAGCCTCAGTTCATTTATTCTTGATTATGAGACTGGTGTTATGTTTATAGCAGGTAATAAATTTGTTAACACTTAAGTTTTCAGCGCATTAGTAAATACATAGTTGAACGGAACTTGAAGTACCTAACAACTTAGGATCGCAGACGGAGTTCCGCCACAAGTTTGAGGTCTAAAAGCAAATGGTACGATAATGCTCACTAGACTGAGTAAGCCTCGCACACATGATAACTACGAGCAAACTAATAAGAATGGTACAGAAAATCCATTCACTATTTCATTAATTAATGTTAAACCGAACTGTAATTAAATAATCAATATTGATTAAATACCGACGACCCTAGGCAAACTGCGCTATGTAAATTAACATGCCTAACTGTATTACGCGACAAAACTAACTGGCGCCGCTACTGACATAATATTCAAATAGTTTTCGATACGTAAATTGTGTTAAAATCCCTTTGCGAGTGCGTCATATGCGTCATGTTAATTACAGCACGCGTAAAAGGTTTTTCAAACGCAAGACACATGGCAGACAGATTGCGTAATGGCTGCATCGCTTAATTTCCATTTGTTTGTCATTGAGGCGACATTTGGAACAAAGCTGTTACGTGAGGAAGGACATCATGTTGCCCTTTGTTACTCAGGCTCTATTGTGACATTTTAGTACCCTAGAATTTGAAGGAACGGGAATATATCTGTACTAGAGAATATGTATATAGGTAGGTACTGAAGGTAGCGCACTTTAAGTATGACTAAGAATATTTTAAGTCAAATAGAAGAATGTTAATCAAAGTCCAGTGGTATAATCATGGATTTTTTTTATTTCACTATACTTTAGCTTGTTACATAGTTTATGCTGTTACCGAGCGACTCACTCAAAATAGTCGTATATATTCCATTGTACCAAACTCATGCTTTATATCAAGTTGCTTGGTGGATGAGCATGATCGAACCCGAAATCTAGCCCGGCGTATCTGTATTCCTGCTTAAGCCGGTACACTGGCTACGTACGGAGTGATGGCTTCAAATGCTAATCCTACACGTTATGCATCCATGTCGTTACGGTGCGCTGCGCATCTTAGTACAACGGGTGAGATGTTAGCGTCGATCCTATGGTGGTCCGGACCGCAACGGTCCGCACGTGACCAGACTATTGTTAGCGATAGCCTGAACCCTAATTGTGTATAGAGACTGTTTACATAACCAGGATTGAATGTCTATGTAATTATTAGGCATCCAAATTCTAGTAGCTATACAATATTGATACATTGCAGCTATTATCCCTTCGTAGAATCGCTCGCATGGTAATAATAGCCGTAGTTATACCCCTAATTATAATTATAGCCAGTAGATATATTTACTGGCCGGTAAATAAATTCTATCGAAGAATAGAATTAGAATTTTCAAACTTCGATTAAATTTGAATTTAGTTAAAATAATATTATTGTTTCACTAGGCCTCGATGTTTTTAAATAACAATACAATTCCTCAACAAAGCGCTGACAAGTACTAAAGACATTTTCTAGCACACCTAAATTTATAACGAAATTCCTAGCCTTATTGTTCCAGGACTTATAATATTATACGAGGAACGTGGTAAAATAGAACGTCATTTTAGTTAAGCAAGCGCAAAGGAAACACCTCAGTGTTAAATCATATTTAAGTGGAAGGCAAGCAAGCCTTGCGTGTCGAAAACGCGCCACACAAGCTTTACATTTTCAATCACACGAGAAAGGTAATTTCCCTCTACGAACACTCGATATATTCTCGTTACAAAGACTTCAAAGACAGTTTCTATCGCGTTTTAGTCGCAAATAAGACCCGTATCGAAGTTTCAACGGTTTCAAAGTAAATCAATTTATTTTATCTTTGAAGACGACAATGATAGAAAATAACTAAAATTCAGCATCGCTTTTTTGCCCCACTTTCGATCTGATTATTTATTTAAAAATAAACTTTTAATATTTAAGTGGAACTTTACTTTGGACAGTCGTCACGGTTTTTACAATTCAAATAAAATTGTTTTGGCATGTTTTTAGGTCACATTATTTGAGAATCTTATGTAACTTTTCGCATCATGAGATCAGGACCACAAAACGAAATTTATTTATTTACATTTATCAAAATTTTCTTCGAAAATCCTCTTTAAAACCGCAAAATCTGAAACTGAAACGTAGCGCAAAAACATTGAATATTTTTTAGTTTTGAAACTATTTTATGTTTTTTTATGATATATTATTTATTTATATGATTTTTCAAGTTTAAATACATTTCTTTGTGAGCATAGGTATACTGAAAGGTCTTATAATTAAACATGTCATACGGTCATACGGGTACATGAGGTCTATGTTCTACTTGATGACATTGATGTACAAATAATATTAAACCTATTGAGTTTATACAAAAGAAATAAAAAGTAAGAAGATTTTATAAAAGGAGAGGAAATATCACATAAAAATCATAATGTTTATATTTTGTCATTTAGAAATATTTGAACTGCCTTATCTATTAAAAATAAACTTAGTCTACGTTTAAAAATACGGTTATTCTGCTCAGTTTTTATACTTTTAGGTAGTTTTTTTATAAATTTTTGGAGCCATTGCCAAATTACTGTTTTTATAAAATGCAGTCTTAGATCGATCTTATAACATTTTTCAAGTCATTTAAAATAGTTACTAAAATACGTTTAAATCATACGATATTCCCATATTCAGTTGAAGATAAAAATACATGTCTAACTGACGCGACTCGACGACGGCCTAAATATTTTAACTTTGTTTAACTTGTCAACGGGGCTATAACGAGAATACCCAAAATAGTTGAAACAACTTGATGCAGAATTTGACTACTTAATGCAGTTCTATGATATGAGAGTGCTTGACTGTCAGCACATCGCGAATACTTAAACCACTTTAAGCATTACGGGATATATTCAACTCCGACTCTCGACTCTTGAATTTAGCCTGACTCTTTGTCAGAATTTTGGCAAGAAATAACTTCAATATTAATATACATTTCATTTCATAGTTCTTGTAATGGGAAATAGCTTTAAGAAAAAATTATACTTAAATCAAACTTTGAATCTTACTAATTTAGTAAAGAATTTGTAGTAAGCAGACTTAATTTATAATTATTTGAAGTAAGCCCATTGTTCTCCACATACATAGCGAAAAAACTAGTTGAGAGTATTCTCTTTGGCACCACTACCACGTAAACTACAAGTATTTGTTTTTGCTCTGTTAATACCTCTAGTAATAAATTTCCAAGTAATATTCTTATAATTTTCTATCACATTATATGTTTGCCTCATAGAAAACAGACGAATATAGCACGTAGTTCTAATACAATCACTGTGCTCTATAATACGCTTACGACAACGTTCTAAAAGCTTGCAATACCACAATATACTTAAACACTTAGTATCCGACACACCTGTCTACGTCCCCAGCTCCGCAAACTCATTTAAACGAAACTAGAAGCGACACGTGACCTGATACTTAAGGCTAATTTAGATAAAGTGAGAAATATCACGGGACGCAATACATGGCGGAGCCGCAAAGCTCAGGTATCAAAAATGATAAGTAATAGCCGGCAATCTAGCGCAAGTCGCACGATGTCTCCCGCCACGTCTCTGCGGGCCTTAATGAAAGATGTTACCAGCAAACTGTTAAATGAATTTCAATCTAGACTTTCAATTACACGTTGTTTACTTATCAGCACAAGTTGTTCTGTGATGAACTCAATTAAAAACAAACAGGATTGTCACAGTGCCGCAGTTGATAAGATTTTTTTTATCAAACAACGCGACAAGGTTTTGTAGAGAAAATTAAAATTAATTTAAGCATTGGTTTCTTTGTTTGGAAACAATTCTCATTTTACTTATTGCAAACCGAGGAGTTCTCCTTTTGCTGTTTGTTTAATGGTTTGTCTGTTCGCTATCTCTGGTATTTGAGGATCGAATATTTATTTTAATTTGAATCGGTTATACTCATATCAATTTTAGTCTGGTGAAGCAATCAGAGGTATCGTTAAAGCCAATTAATTGCATAGAGCTTTAATAGCTATCATTAAAGTATTATTAAATTTTCTACTAGTATCTCACAATGATCTGAAATGGTCAACATTTCAGATCATTGTGCATTGTATTGTATCGGCATCGAAATGGACTATGAGGGGGGAGGGCGGGTGTCCATGAGGATTCCACCGCTATACCAAAAAAAAAATGAAAAAAGGGAAATGGAGTATAATCAGCTTTACTACCGTGCGCCGTCCCGTGCTTTAATCTAGTAACTGCGTCCTAGGGTCTCAACGCCTCTTAAATTAATAGTATTACAGTTGTGAAAAAGAGACAGCGCACTACGTCGAGTATAGCGCTGTCACGTTTCCACACCCTCAATTATATGACTTTCAGAGGTGATGGTACGCCTTGGCTATTCTATTAACACTGTTTGTGCTGTCAATAGCACTGGCTGGGTTTGATTGACGCTTGGAGATGTCAATGCTTTAATTGTTAATTACTGCTGTTTGAGGTTTCTGTTTACTGGGTAGTCTACGTGGCTGGGTGGGGTTACAGAAGATGTGTGTTATTGTAGGTAGGACAACGTATTATGTTATGAGTAGATACAATATGACGTCACATTTTTTACGGTCACCAGCTTCTTCTTATTGTATGTTTAGTGTACAACCTGGTGTAAGAGCCTAAACTACCCGTAGGCCTTATGACGTGGCAAAGAGCAGTCATCGCTGGTTTGCAGCAGATTTGTTTGAAACTTTAATTCTTTAATTTAATTTATTTGTGCAAAAGCAACAAACGGACCAATGAAGGACCTCACACACAAAAGGCATGGATTTTTATGGTTACATTAAAATCCAATCGACGTTACCCCGATTTCATGACATGGCGGGTGAGAGGTATGTTGTAAAATATTAATAAAATTGTAATGTAAGTTTATTAATTAACTTTCGTTTGGGAAACCACCCATTGATGGACACAATGAATTCCAAAATTTTGTCATAAATTACTTTAATTAACCGACTTTAAAGGGACGAAGTTTTCTGAATTCGACCGTATATATGCTGGTTTTTAAGGCTCGTTTTAGAATTTGTCACCTTTAGTGATAGAATAAGTGCATAAATATGTGGCATGCAGTCTGTTCGAGACTCTTTTACGGGCAAACCCCTCAAGCGGCTTAGATAAAATGTTGCACCGGTGTAGCGTGAACTCAAAGAAAGGGCATTCATATGCTTCTTTTTATTTGCGATAACGGATTTCCATGCGGGCGGAGCTGAGGACAAAATATACTATTATGTGTTTTTTTTTTTGTTCCACACTGAATAAATTCACAAGCCGCTTATAATTTTGTTTGTTTAGTTTCGTTTAAGTTACCCTGATTAAATGTTATAGGAGAATGTAAGAACATAAGTAGTAATGTATTTATTCTTAAGACATTATAACTTGCATTCCATTTGACTACAATTTTTTCAGAGTGTCCAAGGAAAGATTAACGACCGCGTGTAAAGTGTTAAAGGGCACGTAGTGACCAGCCATTACTAATTTTCTACATTAACATCTTTTTTATTAATATGGTTGTTTTTGATTGTAGTAAATACTATTGCATCTGATAGGCACCCTTTTCCCTTACTGGTAGGACCCCTGTCTCAATTAACTACGGCAGTAATAGTAGCAGAAATGTAACAATTAGAAGTTTGGTCAAAAAATACGAAAAAGTCTCATAAATCAAAAAACAACAAAAAATCGTGGAACAAAATATCTATACTATAATAAAAATGGTCGGGGTCAAATTCTGTACATTGAAGATACTTAAAAAAAAATGAGTGGGGGGCGTTTTATTATCGATACTGAAGTATAAAATGCAATTAAAAAAATTTTTGTCTGTCTGTCTGTCTGCCTGTATCTTGAACGCGAATCACGCAAAAACTACTGAACGGATTTTGATGAAACTTGGTATAGTTATAGTACCTACTCCGAGGAAGGATCATATCTACTTTTCATCCCGGAAACCGATACAGGGGGGGAGGGAGGAGAGGTGAAAGTCCCTCCCGCATCACGTAAAATCTACGAACTCAATGCAGACAATGTTTATACACAAAAATTATACGCAACTTGAGGTATAACTTAGTCTTTGTTTGATCAAAATCGGTTCACTCTACCAAAAGATATGATTAATTAAGTGAATTCAAGAAGTAAAATAATTACGTTACGCAATTCAGTGTAGTACTTGCAACGACATCTTATGACAAAAAATAGAACTAATGTTGATAGATAAATTCTAAATCCGATAGATGGCGTTGTGCAAATTTCGTCGTTTTCTGAATCGCGGTGTTAAGATTTGACACCATTATATTATTGCTGAAGGTCGGGCTAACATAAATACTATAATAGTTACCACTAACATAAATACTATAATAGTCAATAATAGTTACCACCGCCATCTATTATCTACGCCCAAAGTAACACCACAAACTGCCGTTTTGATATACTAGATGGCGCAGTCACGATGACGTCATATTTCTGAATCGCGGTGTTAAGATTTTCCTGCATTTAATGACGTCTGTCAAAATATTTATTCGTTTCGTGCAGCTCCTTTTTCTAACAAGGTGGGTCGCATCAATATTATACTTTAAACTGTAATCCTATTAGTTAGTACTCCACTGCATGCCCAGTGTCACATTCCTGTGCACGCCCCTGGCTACGTATATATATTTAAAGTTTAGTTTCATTACTTATTATAAAATATAATAGTTCTATACTAATATTATAAAGCTGAAAAGTTTGTTTGTTTGTTTGAACGCGCTAATCACAGGAACTACTGGGTCGAATCGAAAAATTCTTTTTGTGTTGAATAGACCACTTATCGAGGAAGGCTTTAGGCTATATAACATCACGTTGCAACTCTTAGGAGCGAAGAAATAATGGAAAATGTGAAATAAACGGGGAAAATTATTCATCCTTGAGGGCTTCCGTTGCGTGCGCTGCGAAAACGGTTCAAGATACTAAAAATATATGTATGAAAGAATTATTCCTATTTAAATGATCTAAAAAAATGTCCAGAACAGTATATGTCTATCTTTTAAGATTAACTCACTAGAACCGTTTTTATGGTAATCAAATTCGGTCGAAATTAATGAGTTGTATCATCAGCATTTGTTAAGAGTTGTATCAACGTATCGGGTTGTGAAGTCAAAATAATTATGTTATTCCACGTTATTCCACGCGGACGAAGTCGCGGGCACAGCTAGTGTAATAATATATTTGGGTGCCCTTAAGTGTCCTCTATCACCTTCTTTCGGGCAACCTGTACTAACTTTCTTGTACCTCTCATTAAGTTAGAAAACGAATTTAAAACAATTCTGAAGAATTTAAAATATGTAATGACACATAATACAATTTAAACAAATAAAAATGTAATACCATTCCCATTCCCGTTAGGTTTCGCCGTAATCAGTTTTAAAACAAATTCACTATTGAACTTTTACACTAAATTTCATCTGATATTGAAACGGCAAAGCAGTTACAGTAAAAGCCGCAGAAATCAGCCTCAATTTAGTTTCCGTACTGAAATTCAGAACTATTGACTATCCATTTGAGTTTACTAGCTTTCTATCGGATGTGGGTAACTTGAACGAAGCCTCTTATTCAATATTACGCCATTTACTTGTGTACTCAAATATCTTGGTGCTAAATAACTTAGTGGAAATTCCCTTTTGAAATATTTTCCATTATTTGGTGCTGATCAAAAATGTCCTGTAGGTAAAGCACCACTTTATAAGTATGACTTTTACGGCTGGAAGTGACGGTCTTTTTCATTCGATTTGATCGTAGATCTGTAATGGTAGCAGAAGTAAGGTTTATGCAAATTAATAAACAATATAAATTAATAAATCAACGTTATAAACCTCTTTGAAGTCGCAATGAGGACTCAAACCATGCGATAGGTTTTGAATGTCTGTTATAGGTTTGACAATTTCAATATTTCGGTACTTATGAATTTTATTTAAAAAATATTAATAACCCTTTTAAAAGGCTGAAAATACATCTTGGCGTTTACTAATATAATGACGACAATATTATTTTTAAACTATTCGAAATTATGGGTGCAAAAATATTTGCTAATTAATAAAATTGAATAATGTAAAGCACACGGACTAAAATGCGACAGTAAACAGTTGACTAAACATCTTAAAATATTATAAATCAACAAATTCACTACTTTTCTACAAAATACAGGGAACGTAGAAAAAATAACTTAATTTTGACGGCCTTCACAATGATGTAATCAAGAGCTTCATTTATTTCGGACCAAACCGAGTTTTTTCCTTTACATATTCGGCCTTCTAATTCCCTTCAAACCTCAAGTCCTCTTAAATTTTGAAGATTGGCTCGTCAGCATCTTCAAATGAATTAGTCATCATGAAAATTAAATTTGATATTTTTTGTGATTCTCTTGCTTCTGAATGGTGTTTTTATGAGTACAATAAAATTTATTATTACGGAGCTAGATCTCTGAAATGGTATTAAAATATTAAAGTTCTTCTCTTAAATTTGTGATGGCTGTTCCCCGTGAATACGTTCAAGCGTATGTTGAATAGAAGTAAATATTAATTTAAATATAATGATTTAAAACATAGCTCTCACAACCAGGTCTTTCATCGAACCGCGAGAAGTCTCCCAAACAATAAAATTCCATGCGCTAAGAAAACCCAGATTCAGTAAATGTATCGGTGGACCACGAAAACGATTCATCTGCGGATCGAGCTGACAGCTTGTCGCCCACTAGGGTCACTGGTGTAGCGACCGGCACTCGGCTAGCCGTCATGCGATACAATGCATTATACTCGTATTCCTGCCCCATGCACCCCAACTGGCAAATGACAGTTAAAGTTCCATTATAACTGCGTCAAAAAACATTTAACAAAACTTTTGGTTTTTAATTTCGAGTCATTCGGAAGCGTTTCTCTCGCAGGACACAATACGTTTGTTTTCCAGGAAATTGAAAAGCAACCAAGCGCTGTTATTGAAATACTAGTTTTATTCCTCTTATAACCGATTTTTCAATTCCAGATATTTTATACGACAATTTGACAGATTCTATATAGGAAATGTGTCAAATCGTCTCATTCATTCTTCGGGTTAACCTTTCTCCGTCGGTCGGAAAGTCGGCACTTGAACAATAAAATATTATGTATTTATTTTTATAAATGAAATAATGTTTAATTAATGTTTAACATTCCTAAATACCAGCCATATTCCTAGTTAACCACTTTTCAATTTATCTCGAAGTTGTCATTAGGGTTGTTTGTACAAAATTAAATCGTTCACCTTTTATCAAACACAAACAATTTTCGATACTAGCTGGCAATGGCAGGCAGAAAACGTTTTAATGTACAATTTACAGTTATTTGTTCCATTAACATTTTGCCACAATATTTACTAAACTATTTGCCTGAGGTCAGGGGTTGCGAGAGCCAGCTTTGCAAAGCATTAAATTAAACAGGAAATTGTCAGTTGCAATCGACGGAAGGGTACCGGTAGGTTACCTGAGCTTGGGATATTCCATTAACACGGCATGGGGTCCTGTTAATTCATTGTTATGTATAGAAATAGTTAAGATAAATACAGCTGGTACTAGTTGTAACCCACGGTTTTCAAAGCGTGGTTTTCGTTTGCGAAGCTTTAATATAATAAAATCCAAACATGTATTTTAATAAACCGTTTTAATTACACTTGAAAAACCTTTTTTCTAAAGCCGGTAAGCATTTTAGCAAAAAGGAACTAATTCGGCTTAAAGTAAATTGAAGCTTTGACAAAAAATATTTAATGAGCAATTTATTTATTTGTTAGGTATACCCAATATTTCTTATATGCATGCCTATTATAGGTACACGCACCATTCACAACATAGGTTTACTAAAGATTGTGTGTTTTAAGAATCAGTTACATTTATACATATACGAGCTCTTTTATCTCTTAGGTCGTATGTATTCAGACTTACAAGCATTTAATTTTTCGAAGCATTACCTAGGAGTAAAGTTTGTCTGGGCATAATGAAACCTTTTTTTAATTACACGTTAGTGAAGAGAAGAAAAATATTCTCATTAAACAGAAGTTCTCACAACTACGCAAAACATCCGTGGAGTGGTTTCACTTTTATACTTTAGTTTATTCTGGGATGTGAATTATTAACACAACGGGTAAGGTCTCCGGATAGTTTTGTAGCCATGTACAAACTTTTCCCTCGTCGACCGAGAGCAAAAACTGCATAAACGAAGTAAAATGCATTTATATTTTCCGTGGGTACCTACTAAAAAGCTGGTCTTAAGTTCCTGCCATTCGTTAAAAGTATTCAGCGTTGCTTCTACAGGATACTTATGCTATTAAAATGATTATTAGTTAGAAACTACCCCAGTACTTTTACGGCAAATGGCCAGAACAGATCTTAAAGAAACTTGGTAAAGAGATCTAGAGGCTCAGAACTTCGGTAAGTCTTACCTGAGCCTTGTCAAGTTTAAGGACAAGATAAAAGAAGAAATGTTCACTATCTATTTGTTTCTTTAAATAAATACAAGACGTACGAAATGAAAGCCTGAAAACGCTTCGATTATTCTGTATCGTATTACGTAAGGCATCACTTTACCTCGGGGGCATAATAGTTCAACTTTTATCGATGTGACTTAACACTTTGATCCTTTCGTATCACTATAGATGTCGCTTGTAAGGGGAATAATGTAATGTTTTGAGCTTCGAAAAAACTGTTAATCTTTTTGAGTAGATATGTGAAAATAGTTTCTTATAATATGTTCTGATTCCTTTTTTAAGGCTGTATTTTCCAAAAGGTTTAACAGAGGTGTTCTCTTTTATTAGATGTCGTTTGTAACTGGCATAGGTGTGACGGGAAATAAATGGCTTTACGCCGCCTTCCGGTGTCAACCCTAATAGTAGACCCCGTGGACATTTTTATACGCAACTTGTCGCAAGTCGAAAACCTGAAATATAAGCAAATGTCAAACCTCTATAATAAGAAATATGACTTTGACGTGTCAATTCAATACATTTGTACTATTCGATAAAAATTATAACTCTTAAACAATGTAACTTGCCTAAAGAGTCAATTCTAGAGAAAGCAGGTTTGTACGGTTCCAAAAAAAGGTCAGTCAAAGACAGTCAGTGTTTCATACAAACAGGAAAAGAAAATAACACATAATTATGAAAGAAGAAAAAAATTGTTAAACATGATTAAAATATACCTATACTCCATTTGTTTAGGTAATTAACTAAATGTAAACAATTTTGGTATGTCTTTTAAACAAAATGTGATCTTTAAAAATGTAAAATACGTTTTACAATTTGAAATACATTCAGATTTTCTAAAACTATAGTTAATTGATTTATAAGCAGTAATATCCAAATTAAAAATTATTTTTTTGGTTAAAAAGTAACGCCAAGATTGTTTACATTTAGTTAACTACCTAAACAAATGGAGTATAGTCGACTATAATTATCCTTTTTTTTATTAGATTTATCCATGTAACCATAATGGATTTCAGATAGATTATTTATCTTATTTTAAATCACGTATTTAACGGAACACAGGGTCACCCTACTCAGAAAAATGCTAAAACCCACCCAGACTCGTACAGGTAATCGGTCTCGACAAGTTTTAGCCTGCGTTATTTGGTGAACGAAGGCATCTGATTGTATTGGGATCCCCCCCTGTACTGATACGTACTGGCAAACCTGTTTTTTTTTTGCACTCTGTGGTACTCTTCGTTCCTAAAAGTAAGTAATTGGCTCAGCTGCTGTAGGGTCGGCTGTCACGTGCCTGACCCCCCCCCCCCTCCTCTTCTCCCATTATTCGTGAGCTTGTCACACACAATTACACAAGCACTACGTACATACGCTCAGGTCCTAGATTTGTTTTTTCGTTCGTCAGAATCTTGCTGTTACTGATTAAATTTTTAATGGGGTTGATAATTATTGATCACATAATTAAATATTAAAGCTGACATCGTGTTGAACGTGGTAATAAATGTCGGAGTCCTTGAAACAGAACATGTTTACTATTTAATTATCATTCATATCGTAGGAAAATATCTTGTTTGCGATTAAGAACGAACTATCAACCCCGTGTAACATACCAAACCAAAACATAGTTCCACAGTTGATCAATCTTAAAACAAAAAGTCACCCCGTTCATTTCGACCACTCTGTAATTGATTGCATGAAATCCTAAATTGGACTCTTGCAACCAACAATTCAGTTTCGACATTTTCAATACGGACGAGAGTCAGGAGCCGTAAAGCCGCAAAGTTCTCAAACGCCAAAAGGTAAAACAGGTAAAATAACGAACAGGAATTTCGGGTTTCGGTCGGCCTTTTGTGAAATATCAGGAATAGCCACGGGAAATATTCGGGCGACCGATCGAATGGCGAACAGAAAAATAAACAGATTCTTTCCTATTTGCAGGACAACACGGCAGAATTTCAAACCCTAATAAATTTAATTAAATGTTTTTTCCGTAAGCACTTGCGAAGTGCGGTAGTGTTTGTAACATGAGGGATTTTTTACTTTAACTTAACGGCCATGTTTAGACGGAATCGTTGTTAGCAGACTACACTACTTGTGGCAAAACTATGCGCTTGTAATAACTAAACCAACAAGCAAGATACTAGATACACAAACGTTTCCTATCTAACACAGCGAAGATAAAACTTGGAGCATAAAATAGCCTAGCAACCAGGATTCCATAACGGAACTTTAAAATATTCTGACTATATTAAAACTTTCACACGGCCAGCGAGGCTAAAATGCATAAAAGTTGGGACCTCCAAACTTGATACACGTTCGTCGTTGCTTTTGTTATAATTTATGAGCTCGTACAAAAGAGGTCGGCCAGCAGAAATGATCCGCAGTGACGTTGTACTGCGGGCCGCTGGGACAATAAACTATTTAAACAACTGACACACATCGCTGCACCTTGTTTTTTGAGGTAGCTATCATTTGCAAAACAAAACGTTATTTGTTATCTATCCCCACTTTTATAACAAAAGCTAATTTGAATTTGCTTGGGACAGTTTTACGACTAAACCACCGAACCGATTTCGATGAAATTTCATATGGGAATAGCGTATAACTTCAAAAAAAGGAGAAGGATTGTTCCTAGCTGCGATAAACGGAATCCAAGGAAAGAAGTTAAATGCACAAAAATACAACGATTAACAAAGTGCTATTGTTATTTATTATTATTTACTTCAAACTGCTTAACTGCACGTATATCTTGGTATCTTAACACCAAAAAAATTAATTCTTTGTCAGTCTACAATCTAGACAAATGTCAGACCAATCATTTTGAATATGTACTTTTTAAGTTTGTTTTAATCATTCTTCAGACAACGCACATTTAATTAAACTCAATCCGAGACTTGGTTACCTCATAATTTATTGTTGTTACTTATTGTACTACCTATACTATTACTTATACTTATAATTAAGTTCATGAACAATCGTATAGAAAATGAACATATTACATCCTGATTTATATTTTTTCAGTTTTCTGTTTTTAATAAACATAATTTATTTTTCAGTATTAACAAAAAAGTCATCATTCCCCTGCCCTTATCCCAATTTTTACTTGGGGTCGGCGCAACACGTCTTTTAGACATGTTGCTTAAAGTTTTGGCTACGGTTTTATAGTCGGCCGCCTGCCTGACACTAACCCTCTTTGGGAATGCGATTGTTGGTTGTTTACCCGCCACCATTCGGGAGACCCAAGGTGCTTGGTACAGTGCACTGGGTCTTAAGGTCCATTAGTCGCCTTTTACGACACCCAGTGGAGGATATGGGGTGGTGCTATTCTTTATATCCGGACACCACACGGAAAACAAAAAAGTGTGAAATCAAAAAAATAAAAAACAATAAAGTACGAGTGTATTCGAATGTGATACCTTTGAAAAAGCGGAAAATTGGATGGGTTTAATAACTGTATGATAACTCCCGCTGCACTGGTACTAGAAATAGAAGCAGGACTAATAAAAAACCGTCCACAAAAGCCATGTGCGTAGGTACTCGAAAAGTCCATGTTTTTTATAAAGGCCATCGGCTTTGCGCGATGTTTTGCATTTGATCAATGCCGTTATTTTTATTTCGGACTGTTTCACGGACTGCGCTTTGTTCAATAATTGGAAAGTATGTAAGGGTGCACGGTTTTTAAATTGGCTCTAACAAGCAGGATACGTTTTTCAAAGGGAAAACGCATCCAGTTTTTTTAAGCACATCGTATTCATTTCCTATAAAATGTATCCGTATTTTTACTCGACAAACGGGATAATTTAAAACCAACAGAACAAGAGAAATAAACGAACGAGAACCTTTTAGAGAGCTATTGTGTTTTGAACGATAAAATGAGTTTTCAGTTAGCAGCTATTTAACACTTTGCGTCAAAACCAACTTTTCAAAATGCAATTAATCCTAAACTATAGACGTCAGAGTTTTTAAATAAAAACGACTTACAAGCAAATTTAGCACGTTACTCGTTTTAAAATGATTAGAATTAATTAGGTATAATAATATGATGTACTATGTAGTGACAAAGTTTCCTAAAATCATATTTAGACGTCATAAAGTTTTAGATTTAAATTAAGAAAAAACTAAAACATTATCCATTTTGATCGATCTTTTAAGAACTTATCATTACATTTTGGGCTAGTTTATATTTCAATACCTTGTGTTGCCACCCCGGATCCTGATGACATCTTGGAGCCAGTCTAACATGCTAAATTTCTGAGGGAGTTGGGGAATATACTTCCACATTCTCTAATCAGGGTGGCGGAGGGTAGACAAGGTGATGTCAACCTTCTGAAAGTACTTAACTTGTTTCTTAGACATTTAAATTTTAAAACTGTACTACTTATTTTTGACGCCCGGTGTATTTTAGTTTTCCTATTGCATTTGTTTTAATTTTCTTGATGTTTTACCAAAACAGCGTCTGAGGAAAGGATATTTCTTAGATAGTGAAAATATTAATTTAGCGCAGGTTAAGAAAAGGACGATAGGGATTGGTTTTTATTTCTTAAATATCAATAGTATTAATTACAAAAAAAATCTATCACAGTATTATAAAACAGTCGTGGTGGCACGGTATCACAGTATTATGTATCACAATATTTGAAGTGTCGCTTTTATGTTTTTGCTTTTGCTATAATTGACTTGGATACTAAGGTATTTAAAACGGAAATTAGTAATTTAATTCAAATAAAATGCTATTCGAGATAGAATATACTTTGCATTTTCGCTTATCTCTTTAAACATTTTAGCACTGTAATTTAGGAAATCAGTATACTCATATACACATTATGGATTCTGTTGGGATTTTTGGTATTAATTTTAAATAAAAATCTTCCGGTAGCTTTGAACGTTTATATTCTAAGAAAATTACAGATGACAAGAGAAACAATAATAACTAGGCAGTAGACAAATAAATTAATAAAAACTTAAACTGCATGAAGGCGACAGGACACACTAATGTGCGTTGCTAATTAAAAATAGTAGGCGCTTTGCAATAAATAAGTGCTTATTCTAAGCCTAAACAGATTCCAATTATTCTCATTAAGCTACTCTCCTACAAATCATAATTTTAATAGAAATTTTGCCATAAAGCGCGATTACTACATACGTACGTAGTTTTCAACGGTATCCAGGGGTCATATCGAATATAATGCGGGGACTATAAGCTCGATACATCAACATTTATGAAACAGACCAAAGTCTGACAGTGGCGCGTTAACAAATATTGATGCCTTACTCAAACAGTGTTTATCCATTATGTAATTATGTATTATCGATAGATTAACACAGTATTATTGAAATCATATCTAAATGATTGATTTTTCTTATTTTAGCTCGTATGTTTTATTTATAATTCACACAAGATAATTTTATGTATTTATGCGTCTTCGACTACGCAATAAAATGTATTTTCTTTCTTTCTAATACTCTGTAGAACCAGTTGTAAAACGTGGATGTTCAGTCTTAAATTCAAAAAGTCACAAATGCAACAAAATAACTTTTAGTACAATGAACTTTAAAAGATTACAAAAAAATGTTCGTAACATATTAAAAACTACCCGAACAAATTGTTAAGAAAAAAAATGACGTGATTTCCCAGTTACCTATAACATACATCTGTGAGCAACAAGAAACAGTTCACTTTTTGTTTCATAAAAACCAATACGAGCAAATCTGGTTCATTCTGATTGAATAAAAAAACTAATCCTTTTGAAATCAGAATAGAACGTTAAGGAAAACCACCTTGAATACCCAGCAGTGGTCGTGAATACGGTCGATAGATCAGAGAGAACGCAATTATGAATCGAACGCCTCTCTTTCGCACAAAGCGAGACTTTTCCCAATTCGATTAAAAAAGAATCAAACCCCTATAGAGTTTCGGAATAAAATTGAATGACAGTTTTTTTAGCTCCGTCGAGCTCGCTCGTTAGTTTTGATTGAATATGGAATGGAATGTCAAAGTTATGTATGTATGCCGTAAAGCAATCAAATATATGATAGTATTTTATTGAAATAAAATAACAATTGGCATCGAATCGAAAACAAGCGATAAAATGATATCGTCTTTTCATAAAATTATCTCTTCAGAATATTTTTGTTTAATGGATAATGTAATAACAATGATAATTGTATAATATGATATTAATATCAGCCTTTATAAATCCTATTATAGGGAAAAGCCTTTTGCTCATACAGGGAAGGATTTTGCCTTTCATAATTAACGATCTAACCTTTCATAATTACTACAAAGTATAATACAAAGTCGCTTCCCGCTGTCTGTGTGTCTTCCTGTCTCTAAGTATGCTTGGATCTTTAAAACAACGCAAAGGCTTTTGATGCGGTCTTTTTTAGAAGATAAATTGTTTAAAGAAAAAGTTTAATGAGTATAAAATATCAGTACAGCAGCCGTGCAAAGATGGAGCAGGTCGCTAGTTATAAATAAAAATTAACAAACTATTCAACATTATACAATCTGCAAATAAACAGAAAACCGTACGTTGGTCTTTGTAGGTAAAAAGAGAAAAATAAATAACCATAAAAGTTTATGAGTTTCGCTATGAAGTCTTTATTCATAACAAACGTGTACTTTCCCCGTAACTACGGATATAGAATAAAGATAAATATAATATGGAAATGCCAAGATTCAAACGTCGCGTAACTGCTTATTGAACTCGGTAATATGGCTTTTGGTAACACTACCTCGTAAACCGAAAATACTACTGAAGAAAATATAATGCACTTATAGTTTGTGAGATACAGTCTGGAGACAGACAGACAGGCAGCGGCGGTTTAGTAATCGGGTTCTGTTCTCTTTGAGTACGGAACCCTAAAATCAATAACGCAACGTCGTAATAATTTAACCTATAATGAGACTAAATATGATAAGTGATATAAACATGATAAGCGCAAGATGATTGGTCAAAAATATAAATTAACAAATTGTGTGTACAAATTTTATTTTTATTCACAAAGCTAACGTGGAAGTTGTCAGCATCGAATGGTTACGTAACGCCCCTGGGCGGTGACAGCGGCGTAGCGTGCGGGCTGCTTGCGTGCAGGCTATTCACTGGGAGTTGCGCATCAGGCAGTTGCGGGCAGTAAGGCTCCCCGCAGGCAGCGCACCGTCACCGCGCAGGTCCCTAGCAGTAGTCGCCCGGCAGCCGACGCAGCCACGTCACGGCACGGCTTAGTAATGCCACAACGTGCGGCGGGCGGTGTCATTGCATTAGTCATATGAATAATGAACGTATTGAAGTCAGGAGAAATTGAACATTTTAAAACAGTAAGTTTTCCGCTTATTATATTGAGACGAAAGTCAAGGATTTACATCCGTATGATACTTTATCCGAGGATTTGTATGATGCGTTGTCTGGAGTAAATTGATCCTTTTGGCAATTCTCATCGAACGAAACGAATGCGAATAATACATTAACTGACTTCAAAAGAAGAAGGAGGTTCTCAATTCGTCAAATCTTTTAATTTGCTTTATTCTATCAAATGTAAACAGTCAATTTTAATATAATTATGAGCCTTTAGCCTGTTGCCTAACCCAGGGCTAATCTTCCAGACATAATCTCAATTTATTTATATCACTGAAAACATTAAACCCCTATTTGGCAATTTCTACATTTGGTCATTTACGCTGTTGTTGCATACTTATTGTATTTATAAACTGATTTAAAAGAGTAACTAATGGAATTTCTTGCCTGTTCTTCTCCACATCAATGACATTTTGAAACCGCGCAACTAGAGTCATTAACGTTTTCAAAATGCCTGAAAAGGTTTACTCGAAATAAATACTTTTTGATATACATTTTTTTGAAGGACAAGTTAAGTTTTACGTAAACAGAGTCACGGGGCCAAGTTACTGGAGTGTGTAAATGCGGATCACGTAATCGCTATCACACGTGGTTTATCGAAGGACTCAACCTTGACCAATTATTATCTAGACGGAGACGAGCACTCCGCGACGCGCGACGTGCGACACGCGTCTGAAGGACGTGCCCCGATACAAAGACAATGATTAGACGTATACATGTAATATAACTCCATTATCGGAAGCTGACACAAACAAGGACGTAAGACGAGAAAAACATATCTGATTAGTGATTTAATGTGATGTTGAGCTAATGGATTTATAGGTGACTTGCTCTTCCCGCAATTTCACCCGCGTGGATGTCAGTTATAGCTGCAAAAATATTACCAGACCCTCTGACACAATCGGTTAAATAAAGCCTGGGTTCAGGGTGTCAGCTAACTCTATACCAAATTTCATCAAAATTGGTCTACCCGGTTGAGCGTGAAAGACTAACAAAATTTCTACCCGTAAATACAATTTTCCACGTTTATAATATGAGTAAGATGACAATTTTCATGAAATAATATATTCTTTTGTTTCTTTTTCTTCTCCTCTGCGGTCGATTTAGGTCACGGGGACCTCTCTATAAATAATACATTATTTACAGAAATAATAGACGTTTCTCTAAAAAAGGTCCTTGCAAGTTAAAAATACAAACCGTTTCATTATTTAGTTAGAAAGTATATTGAAATGTTTCTTTGTCTATGTTTACGAAATGCAAACTTATTCAATGGCTATTGTGTTACTTTAAAAAGTACAATTCGGGTTTCCTTCCTTTTTTATGCACTCATAAACTTAGAGAAGCTTTAAAAGCAGTTTTGAAGTTAAATGCCAATTGCAAGCTTTAATTAGAAATAGGGCAAGGAAACTTTTTCTGTTGTTACAATTAATAAAATGAAACTGCCGGTCAAGCACCCTTTTCCCCTTTCCCGTTTATTTTTACCATGTACGGTTTGCGGCCACAATATAAGTGATCTACATATTTGACAAAACCATCGCACAACTTTGGGGAAGTGGAATAGGCTTACGAAAATACAAAACTATAACGGGTTACGTATAACATAATAGTTGATGTTACATTTATCAGTTTAGAGGAAATTGCAACAACTATAATATTAGCTATACAACGTGTAACGGAAATAACTCACATCCACAGACACCCCAAAAAGAATATCCTTTTTTATCCACAATTAATGTATTGAAACATTTTTATCATTTTCTTAGATATTTGTTTTTATTACATATTGTCAGAATAATTTGTACAAATAATTGGCAAAACGCGTGGGCGCCCATATTGCTCAATACGTTACTTATAGCCTATAGCCTTATAGCCTTATTGCATCGACTTAAGGCTCATTTTCGTTTACTTCGAGTGCTTTATGAAAATAGTGTCTACAATTTAATTATTTCTAAATAATTTTTTGGTAAAAAAAAATATTTATTTTTATTAATGAAATGGATTCTGTTATTGATTCTGAACAAAGTAGTTTCAGGATGTGCGTTAATTATGTTACACGGTGTATAATTTAATATACAACTACCAAAGAATTTCCAAAATCATTTCCCATCAGCCTTCAATGTTCTTTTTTACATCAGCCGCCATAAACATTAAAAAAGGCTTTTACTTACTAGTTGTTAAAGCCTTCTGTTTTTTTTAACGAGAGATTAACGAAAAAACTGTTATTTCAATATAACAAACAGAACGTCCTATTTTATTAATATTTATTGATAATCAAAATACCTACAGTTGAATACATTTGAATGTATAAAAAGGTTAGTAAAGAAAATTACTATCTTAGAATTCTAAATGCACAAAAATAGTGTAGTATTCTTTAGAGTATTATCGAAAACGTAAGTATAGTGAGATAAAAAACATATTATTCCGTTCATAATACAGTATTTTATTCTATATTGCGTCAATAGTCAACTAATCATGCCAAACCACAATACAACATAATATATCGTAACAAAAACACGATACAACTATAATTTGGACTATACTCACTTATTTGAATATCCTTTGATAATCATGGTGTTTCACTTATACTTACCCCCGAAAAGTGTAGCATTTAGAATCCTGACCGCAAAAGTAATACCTAATACGTCCTTCCACGACCATTGCAAATTCTTAAATGAGGATATAAACTAATACTTTACTGTGTATGCTCGGCAAAGCAATTCCGAACGAACAGTGATTTAAATAAAGTGGGCGACAGTAGAAGCTTACTGCAGTGCCAGCCACTCAGGAGCGAAATACGTGTGTGCGATAGTCGGTTACTTACAGTCGGCTACAACACAAACCAAACAACTTTGAACTTAAACAATCATCGATACCTTTCAAAGTCCTTTGTCACAGAGCAGGAGTGCTCTCAACCGCGCTAATGGGCCCCGTCAGGTGTGAACTGTATTAATGAAGCATTCGCAGTGATAAAGCAAGAAAGGCAAGCCACTTAATATAGATGCAACCGCGAATTCCAATTAAGCTTCAAACTAAATTCATATTAACGCCAACTAGAGTTAGTAATTGTGTCGTAGTTTGGTCGTCTGGGTCTGCGAACTCGGACGGTGCGGCTGCAAAAGCGCAGGAACTAATTGAGTCAAATTCACAAAGTGTAGTCGAACAAACCAATTTCCTGCTGTCACGTGACATAAATTGGACATAGCAACCCGAAATTCGGTATTGTATCGCGCACGTAGCGACGCACGAGCACATAGAAAGGCGTTAACCAATTTAACTTTTGACGCCCTACGGCGGCGGCTTACGCTACGATGGGCATTATGTTGCCGACGTACTGAGGTATCATTACAATTTCATAACACAAAAGAGTGTGGGAATGTCGGGATATCGTAATATTTCAGTCACACTGTTAAAATAATAACAGAATCTGAGAATTCTCTTGCAAAACGTAGCTTCAAATTAAAATGTAATAAACCAGTTTACATTTTCATTTGCTTTTGTTTATGTTTTGAGTTAAACACTTAGCTATTCGAGTTTCTTCTTTCTTACCGTAGTTAATTGTACTGCTTTAGTAATAAAGTGTCAATTTGCCCTGGAGCGTCACAACAAGCGGGAATTTATATTTCTCTCTCATACTCGTACCTCGTTTTAATCAAGTATTTGCCTGAACAAACATTATTCAGTGAACAGAGCTATGCAAGGGAATTTCAGATGTGATTTTAATATGAATAACGGTACACGTTTAAATTCACGTCTATTTTGTATTTTAGCGGATTTCCGTCCGAAATTTCTGAATGCAGATTCCCCGACGAACGAAAACATACCATTCAGTTGTTTACCTGCACTGAATTAAATAAAGATACTCACTGCTCAAATTCCCGTTAGACGGTTGCGCTCGAAATTTAATTTCGAAAATACTGTGCGTGTTTACTGCATTTTAGAATAAACTATTGTGTTTGTTATATTAAATATCTGGTTTCTGTTGTTCCGAAATATTATGCATTATTAAAGCCGGTAAATGTCCGTTGGGTGAAGGGTCAATGGACACTTCCTATTTAGGGAAAGCACGAGGTTTGCGGTTCACTATTGTTTATTTGCGGGTTGGCAACTGAGGGTTCGTTTCAGAGACCAGGTTTCTACACGGCTCGCTTCACTGATGCCCAGTCGTTTTAATTACATAGAATAAAACTAAATCACTACCCGCATCTCTCTTACCCTATGAATTCATAGAACTTTAAGACTATGCAATGGATTTTAATGCGGTATTTTTATAGATAGAATGTTTTAAGAGGACCTTATATGTTTATATGTAAATAATACATCAGAATTGAACCCGTGCGAAGCTGTGGTGGGTCGCTAGTAAAAGAATAATTAAAAGACGTTCTCTTTTACATTTTTTTCTTAACTAAGGTACCTACGTCACTCGCAATGCATAGATTACGTTTTGACTCAAATACAAATCTATTTAAGTCGATCACGTTTCAATTGAAATCATGTGTAAGCTTTCAGAACGGATGTCTAAAAAGCGTGGTTTTTAGTTTTACATTTATAAATAAAAATATCAATTAAATTCTCAGTTTCACTTTTTCTTGTTAACGTCACGTCTAGTAAATAGACTCCTAAGTATTTTTTCCTTTTACTTGCAGTAAATAAAAAGAGTACGTAGTCGTTTTTTATTTAATAATTTATAGTCTTCGTTCCCCTACATAGATCTTGCGAAGTTACGTGCAGACCAAGTTACGTTGAAACAAGATAGTTTAAGTAAAGAATGGAGTTTAATTAGCACCCCTATGTTATGCACTTGGTTATTGTAAACCGTTGTCTTGTTTCAACAACGCTGCTCCATCTACCTGCGCTCGACTCCTTTCTTAAGTTGGTGTTTATTTCCTCTACATAAATGAACGTACCTGTTCCACCTATTGTTTATTTAATAGAACCAGCTATTTTCTGTGAGTTTGCATGCATTAAACTTAGACACGTAAGTCTAAGTTTAATGCGTCTTTTGAATTTTTTGCGTAAAAAGTTAGTATTTTTAGACAATTTGTATGTGCGTTTTTTACAACGCTTTATGCGTTTTGAAAAACGTACATACAAATCGTCTGGCAACTGTCAGGCTAAGCCTAAATGAATAATCAGTTTCAGACATACAGCAGTGACATAGACTATATCCATTTTTAAAATGGCGCCCGCGTTTGAACAAAGGGGAATAGTAGTTGTTTTCTTTTCTTAAGGTAACAAAACTGTGCATCGAATGAAAGCTATTGAAACAAATATTTCGCAAAAAAATTACATAATATGTATCAAATAACTGTAACATTGTTTGTTCAAATAGAATTAGTTAACCCTTCGAGATGATGCTTTACATTAACATTAATAATGAGAATTCATATTACTATTACTGAGTGAACTAAAAGCTGTACTTAAATTCATTAATTAGGTTTATTTTGTATTTTTTTACTCGTACAGTTTCGGGTTTTCGGATATTTTTAACGTTTGTTCCGTTTATAGGGTGATATAATAAGAAATAGATTTGATTCTCTTGCCACATTATAATGTAGTCTTTGGGAACAATATAGGCAGAACTATTTACATTGTGTTTAAATTGCAACTGCGGGCACCTGCCTCTTTTAAATAATCTATTACGGGACTAAACTAGACCTAAATATATTTAAAGGGGCATTTTCTATCATTATACTGTTGTAGCCTGAGAAACTTATAATTTTTAACTAAACTGAATCATATATTATGTTTGTTTACATATATTAATCCTTGGTTTACAGACCAGACAGATAATATTCATTGAGCATGTGACATCTAGCGGTCAAGTATTTTTTTGCGTTCTCTAGGTTGACGATAAAGTACGGTTTTCTAAAGTTTCGGTATTCTTTCCAAAATAGGCTAGATACTCATGAAGAAAGACCAAATTTAAAGAAAACCTAGTTATCAAAATAGGAACCTCAATCACCAAACTCGATGTATGGAAATAGCAATGTGACTTATTAAAAGGTTATATTTACTTCATAACTTGCGGTAAACACAAACATCGTGAAGAAACTTCGATTCCAAATATTGGTTTCTGGGAGACTTCTACGACCCATCCGTCTATTTCGAGAACATTCAGAGGCTGATGTTATTATTTATTTGCCCAGCAACAAAAGAGAACCACTAAGGTCGTATTTTAATTTAAATTATACCTCGTTAACGCCTGCGAACTAAATCCTAGTAATCGAACACGAGATAGCCATTAGAAGTATTTTTTCCTATACACTTCGTGTGAAGTTCTAGTTCCAATTTGTGAACCTAAGTCATATTAGCCCAGTCAATTTAGACATTCGACAATTACATAAACCTTGAATATTTTTTATTTTCCACACAGAGGAATCATGGGGAACTTTCAGACATTGTTTATAATTATGTTTTGAACAATTTTACTGAAATTCAGCTTGTTGAGACTTTATGTAACTTCACCCTCATTTTTTGGTCTAATTTGACCGGACTATACCATAAACCTAGACTTAGATGCCGAAATAGCCCAGCAATGCATTAAGTTATTAAAATTTTTTAATTAGTATTTCTATATCTCCTCCTTGCGGTTTTCCTTGGAGGAGAAATTGAGGAATTCATTATAATGATTTTTTTCACGATTTGGTTTAATGACTCGGTTCGTATTCAAGTGGTTGCATGTTATAGAATACATTTTCACTTTCTTATTGATTATACTACTTATTACAGTTTCTTTTTACGAGATAACCGAGATTCCGACTTGGAATCTGAAGTTACCAGGGCAAGTGCCCTGATTCCAATACCAATTGTAAACCTTTACAAAAGCGGTGATCATTGCTCGTCCTTTATATTATCTCTTATAGTAAGTATATAAAGACGTCCGTGTGGTGTCCGGATATATAGAATAGCACCACCCCATATCCTCCACTGGGTGTCGTAAAAGGCGACTAATGGACCTTAAGACCCAATGCACTGTACCAAGCACCTTGGGTCACCCGAATGGTGGCGGGTAAACAACCAACAATCGCATTCCCAAAGAGGGTTAGTGTCAGGCAGGCGGCCGACTGTAAAACCATAGCCAAAACTTTAAGCAACATGTCTAAAAGACGTGTTGCGCCGACCCCAAGTAAAAATTGGGATAAGGGCAGGGGAATGATGATGATGAGTAAGTATATAAAGAGTCCTTATAAGCCACGGTGCAACATTAACATTAGGCTTGTATTATGTATCGTGGCGTTCTTTTAGTGGATAAATGAATTTTCTAAATTGATTTAGTAGTTTCTGAGGCTACTCCTTACAATGTCACAAATCGCAAAATTTTCCTCTTTATGACATCAGTTTGCTTTTTCTCAAATATGGTACAATCAATACTCACACCTTGGTGATCAATGCACTAACCTTCTCTTTATAAGAAGAAGTTTTTGCTCTGGACAGAACAGTTACAGGCTTGTACTCATAATATGAAAAATCTACTCGCTCACTTTTCGGCCTACCCATTTTTAACGAGCTTAGTAAAGCTTTGTTCAAATCTATTCTTTTGATGTTTCTGAATTTAGCTAAATGGAGTATCTGCCTGTTTGACCTCAACAATCCATTTTAATGCATAACTGAGTTGAGATACTCTATAATAAGGCTGGACGTGAAAAGGTACTTAAGGACTTAACGTCGCTTAAATATCAAAGTAAAGCATGACAGTTGCGATTAAAGTCTTTACATGTTTTTCGTGGCATGGGTTTATAAACATAAACACCTCCTAACTTACGGACACTGAAATGAATGAGAGGTCCTCTTTGATGTCTTTTATATGAGGAGCCAAAAAGTAAGAGTGATATGTCGTTATCGTAACGAAGGCAGTTATTTTTCCATACGGCGACAACCAGAACAATTGCATCAATTCAAATGATTGATCATAATTGTGCTACACTTACTGACTTTAGATAAGGTCGCTTAACATCACTTATATTTTTGCGGCTTGAATCGCAATTCCACTTTGTTTTTACATAAAACTTAGAAAAAGATATCTCTAAATTTAGTCCCCTCAATCTCCTTAGTTTATAAATATAACATTGTAAAGGAGACAAACAGCATATTTATAGATGTTTTGAGTCCCACGACCATACTTGTCTAGGTAGAAGAAGTACACAAGAGCTTTTGACCATATTTTGTCCTCCCTCTCGATCTCTAGTCTTAGGCTTTAGACTTCTATCACCATATTACTATAAACTGAATAGTCATATAGTTAACATTATTTGTTGAGCAATTTATAAAAGCTGGCAGCCTAAAAGCAATTATTAGTGAGTTTCTCAACTTTAAACAAATTTTCAAAACCAATAAATTATTTCTGTGTCAATAACATTTTTAAGATAATTAATTCACGAATTTATATTAAGCGTACTGACAAACAATGTTCCATACAAGCTAATTCAAGGTTTTTAATAAAGTGTGACTATCTTGATGATATAATTAATACTGTGTATCCCATCTCCAGTATAAAACGGGGGATGGCGTGTACCGACCTATATTTAAACAATATAAAACTGGGGCAGCCTTATGGCGTTTCTAATTACATGGCACAGTGGCTGCACTTCAATCGTAACGAGAATTGCAAATTTTAACTCTATTGCTAAGAAGTTAAGACTAGAATTCGGGATACTGTTGTGGGTATTGTTAATTGGTGGGTTATAAATCAGATATTTTTAATCCACGTTGTTTAATATGATTGTTTGGTATGTACCTCGCTCTGTCACAGAAATATTCCATGCAAATGAAAACATGGCTAAAAAGCAATTCATACTTATATCGGATATGAAATAGCTTAGGTAAAGTAATATTGTTCCAGTTGTGGAATAGAGAAGCTGTTCTACGTCGTGTAACGTGCTATCTCGCTTCCACATATGTACTAATATTACGATAAGACGTAGCGGTAGGCCCTTTACTGATTTGACCATGATAAATTTGTCCTAGTTATTAAAATGTATGTTCTGATTAAGTATACAATGGTAAAAGAGACTTGTCTTCCTTTTGTATTGCTTTTATGTCAGTTAGGTGCCAATTAAAACCATTTCTTAGACCATGCCCACTGCCTTTAACTCTGAATCGCCTATCAAGTGTAATTTTGCCTCAAGTCTTATCAAGTCGGTCTTTTAGCCTATAATTAGCAATTAGGGCTTATTTCAGCTCTAATAAGTTGTGTGTCTTAGTGTGAATATGAGGCCTCTTATCGATCTCGAGAAGAGGAAAATATACTTATGATCTAACTCTGTGTAACACACACACCTAAGTAAATGCTTACTTTATTTCGAAACAGAAAGGACTTTTATACTTGTTCCAGTTTCCGTTTCTCCATTTACTTACTTCTCTCGTTCATCCTAAGGATGTCTGAAAGAAAACAGCGATTGTATTAAAATCGCTCATACATTTATCTGGTTCATCTTATTGGCTCCATAGGTGTTATGTAATGTATTGATTTGTTTAGTGGCCCTACCCTACTGACGAAGAATGATACCTGCGCTCTAATGAATGTCATATAATATTAAAACGATAGGTGTATGTAAAAAAGTGAGGTTTTGTTATACCGCTTGCAACTACAATATACTACGCTTTGCTACGCCTATGCGCTATGCTAAAGCAAAGAGCTACGAGCTACGCGCTACGCCGCTAGCACTGTCTACGAAGCGCATTATCACGTTTTCGAATACAAAAGAAGTGAAAACTGCCTATTTCTTACAACGCTATGCTGATAAAACGCTTAACTGATATGCCATATACCACAATACTTTCTACCTTTCAGTCACAAATGTTCCGAAAATAATCATTTATTTATACTGCTTCATCAAAACGCCTACTTTGTCAACCGAATGAATCATCAAATTTGAAACTTGCCATAATCTCCTTAAACAGATTATATTTTTATTCATACACCCCGAAATCATTAATAACTTTTTACAAAAATGAGGAAAAATATCTGAATCGTAATCCCCCTACAATACCAGAGTACTTTTAGAGTTTGAATGAAATGAATGAAAGAAAGTCTTTGATAATATAATTCACTTGCTTTATTTACTGAAAGATCTTTTCAAAGGATTTATTTTTAACGTTTGTTGAAAGTATGTTATTTTTTTATTCCGTTCCGTTCGTGTTCTTAATTTGTTTTGGTACGAAGAAGTTAAAAGTTTGTTACGTAAATTGTAATAGCGAAACATTAGGTTAAAGAACCGCGCACACTTTACACAAAATCACCCCGGTTCTTAATTAATCGATTTACCGTCCTAATCTACCACGCACACGTATTCACGATATTTAATAAATTCAATGTTTTCTCTTTTCAATTAATAACCGACCGAAACGATTTTTATTTTCTTTACGCAAAAATTTATAAAATATCAATTATTTCCCACCAGTAATATCATTTATGAAATAAAATAATTGAATTGAATGGAATTTCTAAAACGTCATTGAGGTTTAAATTTATTTTCGTCCCGATTGTACACGTGGGAGTGTACTACGTCCCTAAATAAGGTGCCGTAACAAGGGCAACAAATAGGTACACCAATAAGACCTAAATATACCGCCGGGCTAAAAATACCCGCCGCCTCGTGCTCCTCATGAATGAAAAGTTCACGCATATGCATGAGTATAATCGATGTTGAACTTTATTGCCAGCGCACAAGAGCTATATCAAATAGTGCATTCTGTGACTTATGGAACGTTATGACCGTATACGACGAAACTCGACCGTAAGTTCTACTGCGAAAGGCTGAATTTAGTTTGGACGAAACTATATAGTACAAACGAATATAGTAGGTAACACCGGTAACTGCAACGCGCAGAATCAAATGCAACGGAACTCTCGCCGCGGTTGGGCGTCGATACGTTGCCGCCGCGCTAGTAATAGATCACGTGGCCACCCCGCCCGACCCCCTACGGCGACCACGTCCTCGTGAGAAGCTGCTGAACCACACCCATGGCCAGCCGCAAAACAACGAGTTCTAAGGTAATGCAATGGCATAGGAGCAATGTATGCGCCACATCTCTAGTGCCTAGTAGTCTACCTAGTGATTTCTTTGGTGTTATAGTTTATCACAGTTATGAATTAGATGGAGCGGCAGTCGCGCGGTCGGCGTTCTTTCGCCGGTACAGGGTCGGGGGCGCCGTTTGCGCCCTCGAACGCCCTCTTTGAGACTGAACAATTCCTGCTTCAGTTTTACTATACGCAGATATGCTTAGGTTGGGCCTGTTGCGCGGCGGGCGGTGAGGCACAGGCGCAGAGCTTGTCGCCAGCGATCGATGCGGGCGACGACCTTGCGCGGTAAATACCCTGCGCTACCCTCGACCATATCTTCTCACCAAATTTTGGGCAAATTTTGTGAGAAGAGCTGAGAGTTGATCAAAATGCATGGAAAGGCGCGCGGCTCGCTCGACATCCGCCGCCTGACTATATTCCTGCCGGCACAGGACGACGTTCCGCGAAGCGACGACCTAGCTCACCTCGCAGCCCGCCGCTAACTGACGTCACAAACAATATTGTGCGCCAGAGATTAATGTTCCATTTTGCGCAGAATTGGAGGTGTGCACATCTCTATGAGTCGGAATGTCGGGAGCGGTTTTGAGCAATCGGAGATATTTTATTTCGAAACACGCGACTTTTTAAATATTTTAATTTAAGTTTTAATATTTATTAAATCGTTGGATTTTATTAAAAAACAAATTTATTTAAATATTTGGTAAAAAATAAATAATTCTATAAAAAATATAGAGACAACGTTTTATAAAAAAAAAAAATATTAAAAAATTAAGTTAACACAAAATATATTTTTAATAAGTTTTTTTTTGGGCGAGGCCCGGTTAGGCGTCTACCGTAATCGGCAGCCAATGTTGAACTGGCGTCGTCGTGTTGTGTATCGTGAGGGTTTAACCGTAACGGGATTAGGCTGCCGGCTTACGGCGCCGGGAAAGTCGATGTCGCCTGGTTGTGCCCTTTTACGTCGCATCATATCGGTTACTTTATAACTTTTTGGCTATTAACAACTTATTAATAAACTTACACCGGATGGATAACTTTATTCGCGCTATATTTTGCGTTCTTTTTTATTTGTTAGATAATTATTTTATATTGCTGTTTTATTTTTAGTTTATTTTATAGGTTATTATTTTATATTTGTATTAAAATAATATTGTTTCGAATTATTAACATTTGTATGGTTCCAATTTTACATTTAGTTTTTTACTACATATAGGTTACAGAAAACACGAACTTTTTTTTTTTTATATACGGATTATTTAGTGAGGAACCTAAAATTTAAAATTTTCACAAATTATTATGAAAAAGAAGACACCCGGCCCGTTAGCTCGATATGGCAGTTGTATCGATACTAGCGCGCTTGTCAGGCAGCACTGGGTCGCGGCGCCTTACCTACGGGCTCCCACTAGTGCTGTAAGTTTGTCGATAAGTCGGGGAGCTCGTATCGATATCACGATACGTTGCTCCCGTAACGTGTCGATTGCAATTACGAGGGAACGAACGCCCTTGACACCTCGCACGTACCTAATTTGGAGGCTGATGTCTAGGTATTTCAAGCGTATAAGGTGATCTAATGAACTACTCATGTTTACTGTTACCTGTTTGCTACAGATGTTTAGTTGAATATCGTTACACGGAGTACCGAATAATGTTTTAAACGGCGTTTAATTATTATTTATGAGGCGGTGTTGCTTTTGCAGAAAAAACAACTTGTTCTCTTGATGCCATATTGAAGACATATTTTTGGCGGTGAAATAGTTTATGTGTTTCGAGATTATGAAGTTTATTTTTAGGAAACATTTTTTTACAAATCAGGTTGGATTATTATATCGCGTTCCGATAAAATACCTAATTTTTAATTTTTTGGGTAGGAACCAATTTTATTACATCTAAATCTACGCGAATCTCTCTGAATTAATAACGAATTTTATGTGCATAATATATTGTTTATGTTTTAAGCGCCTATTAATTTTATAATAGCAATTCACCGACCGTTTATTCATAGCTAACATAATCTGTTACGAAGCACTTGGCCGGTTAAGCTTTAGTAGATAATATCAAAATTGATTATAACATCTTGTTCCAACACATCATTAAATCAAATTTTATTATATATACCTATAATGTCTACAACTCATTTACAACAATAAAAATAGGTATATAAGTATAGAAAAGTCGTCGTATTTTTAATGTTTATTCACTTTGACGACGTATAAACTAAAAAAAATGGTCCTAACACGTAAAATAATTATTACAAATGACTTTAGTCTCAACAGAAAATGTGGTTCACCTTGATTTACTAGACGTCTCCACTAGATAGTTAGCCTGCGACTGCAAGCATTCAGCCATCTAAAATTTACAGGCGGGTTCGCGTACGGACGGGTTCGGGCGGCTTCGGGCCACATCGGGAACATTCGGGAGGACGTTCCCCTCCCCTCCTGTGCCCCTGTCATCCCTTTCCCCTCCTGTAGCCCTCGCGTCACCCCCCGTATCCCGCGAGAATGAATTTACGACGCGCCGGTCCGGTCATGGCCGCGTCGCGCTTGTCTCTGTTATTATTGCAAATTAATGCTATGCTTAGTTTCTCTAAAAAGCGGTGTAGTTTCAACAATGACCTTAATAACTTGCGTCAAATACCTGGGTTTATCTGTGAGTATATCAATTTCAATTGTAATCAAGTTTAACTGCCGTTCATTTCAATATGAATGTGTCGACTTTGTCGCGAGCGACAACACTCTCACTGTACGGGAAGTAGAACCTTAAAGGTGAATGTATACCAGCGAAGTGATTGGGGGTAAATTAACATCTCGCAACCCGTTATATGGAAGAAGGTTCCATCATTCGATGGAGATCTTTATAAATACAATATTTTTTATCAGAGATGTCATCCCAGGCCGGCTCGGTGGGCCTAAAATCACTTTTAGAATTGGACTCGTGAAGGAGTACTCGCATACTCATCTGCCCCCTCAGCCTCCACTTCGGCCGTCGCTCGGCAATTTCCGTGAAATTTTCCGAACGCCACGCCGCCGCCGAGCCAGACCGGTCATGACCGTGAAGCACGTGCTTATGCTATACTTATACTACTATTTATAGGGACCTAAGTTTGTACTGAATATGGCAGTTCGGTAACATAAATTGAAGCTCACACACACACGTTAAGAGTTTTCATAATGCTACGTCGCGGTAAAGTAATATTTTAAAGTAGGCTCCTATTGCTTAAGATTTTATTTCGTAATGAGAGAGTATTTTTGGACAAAGAATGTAATTTTTCAGTAAACAATTTTTTATCCGCCTTTGAATGAAGCTGAGTGAGATTATTTAAATAAAATTTTTCGTGTTAGATACATACATACCTACATCACGTCGCGATCCATGTTAACGGGAAGATAACTACAATATCATTAAGAAAATATTTTTAATAACTTGCATTTTGTTTCATAAAAATTAAAAACAAGTAATATTTTATGAAAGCTAAACTTAGTACGATGCATAACTTTGGGGTCTAATTGACGTGCTGTCAATTGGTTACTCTTAGAATTGCCAGTATAATAACAGGACATATAAGTGGATCGGTACATTTTAATATTTATCATATGCGGACATTCGTATGAACAATTCGAACTGTAGTATCTTTGTTTCATATTCTTACGAATCAAAAACATAGCGTTATAAAAACAAGTGTTCTGAAAATTGTGAAACAGTGGCGCACGGTCTTGCAAAACATCGGAATAAAAAGCAACTTCCATTACGCTTTCTGTTTGAATTAACATTTCCCTTTTCGTTGCCGAGCGGGCGACTGAATTTAAACACAAATTGCAGGGGGACCGGACCACCTCCACCCCTCACAGTAAAATTAAAGGTGTGAAAACGTGACAGCGCACTATACGTCGTAGAGCGGCGTCTCTCTTCCGCAACTGCAATAATGTTACTTTAGGAGGTAACGGTGGGCACTCAGAACCATTTCCCATTTTAACTATTGTGCAGTCTTCAACTTACTTCAGTTTCCACGTAATCGGTTGATAATTAATTAAAACCTCAATCTTGCCCCGTTTATTTAAAGCTAGGCTTAGGTCGTGCAATTAGGAATTCAAATGGCGTCAGTTAGGTAAAGCCTTATTAGTCTTCCTTTACGTTACAAACGTATAGTAGGGGTATTAACCCTTTGAAGTAATAGTAATCCTATTATAAATATGACGACAGTTTGTTCTCTTTAACATGGTTAATAATTCATGTAACGTTAAGTCTACGGAATATCAAGGAAATTGTCTATGGATAAACATTAAGCCTATTCTTAATATCCCCATCTTATTCTTTTCCTGCTTAATTTAAAATTACCGCTAAAACTGCGCGTAACACGAGGCTCATTCGTCCGCGCGCGCCACTCGCCCTCTCGTTGAAGAAAAGAGAACAATAGACAACGTACTCGTGGTGTGATGTAGAGCGACGCGTCGCAGGCGCCGGTTCTGATTCGCTCGTCACTATTGCAGCACGCGCTTCACGATCTAAGTACACCTCCGAGCAATTGATTACTTTTGATCGTGATTAAAGCTTCATTACTTATGTACATTTTTTTTTTTTGAAGCTATTATTTTAAATACTTTGGGTGAGATAATCTTCGATCATTAAATAACTAGTACACAATAAACAACTAGATACACGATATTTCGTTAAATCATATCGAAAAAGCGCATTTAACTGATGCTAATAAATTTGATTTTGGTTATGTAATTACTTTAACAATTTATTAGCACATAAGTTGAATTAAAAGAATGTTATGCGAGCATTAAGTTGTTAATTATATTTTATTAATAACATCTTTTTTTATTTTATACATGCCCAAATAAGCAATTCCTTTTACATTATATAGCTCAAAGAATCCTGTGAATCCGTATATTGTTTGGTTTATGTAAAGTAAGAATTCACCTTAGGGAAATATATACATATACATATTTAACATTTTGTTAACTGAATGATATGTTCTTGTTGTGTACTGTATTCCATTATTAATTGAACGGAAAACTGAATACATCCAGTCGTTGTGTACAGTTTTGTTACAAAAACTGGAGAGCTTCTTTGTTTTTTTTTGGGTACGAACTAACATCTAGCGATATTTGAACGAAGAAAGGATTCAGTTATCGAAGAGGAATATGGGTTATACAAACATTTATCTAAGACCAACAGGAGCGATATGAACGCTGGTGAACGTCGGTTTCTGCTAGTCATTTCTAATTACTATGCTACTGAAACAATAGGTTGTACTCGTAAGCCCTTAAACACAATCGTGTTGCTGAGTAAGGGTTTCGGGACTTCCAATTAATTTTGCAATTGGCAACCCTTACGTCCGAGGGGGGTACAAACTAACAACCTGGCCCGGCAATCAAAATACAAAAAGAATGCGTTACCTGAATTAGAGCGGGCTGATTTGATGATAACGAGTTTTCTTTGTTTGTGAAATATGTATGAGGTTAATACGTTTGTAATTACCGCACTTTTTAATTCATTCAAATTATTACTGATTCGCAGATCACTTCCAGGAAAATAATTTTAGTACTTCGGATTTCACTATTTGTAACAGTCATCTAAGGTAGTTCAATATAAAAGTAATTTATTTAGAATTTCAAAAGATATTTTGAGTTAAAACAATAATCTAACTCTTTTGTATTTCATTAACAATTATGAATGCAAAATGTGTATCTATAACTACAGGTAGGAACATTATTCCTCCACATGCAATTGCAAGTTGATGATTAAACCAACGTAGGAAAAATGCACACTTCAAAAAAGATTTTTCAAGTAGGCAGCAAATGTACGAAAACCATTTTCTAGAATCTCACCACCCTCGCAATACGCCGCCGCACGAGTGTATTTATTTATTCGTCCAATACCGAACTAGCTTTAGTGGTTTTTGCCGTTCGATAATTTAATTCCTAATGCAGTGCAAATAAAGTAGAAATTCCTTTGACTTTAATTTACGGACCGGGATATTTTTGCAGCCATTTGAGATTGTGGCCCGTGGCTGGAAAATTTTCAGTAAAATAAAAAATCGTATAGAATGGTGTTGGCGGAGCTCTAAAAACTTCGTTATCTACGTTTTCACCTTGATTGGCTTGCTTTAGTGAAATCTGCATTCAGTTTCTATAGCTAGTTGAGGAGCGTTGATTATTCAGCTGGGTGCCGTAATTACACTGAATATAGACACTTCATTAGGATAAACTTTAAGCAGATAGGGAATACGTGACGCATAAATATTATACACGCCACTTCCGAATACAGATAACGGTTTAACTTTGTATAAATGGCCGTGACTTTTCTCGCCGTATCACGTGAATCAGTTTACGCCTACGGTTCAAGGATGTGCGCATAATTGCTATAAGAATTTGTTTAGGCACGTTTTCAACACTTATTGACGTGGTTATTTTATTACCCACTAAACCACGTTGTTTACTATTACTATACCGGGAAGTTTATTCGATGTCTCTATTACAATTCTTTTTACCAGCTTCAGTCAGTACCTAGATGATATGATATTTTATTGTAATTTAGATTATTTTCAAGTTCTGCTTTCATTGAAGTCGGTTTTTATTTTTTGTTAAAATTAACTTTTTTCTTTTTTAGTATTTAGATTTACTTTGTTAAAGAATTGCAAAAGCTGTAAAAGAACACAACTGTCAGTCCATTTTAAAATTTAGCTACGCGCTCATTAATTATATCAATAAAGGGTACTTTAGCGTTTTATAACAAGAACTGATATTTCTGTCAGTCTCTAACGATAACCGGCACAGCAGCAGTACGCTATAAACCAAATTGCAACTTACTTAATACGCCACTGTAATAACAACTCGCATGCGGTGGTTAATAAGACCACCTGCTGAGGAAATTACAAGTGAGTGACGTCCAACATCGTAGGTCAACCAGAAGCTATTACGTAATCAATTGCCGATTGTCCGATTGATTGACCATCGACACTAGATCGAGAGCTTACATTATTTAGGGCCGACTACTAAACCAAGATGTAATTACATCGAGGCGTTCCGGTTCAGCGTGTCTGACAGTGAAGTTGTCGCATTCAATCAAATAAGGGTAGATAAACAATAATTTATCGTCTGATTTAACGGTGACTTATAAAAAAAGATACTAAATACTTAGTTTTACTGTTTCTTTTTTTTTTTCAAAACAAGCGACCCACCCCAGCTTTGCAAGTGTGCAATACTAATGCAGGTATTATACATAATATTATTATACATTAATGTAGGTATTATAACCTTTTCTCATGAAATATACTTAAATGATATAACGGTTTTCTCACGCGTATTTATCGGGATAGCCCAACTATTGCCGGACAACTACGACAGCTCCGCTCACCCAAGGACAAGAATCCTTTAGGCGTTCCGGGAGTATACAGGATACCGTGCGTCTGTGGCCTGAGCTACATTGGGGAAACCCGGCGTAATGCTGCAACTAGGCTTGGTGAACACATACGGCATATGAAGGGCATGGACACCAATAAGTCGGTAGTGGCAGAACATGCCTGTAATGTACGTTTCTATCAAGCAACCGTATTAGTGAGGGAGAAATATTTCGTGCCGCGAAAAGTACGTGAGGCTATAGAAATCAGCCGTCACTCGAATTTTAACAGAGATGGTGGTATGACACTGCCACAATCATGGAAACCAGCACTGAGTATGGACGACATGTCACTCAAAGCCGATTCTGGAGTGCATCGCAGTTAGCACGGTATGCACTTACTCAACCAGCACAGGAGCGCGGACGATGACGATGCTGTCGGTGTATCCCCCGCTCGCGCCACCCGCGACGCTAGCGCCTCCCTCGGCACGAACGCGACGCTATGCAGCGAGATGCGCGGCCGCCGACGTTAGTTCGACTCGCGACCCCGCAGCCGCGTCAGCTCATGATTAAGGACTCCGGGTGGGTCCAAAACAAGCCCCGCTATACCGATAAATACGCGTAAGCAAACCGTTATATATCATTTAAGTATGAATCATCCTCATGAAAGTTATTATAAAATATACGAAATATACTAATATCTATAACAAAATGCATAAAAATCCATTGCGCAGTTTTAAAATTCTAAGATACATAGTAACAGATAGACAGCGGAAAACGACTTTGCTTTATACAGCTCTGTACTTACATTTGATTGTTCTTTAACCTACATCAAAACGGAAACCGTTCTATTCAGTTCAAAAAGATTTTCTCTTCGCGACATTCAAGGCAAAAGTTGAACGAATTTCATTTAAACCAGAATTGTATTAGCAGAACGAAGATATTTTCCCTCGTTTTGTCAACAAAGTCTATTTTAATCAGATTTCAGAGTTTACTTGTTCTTTTTGTTTCCCTGCTCCGCCGGTTATTGCGGAAAACTTGTTTTATTTTTCTGTAGTTAATTGATTTTAAAATGCAAACGCCTGTCCTATCTTTTGTCTGGTTCGTGATCGAGCACATGCAAAATGAATATCGATGAGCTTCACTGTCTGATGGTTTTTGAATCCGTTAAACCCTTTCAAAAACTATTTTTGAGACCTATCAAATGTGTTTTTTGTCTATCTGGCACGCAGCGCTTTGTAATTGAGAAAGGGTGTGAAGTGAAGCGTGCTTCAACATAAAATACGAAATTATTTTTATCGGTGAATTCGAGTTCGAATATTTGCTTTGTTGGCATGATAGCCTCACTACACATAGTGAGCCATAGTCAGCCTATCGTATCTCGCGAATCGCAAACCGAAAATCCATGATCGATCTATGATTGCGCACGAGTACAAAACCTGTTTGTGCAAAAATCTTTTTCGTGTGCGTTCGCGATTATGAATTTAGTATGATATTTTTAATAATATATTAATTTACTATTGACTGGCCAGTTGGTCCAGTTGTTAGTCGTGGGTTCGATTCCCAACCAGGGCAAATGTTTGTGTGATGAGCACGATGGCGTCGAACTTTTTTAAAATTTCATAACTTTCATAACATTCTTTGTTTTCATATGGTTATTTTTAAATGTAGTATATCCTATTGCATCGGACAGTCACACCTTTTAACTAATTTACAAAAACATGTAACTCAATTAACTATGGTACTATCAACAGAAATGTTACGCAATTCGGAGTTTGGTTCAAATACCACGAAAAAGTAGCTTCTCTCGTAACTTCCCTCGAAAACAACATAAAAGTCTCAGAACGTAGTGGGGGTGAATCAGGTACCTCTAAGTGTCCTCTATCAGCCTTTCTTTAGGCACCCCGTATAAGGGAAAACCTGCTAGATATTACATGCGCATTTATCAAAGTGCCTAACAGCCTTACAGCGACAAATATATAACCTATTGGTTCGAACCTGTGGTTTTCCTTGGGAACACCACAACACCTTACAGTATATCATCAATGGCATAAACTAAATTTAAAAGATAAAATGGAAAAACACACGTTATGTGCTACACCAATAAAATTTGTAACAACCTTGTCATGTAGTTCCAATGTTACCTATTAAATAGACTGTGGAGATCAGATCAGTTTAGCTAAATCTCATAAAATTGGTACTTCCAGCTTGGTAGCATCTTGGGCTAAGCTGACAATAAATATGCATGAATATTTTAATATGACTTGTGCAAAAAAATTCTGCATCATGATTAAAATTAGACAAATTTGAAAATATTTATTCATACATTTACTGTCAACAATACTATCACGCAGCTCTTTAACAAGCACTGAAGGCAGGGCTAAGTTATAGCATAAAAGTGTTCAGTTCACCGCGTAAAACCTCCTTTGTCGCGCTTTTGCTAAAATGGAGAGTGGTTCTGACTGAGCCGCGACATCGCTTGGCCGAGTTCTAGTGTTATGGTAATTCCCTCAGTAAAATGCTTTAAAGTAAACTGCTATTTTCTTGCAACAGAGGAGGCGACGGGAGACTGGCCTAAAAGAACGTGGGACAGAGTGCAACGTTCCTTAAACTAGCGATCGCATTAGGTGAGTGTATTTTACTTAAATACTGTTATGATCGATACATTAATTCGAGAGTCTATGACTAGATGGCGACGACAGGGATTAAATAATTGTCATCTACAGTGATCCGTAAAATGAGCGTGACAGAAAAATTTTATAGGTACACGAAACTGAACTAACTTAAAACTTTTTGTACCAGGAGTCACGAGGTCTTCCTGCTCTGCAAAGTACGCGTGTCAGTTTCAACCAGCGCAAGTGTCCATGCAATAGGTAGGTAACATATCGCATTAGAAACGTAACGTGAAATACAGGCTCTTTTAGCCGCGGCGAGAATGTCGTGTGGGTTGCGATACCTTGCCGGCGATGATATATATCTCTTTAGATATCAGACCTGTACGGCTCTACAATGTATTGCAAAGTAAACAATATTTCTCGTCGTGTCTATTTTAGCCCGAATAAAACCTTCAAAGAAAAGAGTGAAGAAACATATTTCAACTGTGAATGCCCAGACAAAGACTTAATGAACCGCTCTTTTGAAACAGGACTCGCGAGGCCCTACCATCGCACGATATAAATCGAGATTGCAACCAAGGCAACGCTCGTTAACCTAACATCTGTGTCCATAAAACAAGTAAGTATACAAACAATCCTATTAAGCTGTAGTGAATAATTAAATAATCACAACATGAATCTCCTTCGAAAATTGGAAAATTTATTCTCCAGGCTATTTTTTTGTTTGTTTAGGCAAATTTAAATGTAAAATTGTACTATTACTTCTTATAAGTAGTAGCTTTATTTTTTCTTCTTAACTATAGTGATAAATGATAGGTACTAGTTGGAATAGGCGCGGAATAGATAATCGTGGAAAAAAATATGGTAAGCCTTTGCCCAGCAGTGGTACAGTATAACACTAAATGCTAAGTAAAAATTAAAAACAGTTCAGTACCAAGAAAGAATTCCAATGCTGACAGTGACACTAGGTCTTCAGACAGATAATCATGCATATCTTTTGTTACAGAAGCTATGGGCTTTTGCCCCGCGAAATAGATACGTGTGAAGATTTCGACGAAAGCGGCGAAGTGCCACGCCAGCGTCGGCGAAGATAAGACAAGTAAGTGCTTACTGTAAACTTAACAATATCGCTAAGTTATATCACTAAATAAATTAACATGTGTAAGGTCTATGTAAGAAAACCTTTAGGGAAGGTTTATACTGCCAATATCTTTTACATAACAAATAACGTAGTCTTTTAATTAACCTGAAATGTTTTAATAAAAACAATGAGACCGTTGCTCGCCCTTAAAATGAAAAAGTATTAGAATATGTGAGTGGGAATAAGTAAACGCTGCTATAAAAGTTTGTGGTAAGTAATTCCTTCTTTAATTTCCTCCAGCGAGGCTTTACGCCGTCGCCGTCGCGGTCGGTCTTATCCTTTCACTAAGAGAAAAACTAAATTAAAGTACCCACACAGCTCCCACAAAAGATAAGATATTTAAAATTAAATTCCATTTAGCCGCAGTCAGTAGATTTAAAAGCCTGTTGTTGGAAAGCCGCGGTGCCTTTATTGGAATCCAAGTGACGATGTTGTTATCAATCTGTTCTATAAGTTCATAACATCTGCACGTTGCTAACCATACGTTGCGCCAATAAATTTTATGAATGAAAGTCATAACGAATTCCCATTGACTGCAGTTACAAATGGTGGGGGTGGGGGAGTAGGGGGAGATAGCGGGACTACCGGGAGTGTCGACGATCGAGACAGCGTAAGAAACTAGCTAGATAGAGGTTGTATAGGTAGTGTAGAATGCTGTGTGTAATCAGCAGAGTTGGCACAAGGAACGAAATAGCATCGGGCGGTATTTATTGCTGTACTACAGGCTTTGCTCACGTGCAGCTTCTCGTTAAATTTATTACTTTCAATATGAGCATTGTTGGTTTACTTTTATTATTTCCAACACACATTGCCAGTGTCTTGAAAACAAACTGAGATAAGGGATTTATAATATTTCAGGAAACTTTAAAATGGAAAACTCACAGACATAATTTTAGGCGTTCGTTACAACTAACAAATAGATTAGTAATTAAAATCAAATTAGGTTTACTAATTTTAATGAATAAGGTTTGCATAAATTTCACGTCCAAAACACAAAACCTACCATTTAGAATTTGGTCGAATGCCCAGTTTACGCTTAGTTAGAGATATATTTGGTACGAGTAATATGACAAAAACGAACGTTCACGGTCCGTCCACCAATTCCCGTTTAATTTAGGCAACGCAATATCAACATTGAATCAGGTTCACCAATGACAGACAGGTAATGAATTGAGATAATGATTACCGTTGCCAACGCAAAACAAATAGGTTTCATGCAGTGGCTATGACCTGCCACAGAGTAGTGAAAATAGTTTCGTAGTTCACTATTTTCAGCATAATTATACCTAGACCCAAACAATTTCGGGGTTTGCTGGAAAATAAACAATGATTATAATTGAAATCTGTCATTATTTCCAGACGAAGAAAAAACATTAATATTTACAAACTTAATGGAAGGAACTAAAACATCATAATAATGAGTAAGCCAGAAAATATTTTGAAAGAAAAACAACGTTTTAACGTCACCAATCGCTGTTAGCAACTTATTGTGTTCCATTAAGAGGATTACGGTCCATTAAGGAATATTTACCTGAAATATAAAAATTAGTTATTCTCTCGCGCTGGTGTTTTTATTCTATGGCCCGACGTTATTTATGTTTATAGGTAAGGCTTTCAGTTTGCAGTTTAACGCCTGACTGAGTCTGATGGAAATTTATGTAAAGTGAACCAAACAATGAATTTTCGTTAACGATTTTGGCGAGCTAATCAAAATTGCGGAAATTAGAAGCAAATGAAGCTTAGTTGTATGATCCAAATTTTAATAACAGTAGACCATGTCACTGCGGTTACCGTACGGGATGTGTAATAACATCCATTATCCATGCTTTAATTGATTTTATGATGAAAGGGAAATATTGATTGAGTGAATTCTATTCCATCATTTGCGCAGCCGTGTTTGGAAATGATTACCACAATGGAAGTTAGGGACAAAATGCAGTATTTTAATAGGAAAGCTTCGACGACATGCGACGATTTTTTATCAGTAGTGTCAAATTGCCAAGTACTAAGCTACCAGTCAGCAACTTAGTAATAGGATTTAGAACCCTAATTCTACGAACGGGTAGTAGCAGGTAGACGATAATAGTCTTTGTCCGGGTGCGGTAAGGTCGACTTTGAAATCCGCCTTATATCATGCGGTCGAACAAAGACAGTGTCGCATTTGAAAACGACTCGCGTGCACCGCAATCATGATTAAAAACTTCAAGTTCTTTTTAAGAAAACCACAGTTAACTAAATCTTTTTTAGAGTTCATTAATATTCCCCTATCTACATTTATATAAAAATTACTTATGCATTCAAATTTTCGTTTTAAGACTTAAAAATAATACCTCCAAAATCCTAATAAAATATATCACCTCAGTGACGGGTCATTTAAGAACAGTATTAATGTAAAGGCTTGCTGGTTTAATCTCTTTGTCCTTCCAGATAATCAGATACGTTTAAAATAATGGGCGCTTTAAATTTCGATAAACTTTTCGAGCCAGCCAAGCGACAGTAACTACTCAACAGATAATATATAAAGTGAATTCGGTGCACGAGCTTCGTTATAACCATGATAATGCCCGCCGTTTGGCACTAGTCCAAATAACTATGCACTGTGCTACGTCTATACACCTTCTTTTTTGGTAGGCGTATATCAGCCTAAGTTTAACGGAACTAAGCTTCAAGTCCCAGTTACTTCAGCTATTAACGTCTACGTGTACATTGTTGGAAGATTCATACTTAAGAGTTAGTTAAGCAAGGTAGTAGTTAGAACACAAGACAGGCTTCTTGGGATATTTTCTTAGAAGATATTAACCAGATATTACCCTGAGAAATTCTAAGCTCCTAACAAGCTTGATTAAAACTTAAATCGGTTCATATTTCTTGTTTATTAAGAATACCTTCGAATATTATACTCAGTATTTTTTTTATAAATCACCCACACAAAAATATTGAGCTATTCTTCGATATAAATCCTTTTTTAAAGTAGAGAGATGAAAAGTTTCGCGTCCGTAATGATGAGATAGGCGGCGGTTGCAAGTGACGACACATTCAGTTAATGGCTTTTGCCCTCCGCCGTCTCGGTGAAACGCTGTCAGATTAGTAGCCTTCAGAAAATTGTTTCCGATAATAATGAAGATCTAAATGGACGAAGTTTTGACGCGTTTGCGCGAGATTTAGCACTTGTGTAAGTAGACAGAATCAAGTGTTGTGGGAAGACAGGACAGTCTTAAGGGCACATTTATTTCAACGCTTTGATATCTTGTGACTAAGAGAGAGATTCGCAACGGTGTAGTACAAAAACAGGTTTTATAAAAAATATCACGCAAAGGCTTACGGAAGATTGAAACTGTAACTGTAAAATCAAAATATGATGGGCAGCGGAAACAAAGCCCTGCGGCATAAAATTTAAAGCACACAGAAAAAGATATAACTTTTATTTCGATTGCGATCGGCGATGACAAAAAAGTAATAATTTATATTTTAAATAGTCACATCGCTTTTCAACTTTTATTTGTCACTGTAAAGGACTTTTTGATATTTAATTCGTTTGTTTCAGAACATTTGCAATTTCGAATTTATTGGTCTTATTAATATTAACGAACGGTATAAAAATAGGAAATTTGTACGTGATCATACATGATCATTTCTGTAAGCCAATGAGGTGATTAAGCGTGTTATATAATGGGAATACGGTTAACGTTACGATCGTTATTGACTGCAATTTATATTCATAGAATATCGTATTGCTATTGTGTCGATAATTTCCGCGTAATAACAATGTAGTTCATATTGTGTAGCCGTATATAATAATTAATTAAACATTAATATACAATAAGGGATATTCTATTATATTATATTAATGAGCTGTGCACCTATCAAATATATTTTTTATGCCTGTCAGTTCATGACACAGTTTTAAATAACAGATCAAAATAAGCAAGTACTAAATGCGTGGTTTAATTATTTAACTGGATAAAACGCAGTCATTGTATTCGTAATCAATACCCAGTAAAATGAGTGCCATTGTTGTGTATATCCAAGCTAGCGATCCTTTTAGTTGAATCACTAGAAAATGTCATCAAATATTTTTTATATGCAATTAAGTTACTACTCCAACGAATATTGTTGTATTTTATGTTATCAAAAAATCAGGTAGTTTCGCTCAAAGCTGTCCAAAATAGAAACAGGCATATCCGTATATTTAGCCGTGAAAAACGTTCCAATTGCAAAAGCTTGTTCGTCTAGCTAAAAATTTCATTGCTAATCTGCACTTCAACTCGGTAATCAAATCAAAGCAAACGAAACCAAACGTGAGTGAAATGAATTTCAGTAAACAAAATATTGGTTTCACCAGGTTTATGCGTCTGCAAAATGTAAAAAGAATTCATAAATACATTTCCTAATTCCATAGCTAAAGCAAAATTATTCTGTTTCCTCTGATATTTGCTTTTTGAGAACCAATCGGAATAAGTAAAAAACTTTTGAAAGGCTGCCTTGATGGGGAAAATCTCTCATTTCGTTTCGGTCGGACTTCAACGGTAAATCTTTCATTACGAATAAAACCATTAATATTTAAATTAAAAGTCTTACTTTTTCTAGTTTGCGCAAATACAGCTTTACGTCTTATTTAAAAGCTAGACTGGTGTTTACTTTTTAACTGGATGTCGCCATTTGGGTACCCTTTTAGAGACTATAGATAAATAATAAATGATACGTTTTATGTACACTGTACATACGATTACATCGAGCCGTGTTCCCAGGGGGCGTAATAGAGATAGTTCGCTTCAGGCTTTCCTTACATTATTTACGTTTAAATGTCTTCAGTATCTTATAAAACATTTGGGTCCTGTGACTATTAAGTGTAAACGTTGACTGAAAAGATTGTGAAATTGTTAAGATATTCGCCGTATTTACATAATTTAAGTAGGTATACCATTTACATAAAATATACATTCCATGTAACATGCTCTAGTACGAATGTAAAGAATAATTTATAGCCAAGGGAGAAATGGTAGATTTACGGCGCAAAAATTGGGTCATCCATTTTCTTCTAATTTCATGAAACAGCACTATCACGTGCCCCTAGTTCTCGTAGTTTGTATTTTGAATGAAATATTTGATGTGGAGGTTGGGGCAAGGGGAGGTTAGTATAGGGGTAGGTCTGGGAGGCCGGTCGAATGATGTGTTCCTCGCCGCGTGGCTTCCGTACGTAGTATGGTCGCCGGGAGCCATCGCGTCATAGAATAAACAGGCCACCGAGTAGGTCAACTGCGGTGTTTACATTTTAATTACCTATGTTCTGCCGTCGAGCTGATGCTGAATGAAAATGTTCAAGTGAGCTAGTAATTGTTGTTGTCATGAAATAGCTTTATTGGATGGAATTAAGTTCTTCCTACATCGAGTTTGTTTTAAATGTAACCAGAGACCCTACTAAAAACTATCGCTTAGCCCGTGAATTGAAAACTATCGCTTAGATTATTATTATGAAATTTTATTGCATTCCTTTATGCATAGTACATATCTTACGCGTCTTCACCTAAAACAATTTCGTCCACTTGAATAACATTCCAGCAAAATAGACTACTAAAAGTTAGAGCGTACTTACTGGAGCTGAATTACAGCTGAAGGCAGACATATAGATTTAAAGTCGTAGTAAAACTAATACGTATCGCAGACAAGATACGAACGTCAAACTGAATTAGTTCCAGCTCGGGTATAACGGTGCGACGTATACGATAAATTGGATCGTGATCCACACAAAATACAATGTTTGCTATTTCAACGAACCGTTTTAGCTGTGTTCCTGTGAGCGCGATGCATTCGTAAACAACGTTTAATTGCTCCTATTAGCAAAGTACACGCTGTTCTACCCTCGAGGTAAATACAGGTAAATCTACAATATTTAGAGATGTAGAGATCATCTGAGCTCAAGCGCTTTACATTCGTTACTTACCTTTGCAAAATGTTGTTGTGCGAATACTACGTCCGTAAATGAAAATGATTTAAGGACTTTGTGTGTAAAATCAACAATGCCTCGAATAGGATAAATGTAAGACCAAGTTTCAGAGACATGACTTACGTTTGCGGCTTCTCTAGTGCCAAAACCCATTTCTATTCTGTCCGTTGCAAGCAAGTCTGCGCTTTAAGTATTCTTATAGGAAATCGCTTTATCTTTGGTGTCAACTACATGCTAGCTCAAATTATAAGCTCATTGAAATTAGGCAGATGAAAACTTCATTGATTGACGTTAAGACGAAGTTTATTTACTTTTACACTAAAATTGTAATAAATAAGCAGCAAATAAAATTAGTTCCAGTGAACTCTGAACATCCTGTTACGAGGTCTCATAATTAAATTTTCTCGTCCAATATCCTGAAAATAGATATTTCATTAATGACACCGTTAGCTCGTGCAATCGATTAAAATAAAAATTGACTAAGATTTTATTTGAAAAAAACTGTCTTTTACCAGCTTGTTACTGTACCACTGCTAAACAATAGGACAATATTATCTTTTTTACTTCTATATCTCGTCTGCACGTCAACGAATAAATTGATTATTTACCCGTATCGGTAGAGCAAATTTCACAACAGACCAGAATATATCACCACAGTTTCTTCGTACAATCCAGTTTATCAAGTATAATACACGAAGCTCTCAGTATATTTGACGCAAAGTTGCCTGAAGCGAATTCTTGACACGGCATCCCAATCAAACAACGAATAGTACAAAGCATGTTAAGATATAATAATATCAAATACACTTACTACTAGAGGTACTGAGGACTACATATTTATTTCTATTGCTAGTTCTCAAAAAATACAAATCGTACTCATGCTTTAATTGTTCAATTATAAATTTATAACCGACTCAGATTTTTTTTAACTGAAAGCAATTTAATTGAAAGTTACTTAAGTATAAAAAGACTTGATATATTTTTACTCGGTCTAATAAAAGAAGGTGGGTGACCTGCACAGTCCTTTGAAGTAACAAATTTACACAAACTTTGCATTTACAACGAACTCACTCTTCACAGCTTATTAAAATATTGAAAGCTTCGTAAAGCACTTTAGAAAATTCATGAAAGGTACTAAAGACCGGGAAGCTTTTATATTTTGCTGACGTTAAACAGGTTAAAAGTGTTAAAACAATTTTCGAATTAGGTCAATATAGCAAACTTCTAACACCTGCTACTTTAAATACGTTAAATGTGGAATAATGTGGCAACGTAGCATCATTTAATAAAAAACGGTATAGTCTGGTGATTTGAGCATTTTGCAAGATATGAGTAATGTCCAACTGATCGTGAGTAAGGTGGGGTCTGTCAGGACGGTGCTCAAATCTGCTTGGTCTTTCCTCAAAAGACCAATTCAGACCCCACATTTTTCTTGCATTGGTAAAATATTTTATTGATAACTTGACACATGACTAGGCTGTAAGCTCCAAACAATTCAATTTTCTCTGCACTGTAAATGTAGAATCATGTGGCATCATTGCGTCTTTTTATAGACATTCTATAAAATGTCTGGCGATTTGAGCATTTTGCAAGATATGAGTAATGTCCAACTGATCGTGAGTAAGGTGGGGTCAGTCAGGACGGTGCTCAAATCTGCTTGGTCTTTCCTCAAAAGACCAATTTACACCCCACATTTTTCTTACATTGATAAAATATTTTATTGATCACTTGACACATGACTAGGCTGTAAGCTCCAAACAATTCAATTTTCTCTGCACGGTAAATGTGGAAATATGTGGCTTCATTGCGTCTTTTTATAGACATTCAATACAATGTCTGGCGATTTGAGCATTTTGCAAGTTATGAGTAATGTCCAACTGATCGTGAGTAAGGTGGGGTCAGTCAGGACGGTGCTCAAATCTGCTTGGTCTTTCCTCAAAAGACCAAATCAGACCCCACATTTTTCTTACATTGATAAAATATTTTATTTATCAATTGACATTATTATGACTAGGTTGTAGATTCTAAACAATCTCGATTGGCTTGTAAATGTGGAATCATGTGGCATCATTGCGTCTTTTTATGGACATTCAATAAAATGTCTGGCGATTTGAGCATTTTGCAAGATATGAATAATGTCCAACTGATCGTGAGTAAGGTGGGGTCAGTCAGGACGGTGCTCAAATCTGCTCGGTCTTTCCTCAAAAGGCCAATTCAGACCCCACATTTTTCTTACATTGGAAAAGCAAAATATTTTATTAATCAATTGACATATGACTAGGTTGTAGATTCTAAACGATCTTGATTGCCTTGTAAATGTGGAATCATGTGGCATCATAGCGTCTTTTTATAGACATTCAATAAATTGTCTGGCGATTTGACATTTTACAAGATATGAGTAATGTCCAACTGATCGTGAGTAAGGTGGGGTCAGTCAGTCAGCTCAAATCTGCTTGGTCTTTCCTCAAAGGACCAATTCAGACCCCACATTTTTTTTTTAAATTGGTAAAATATTTTATTGATGACTTGACATGTGACTAGGCTGTAAGCTCCAAACAATTTTCTCTGCACTGTATATGTGGAATAATGTGGCATCTATGCATCTTTTAATCTATTTGCAATAAAATGTCTGGCGATTTGAGCATTTTGCAAGATATGAGTAATGTCCAACTGATCGTGAGTAAGGTGGGGTCAGTCAGGACGGTGCTCAAATCTGCTTGGTCTTTCCTCAAAAGACCAATTCAGACCCCACATTTTTCTTACATTGGTAAAATATTTTATTGATCACTTGATACATGACTCGGCTGTAAGCTCCAAACAATTTAATTTTCTCTGCACTGTAAATGTGGAAATATGTGGCTTCATTGCGTCTTTTTATAGACATTCAATAAATTGTCTGGCGATTTGAGCATTTTGCAAGATATGAGTAATGTCCAACTGATCGTGAGTAAGGTGGGGTCAGTAAGGACGGTGCTCAAATCTGCTTGGTCTTTCCTCAAAAGACCAATTCAGACCCCACATTTTTCTTACATTGGTAAAATATTTTATTGATAACTTGACACATGACTAGGCTGTAAGCTCCAAACAATTCAATTTTCTCTGCACTGTAAATGTGGAAATATGTGGCTTCATTGCGTCTTTTTATAGACATTCAATACAATGTCTGGCGATTTGAGCATTTTGCAAGTTATGAGTAATGTCCAACTGATCGTGAGTAAGGTGGGGTCAGTCAGGACGGTGCTCAAATCTGCTTGGTCTTTCCTCAAAAGACTAATTCAGACCCCACATTTTTCTTACATTAGTAAAATATTCTATTAATCAATTGACATTATTATGACTAGGTTGTAGATTCTAAACGATCTTGTTTGCCTTGTAAATGTAGAATCATGTGGCATCATTGCGTCTTTTTATGGACATTCAATAAAATGTCTGGCGATTTGAGCATTTTGCAAGATATGACTAATGTCCAACTGATCGTGAGTAAGGTGGGGTCAGTCAGGACGGTGTTTAAATCTGCTTGGTCTTTCCTCAAAAGACCAATTCAGACCCCACATTTTTCTTACATTGGTAAAATATTTTATTGATAACTTGACATATAACCAGGCTGTAAGCTCCAAAAAAATTTCTCTGCATTGTATATGTGGAATAATGTGGCATCTATGCATCTTTTTATCCATTTTCAATTAATTGTCTGGCGATTTGAGCATTTTGCAAGATATGAGTAATGTCCAACTGATCGTGAGTAAGGTGGGGTCAGTCAGGACGGTGCTCAAATCTGCTTGGTCTTTCCTCAAAAGACCAATTCAGACCCCACATTTTTCTTACATTGATAAAATATTTTATTAATCAATTGACATTATTATGACTAGGTTGTAGATTCTAAACAATCTCGAAAGGCTTGTAAATGTGGAATCATGTGGCATCATTGCGTCTTTTTATGGACATTCAATAAATTGTCTGGCGATTTGAGCATTTTGCAAGATATGAGTAATGTCCAACTGATCGTGAGTAAGGTGGGGTCAGTCAGGACGGTGCTCAAATCTGCTTGGTCTTTCCTCAAAAGACCAATTCAGACCCCACATTCTTCGCACATTAGTATGATAATTATAATCAAGTTTCATTAAATCAGCTTATTCATTGTATAAAATTGAGTAGAAACAACATTACTACTTTAATGGAAGTTATCGCGTGCCAATTATTCAAGTATTTAATTTCCCACTTTTTGACATCAACGCGACTTAATCGCGATTACATTGAGGTGGTTGTTTTCTATAAAATTTAACGTGAATCAATCAAACTTTATGATTTTACAGTTTATTCAAATTTCGATCTTTGCAATATGAGCTTACTATTATTGGTTTCGCACCAACGCCTTTGAGTTAGAATGTATTTTGTGATTTTTTGGAACACCGGTAAGTGATACCTTCTAACCACCAAGTTATTGAAATTAAGGTGTTTCTTGATTTCGACAGCTTTACTGATCATTTTGGAAGGACTCTGTGTTGTTTGGCAATGATTTGTGGGTTATTAGATCTAATATAGTGTTTAGAGCTTTTAGTATTTTTGTCGACGGCAAACTTCGTTTAACGGCTTGTTGGCCGGCAGTTGTATGTTTTGAAAAGCAAATTCTTTGATAAAACTTTTCGCTTGCTCGACTAACGTCACAGCCACAGTTTAGTTTATAAACCCCTGCTCTGCAGAATTGGACAGGTGGCGATGACTGCCCTTTTTTAATACATCTCGCGCAGCGGCACAGCCAACCTTTCTGCGAAACTTCGACATCTTATAGCAGGTAAACGGAAGACTGTGGCTGGTGGCACGCGGCTTCTATGAGGTCATGATATCTTTGGCTAAGACTATAATCACGTGCTGACGTGGTTTCTCATCCAAAGATTTAGCTAATGTATTTTGCTCAACTCTTTTATACATTACCTAAACCAGTTTCGAGTTTAGTAACAACACCCAGCTTCTATAAAACCTTTTTATTTATAGAAGTGATTAATTAGCAACCAAACATACAACTGACTTCAACCACGTTGTTGAACCGTCTGCTGCCGACAAATATACCAAAAGCTCTAATCACATTATTAGATTTGATAATCCACAGATCATTGCTGAATAACATGGTTTGCTTCCCAATGATTTGTAGAGCACGTTGGAATCAATCGACACCCTGGTTTCAATAACAAAGGTGCTTAGAAGTTATCCAACACCTGTGATTTCAAATACACACAAAATAATTCAACTCGGGTCACGCTTGCGATACCACGATCATTGTAATCCCATATGCATCGAACGGAATGTCAATACTCAGTAGAATCATAAAGAACGATAGAGTGGCGGAACTTTTTCTAGGAAACATCCTCCCCATATGTTGCGATTTCCAAGAGACTATTGTTTTATGAGTATCTTGGATACCTATGACAATGGTTTGTTGAAAATTGAAACATAAAAACGCAACTTAAAATCAGTAAAATATGTATTGCTTTGGCTACCGCTATAGCTTCCATTACACATAGATTATACCTTAACTATGTACACATTAGTTCGATAAGGTATTCAAGACTGACTAGCATCGAATACAAATCGAAGTCAAACCGAAAAAACGAAGAAATGGTGTCATTAGAAGAAGGGACAAACGGATTCAAATTTATTTTCTTACTATAGGTTTAGTTCTTAGATTATGATAGGTTAAATAGCACTTAAGACAATTAACAATAGCAGTATATACAGAATAACTTTAACATTTTGTATTTTTATTTTAACAACGGTGTCATTTTGTAGTGGTCAAAACCGTTGAGAAATCAAAACATATTTAACTGTTGAACGTCCGCAAAATAAACTTGTTCATTATAGTACAAACTTCGTTGTTATTCTTCAAAGGGTTATAAGAATTTAACAGGCGACTTATCATTGTGAAAATGCATTCAGACAAAACTTCAAATAGAAGAGAACCATATTATAAATTTATAAAATATCGTCTGAGACTTCAATTTATTATACTTTACCTTCACTAACGTACCTAGCATACCTTTTTAAATGAGCCAAATATAGAAAAAGAAAAAACAAAATTAAAAATGTTTTAAATTAGAGACTGTGGCCTTAATTTATTTGTCGTACCATTAGAAATGTAGACTGTTACAGGCTGGTAAAGTGTTATTCAAGCTTTTATCTTAGTCATGTTTAGGTAGTACATACATATTATGTATATAAACAACAAATAGGTACCATAAGAGACAATATTGGACACGTATCTGTCGTAGAATCATTAAAAACGTATGATCTTAGATAGGTAGCTAGGTGTAATCTAATTAGTACCCAAATGACTCAATTGTATTACGTAAAAATACCTAAGCGGTTTTTAACTGGGAGACACAAAAGCGTCAGAGAAAAAGAGAAGACCCAAATGTTTTATAGGTGTCAAACACAATTGGTCAAATTATAAAACTCCAGATAAAATATGACTCATCAAAGATTTGATACGCGAAAACATACTGAAAACCAAAATATTTTAACCCAAACCTGCAAACATTTGTATCGGTTATTTAAGTAACATAGTTATTAATAATTATCAATCGGCATATGATTATCAGTCTTGAAGTTTTAAATAAACTACGTTGCATTGTAAGTATGGAGTAATGTGGCATCTATGCATCGTTTTATTTACTTTCAATGAACTGTCTGGCGATTTGAGCATTTTGCAAGATATGAGTAATGTCCAACTGATCGTGAGTAAGGTGGGGTCAGTCAGGACGGTGCTCAAATCTGCTTGGTCTTTCCTCAAAAGACCAATTCAGACCCCACATTCTTCGCACATTAGTATGATAATTATAATCAGGTTCATTAAATCAGCTTAAACTAAAATATTTAATGTATAAAATTGAATAGAAACAACATTACTACTTTGATGGAAGTTATCGCGTGCCAATTATTCAAGTACTTAATTTCCCAAATTTTTGACATCAACGCGACTTAATCGCGATTACATTGAGGTGGTTGTTTTCTATAAAATTTCACGTTAATCAATCAAACTTCATGATTTTACAGTTTATTCACATTTCGATCTTTGCAATATGAGCTTACGATTATTGGTTTCGCGCCAACGCCCTTGAGTTAGAATTTGTTTTTGTGTATTTTTGGAACACCGGTAAGTGATACCTTCTAACCACCAAGTTATTGAAATTAAGGTGTTTCTTGATTTCGACAGCTTTACAGATCATTTTGGAAGGACTCTGTGTTGTTTGGCAATGATTTGTTGGTTATTAGATCTAATATAGTGTTTAGAGCTTTTAGTATTTTTGGTGACGGCAAACTTCGTTCAACGGCTTGTTGGACGGCAGTTGTATGTTATGAAAAGCAAATTCTTTAATAAAACTTTTCGCTTGCTCGACTTAGGTCACAGCCACAGTTTAGTTTATAAACTCCTGCTCTGCAGAATTGGACAGGTGGCGATGACTGCCCTTTTTTAATACATCTCGCGCAGCGGCACAGCCAACCTTTCTGCGAAACTTTGACATCTTATAGCAGGTAAACGGAAGACTGTGGCTGGTGGCACGCGGCTTCTATGAGGTCATGATATCTTTGGCTAAGACTATAATCACGCGCTGACGTGGTTTCTCATCCAAAGATTTAGCTAATGTATTTTGCTCAACTTTTTTATACATTACCTAAACCAGTTTCGAGTTTAGTAACAACACCCAGCTTCTATGAAACCTTTTTATTTATAGAAGTGATTAATTAGCAATCAAACATACAACTGACTTCAACCACGTTGTTGAACCGTCTGCTGCCGACAAATATACCAAAAGCTCTAATCACATTATTAGATTTGATAATCCACAGATCATTGCTGAATAACATGGTTTGCTTCCCAATGATTTGTAGAGCACGTTGGAATCAATCGACACCCTGGTTTCAATAACAAAGGTGCTTAGAAGTTATCCAACACCTGTGATTTCAAATGTACCTACACAAAATAGTTCAACTCGGGTCACGCTTCCGAGACCTCAGACATAGTAATCTCAATTGCGTCGATCGGAATGGTAATACTCAGTAGAATCATAAAGGACGATTGAGTGGCGGAACTTTTTCTAGAAAACATCCTCCCCATATGTTGCCATTTCCGAGACATTCTTGTTGTGGGTACCCCGGTGACCTATGACAATGATGTCTTGGAAATTGAAACATAATTACCAAAGTAATATCAGTAATTTAAAAAATTTCGACTACCGCTATAGCTTCCATTACAAATAGATGATACCTAAACTATGTACACATTAGTTCCATAAGATATTTAACATCAAATACCCATCTAAGCGGGGCGAAAAAGATGAAATGGTGTCATTAGCACGAGGAACAAACAGCAGCCACTTATTACGTCGAGCCAAGAGTCAATAAACAACATTATATTACCTTAAAACAATACTTAAAACCAAAATTCTTTACCGTAACTTTCAAATGCTCATGTAATTTAGTAGTTTCTCAGTATGATACTTCCAAAACATTGTAATACGACCCCTGGGTTCACTCAATACCCCACCGCCTGATTCCGTGACGTCGAACGTACGGCGCCCGTGAGGCGCCTGTCTTCCCTTATGACGACATCCTAACTGAAGCATTAAACTAATATGTTGTTCTGCTATAACAAATAACCGACTACGTATAGATTACCGCCCAACGTTTGTTAGGTAAAACGAACGACATGTATATTACGGTCTATACCTAAAAAAATAATAGATAGACGTTACACCGATTTCCGTTGTGATAGAATACGTATTAAAAAAACATTTATCGCCAAACTAAAATAAATAAATTACTCAAAATATGTAAGCACTGAATTTTCTTAACCTAAATAGGCGGCCTTTCTTAGTTGGAATCGATAACTCAAGTTCTATTCACTCTGCTAGAAAAACGGCGGAATAGATAAGCAAGTTAAGTATGACACTTAAGTTTTACAACACTGTCTGTAAAGGCTCTTCTCTTCGCCGTTAAAGATACTGGGGTTCATTTTGCAGGAAGAAACACTGAATTCTTTTACGAGCGTGTGATATTTATAAGCCCATTTAGTGAAAGCGTCCCTTGTTGAAATATTAAAGATTTTTTATATGTTCAACGCTTTAACGACACGTCGGTGATAACTGTGTTTTTATTTAGAAAAACGTTATTTAAAACTGTTATTAACCTATAAATTAGTTATTTTACAAAAGATTTTATTAGAAATCGTATTGATAACTGAGTTTTGTTATTATTTTGAAATGATATATGATAATGAATTATAAAGCAACATTTCCTGTCTATCTGTGGTCTGGGACACTACGTTAAGTGGTAGGGCATTCCCCTTTGTGTAAATTGGCACAATGTAAGTGGTCGAGCAGCAGTCAAACTTCGATCGTCTCATAAAATATGGAAGGGAAAATGAGGTTGCACTCGGTTATATCGAATTTCAAATGCATTAACGAGATTATTGTGAGTGGATATTGGCAGTATAAACTGAAAAGCAATATATGTCCGTGTATTTATTTATGTGATAAAGGTGTGTCCAAACATAGACACGTCTTCTGAAGTTTTTTTTTTTCAATTACGTGTATATAAGAGGAACTGCCTTTGCGATTGATACGTTGTGCCGTAATTTTTCGAGTGTTATAGTTTCTGAAATATCTATAAAGTGTAACGCCGCTTGATTGATAGCCCACCGGGGAAGTTTGTACACACAAGATGTTACAACACTTACGAGTAGTTGGCAGTTCAAGTCTTTAAGTTTGCGTATACTTGATATTCGTAAGCAGATGAGGCAGCATGCAAATCTTCTAGAATGCGGTACGAGTCGAGTGGAGAAATTCTATTAAGATTTCTCAAGACGATTAAAATATGAAAGGAATCCTTCGACATCAGAAGAACCCGGGGTTTAAAATTTCAATAAAACTAAGTCTTAGAATATAAACGCACATATGACATTGTATAACCCATTCTCGTTTCCCAATATTAGAAAGTGTTCGTTTATAGGATGTAGTAAAAAAGGTAAGTTATTAATAATGGTATGGAGTTGGCTGACAACCTGGATTAACACATAGGCCACTTTTTAACCGACTGTGTCAGAGAGGGGTAATGTTTTTGCAGGTATAACCGAGGTTCGCGAAGGTTAGCAATACCAACGTTAATAGAAAAGCATTATACGAATCTTATAGACACGTTGCATAACCGACTGACTATATTTGCCCTAACCGTGCTCAATGACTAGAAATTATGCGTTTATTTTTCATCATTAAATCTACGTATCTCAAAACAACAACAATGTATAAACTATAATACACGAAGCGAAAACATACATAATTATTTAAATTCCGAAACGTGTTCCCTCATAAAGGCACCCACAAATTCGATATATTATCGCGGCTGTTAGGAAGTTTTATAAAGCTTACATAATATGCAACAATCTCCTCGCTATCGGGTTCCCCTTTGTGAAAATAATGCAAAGGCGTTTCAAAGGAACACCAATCTCTTCAACCTGTTTACAGAATAATTAATAAAGGCATGCTCAAGTGTTGATTTTATGCTGCCTTTAAGGTAGTTAAAAACTTGCTCTGAGATTATAATATCAACGGTAAGTGGAGATAGTGATTAAAGTTAAAAAGTTACAGTTTTATGATTGTAGGAGTTATGGCAAGTTAAGTGAACTATCGTCTTGCAAAGATTGTTCAAAGGATGCGTCCAAAATTTGTTTAGTCGTGTATACAACGTAGGAACCTGTCAGGGGAAAGCCTGTCTACGCTCTAATTCCACTTCAATTTAGTAGCCGTTTGAACTACGATGCCAATTTGCATTTTAACGTGTACCTACATATTTACCTCGCCAAGTATGTGACATAACCATAACGTACTGCGCTCTGTAACAATATCAAATTGTTTTACCGCCGTGCACGCTCAGAAACACCGCATAACAAACAGTAATGTTTGTTTTATTGCTGTATGTAGATGGGGTAAATCTTAAAATAATACTGAAATTCAAAACAACGCGCCGCATAAAATTTTAAATGAGTTAAAAGCACGTCATGCATACGTGAGTCTGTCGCATGAAAATGTATATACAAAAGACACTAAACAAGCTTTATGCATTTCTTGTAATGGAAGTTTTAAAATGAAAATGTTAGTTTACGCTGTAAGTATGAAAGCTGCACGTGTTTACAAATTGGACTCAAAGAATCAAGAGAGAAAGTTAATGGGCTTAGCTAGCATTAAACAGGTAATAAAACAGGCTGACGTTAACTAAGTTGTAGGTAAAAACTTATCTGCATAATTACATATTTATTTAAATGCAGTCGGTTCTGAAAATAGAGGTAATTCGTACCTGAAAATTCGTCGCAAATTAAATAGTACATTTTAAGTGTCGGCGCCAGACAGCCCAGTTGAAACGGAGTTGCAGACGTAATTAGTAAAGCCTACGTCAGGCTCATATTTTGCATTTAAAACTGAACTTAATTACGCCCAAGTGTCTAGGTATGGCTTCAAATTAATAGCCAAATTCCCTTAGTTCATAACGTATTACTGCGAAGCTATATTAATTAGCCTTTATGCAATTGATCTATCACGTAAAACAATTGGCAAAAAATTTGCAGTAAAATAGTTAGCAGCTTTAAGTGTAAAAAAATGTTTTACCAAATGTTCTTGAAACCCAATACTACCAATCAGATATAAGTTTCTAGACATGTATCTGCCCAATCAATCGATTTCGAGATGAACAATCAGTCATAGTGCCTGCCGCAAGCTAGTAGGTATTATTGACTTCGGGCAGAATCCGAAGCGGGGCATTCCCATTAATGACAGGGTGTCAATTCATTCACCCAGCGATCTGAATTGTTCGACGTTCCGTAGATATTTGAGGCACATGAATTTGCGCAATCATTCGGTTTCGACCAATCGTTGGCACGGTATCCGAACTATTCCGTGGCCTTTAACTAAGTTAGCTGGAATTCAGTTTAAGCTGTCAGAATTGATCTGCCAAAACAATGAAGGCTGAATGTATTTACGATAGACATTAAAATACTTAAAGGTTAAGAATGGAAAAATCACCTTGTGTGACAATATGACCTAGATCGATATTTAAACCATTAAATCGCACTGAATCGGAGCTTCCCTTGTGGACTAAGCTATTGAGTTGAGAGCTGTGGATATTTCGTCAATAGTACCAAATGCAATGATTTACAAGAACGACACACAGCATAACATGAAACTGAATTTCGTATTGATTTTATACATTTAACAAAATAATTTCGCACCCAAGTAGATGTCCAAAATACTTTAAGTTCTTAATATTGAAAATACTGTGACTAGGTACTTTTATTAATAATTGTAACTTACAAAGAGCGAGTTTATGTCACATAGATTCATTTCCATAATTGAACGTCCCCAGCCCACTAACGACGTTAAGGGGTTTGCTACGCATATCCAAACGTGAGTCAGTCTGATTTAATGTAAACCCAAGCAATCGTATAAGCATATCGCGTGCGGGCAATTGCATTTTCCTGAAGCAATTGCAGACTTTAGGCAAAGCAGACTTGCGTCGCGTCTTATGCTAATGAAGAGCGACTGCAAACCTTAATTTGAACCTTAAGGATACACACATAGAAACCATTAGTATATAGTATTCCTGGACAAAGTATAAAATAATGTAGTCTGGCCTTTGTAAGGAAGTATAACAGCCTTCTCAAGGTATTCAAACTGATAAGTAAGCTCTAAATTAAAAAAAAGCCGAATAAGTTGCTCCCAGGTGCTCATACCTTGTTTTAGACTCTGCCTGCCTTAATGCTGTGTTTTCGAAAATAAGTTACACGTTTTATAATTCATTCAATACTCTTGCAGTCTGACTACTAATACGTGTTTTAATTTCGTTCCTAGAAAAAGAGATTGCATCGCTTTTTAATGGCCTATTTGGGTATTAATTGTACTAAGCATGTATTGAAGTAAAGCAGAAAATGCAATACCGTAATAATATGTTAAGACATTCTTTGTATGTGCATTGTAAATTTTGACTTATCCAACATGGTTTCTATATGGGGTTTCTTTTATGTTGTTACAGATTTCAGCCATAAATATTTAGAACAGGCATATTTAGATTTTTTCGCAATCACGATAAACCGAACTAAAGTCCAGAAGTGAATTCGTATAACCGATTCATTTTATTCGATCAGTACTATCAGCTAACGAGGAAGTGACCGAGAGAGCTACACTAACAAGCGGACTAAATAGATTTTAGTTATCACTCTCTACCCTATTCACACAAAGCGATTACCTTCTCAACGTGTAAAGAACAACATAACTCGATAGAATATGTAGTTCGGTTGCATAATAGCTCGTACTTTAGGTCGGGTTAGTTCACTATTCAGACAAACTTCAACTTGTTGTTTGTTCTGATATTGAGAGCTTGGAAAACAGTTGTCGAACTAGTTTTAACCGCAATTCTGTCCACGATACGTACTTAGTTCGAATCGTATATTCCTACTAATATTCACGATAGTTCGCAAACATTGTCATGATACGATGCGAGCGCTTCTGACATTGTGTGCCGAACAATAGAAGCCAACACAATGTTGGTCCCTGAATTATACGAGCGAGTATAAAAGGGGTATTAAAACTAGGGTTTTATAAAATATAAAATTATTATTACTGGTTATTTAACATTTCAAATAGATTACATATAATATATTTAAATATATATTTCCTAAGATCATACTGTCTAAAATGCATTATTTAGTATTATTACTGAGAAGCAGGCTTTTGACTTTCACTAGGAAACATTAGATTCAACGACGGCAATTTTTTTAATAAGTAATAATTATGTATAACATTACAAAAAAGCAGCAGACACCAAATAAAATTAGGTAAGCGAAATGCACAAAGGTCAGAATGTTTTGATAAACAGTTCTCAAGTTAATTATGAAGGTTACTCTCTCTAGCTCCATAAAAATGTCTGACAAAACGTACTACATTTGATTTCTCCAGAGGGATAACGTGCACTTTCCCTTAACTATTTGTAATATTCTAGGCGTCTACTGCTAGATACGAATGATAAATTCATATGTAACCCAACCTGTACTCGTTTACTAATGGATTAATGGATGCAGTCAGTCTAGTAAGCACTCTATTCACTGCTGCATTATTAATATCAGATCGATCTAAATTGCCAACATTCAGGTACAAATGAAAAAGTTACGTAATCAACACACTTGTTTATGAACAAACTTGCAGCGAATCTTGATACGAATCGCATTACTTATTCTTAGATAACTTTTAAGTTACAATAGAAATCAATATGAAGGACAAATATAATACAATGAAAGACAGTAAGTAAAGCGCTGAAGGCATACCCGATTGTAAACAGAGGACTATTGTAAAATCATCGTCCCGTCTAGACAGAACGTGCCTACCCTTTCGGTAGCTTGGTCTAGTCAGAGGCTGTTTGTACAGCCCGCAGACCAAGCCAAATTGATGTCTAACCGCGGTCGTGTTCCGCCAAACGCCAAATAAACAAACAACATCGCAGGCCACTTGAACAGACGTCATTAATAATCGAATTGGTTAATTTAAGGCTCGGAGTTCGATATGAATTGACGATATTGTTTCGTATAAATATAATGTACTACTATTTAACATTGTTTGTTATAATGTTTCTACGCATGTATTCAGATGTCTTCCAAATTTAAGTTGTAAAACCACAACTATAACTATCAAGTAGTCAGACGTAATATGATAAATAAAAAAGCACTTGGACGTTCCTCAGACAAAATTTTTAAGTCCTCCAAAATTAGTATGCTACTCAATATTACTATCGAACCCTGAATGTTTTCAACGTCGTTCATGGAATTACTTTATACATTGTATACCCCTTTAAGCAATCGATAGAGTGCGCTTGATGTATATCAGTTACAATTTAGACTTAGCTTCGCGCTGTACTTTAAGAATAAAGACGTTAGGCTTCAAGCGAATAGTCAATTAGCAACCGTCTCGAGTTAAATATTGATTACGTCGATTCCCATCGTCGCTGTTGCAACGTCTGAGTATTTTCCAGTACCTTCACACTGTTCTACTTTTGTACAGCTTACATTTGCTATAAGGATACGGAATAGAATAGAAAAGATTTATTTATTTGCTTAGAGTATACACCGTTGCATATAGACATATTTTGGCCGATAACTTCTAACATAATAAACATTCCAACGCTTACAATATTATTAATTTTTGACACTGCCAAGATAATTAAATTAATAATAGTTACACTGTACATAATTTTCCTTGTCCATCTAAATTAGCAATTACAAACGTCATCGCAAACACACCTCGGTCATAAACGAGATATACGTAACACTAGCTTATTAGCTAATTAAGTCACTATCACTAATCGAATCGTCAACGCAATTAGTCTAATAAATTACCTTCAGGGAACATTACATGCCAAGCATATTAATAGTTATATTACTTATCAATACTGAAGGGAAAAAGGTTTTTCCTGTTAATTCTCGTTATTGAAGTATAGCATGAGATCATATTTTATAACAGATACCTACTAGCTATAGACACGCTAGGCGGGGTGACGGTAAATGTCTCTTATACTATAGAAATATAGATGATAGTACCGTGTTGGTAGTTATCGTGACTGTTAAATAATTCCTGTTTAAATTGACGGTTTAATAGATTTTTTAAATGATATTATTATGTCTTTCGAAGGACTTGGGGAGGGTCTTATCCATCAGTGGGACACTACAGGCTAGGAAAAAAAGATTTTGGATTTATTCGAAGTCGAAAGTTACTTCTTTCAATGAAGTATGTAATCGAGGATATAAATAATATTGATTATAAATGATGTAATTTAATGTTTAATGTATAAGTTCACGTTAATAGTGTTATTTTGAATAATATAAACATTATATTCACTTAGAACACAATCTCAACCTTAAATCCTAATAAAACACTTCGGTACGCGTACAAAGTTTGATTATTTATTGATTGCGGCTCCAAGTTTACGCGATTCGACATTTTCAGACGCCTCTCGCTAACAATATTTGCTTTAAACAATCGTTCTCAAACTTACGCGAGTGGGGACTGGAGATATTCCGTTGTATTCAGACTGAAATGAGAAAATAGAAACTCCAAAGTTACATTCTTACGTAATATACCTCGTCTTATATTAGAATATAAGATACTTCGCATAAAACGTGAAAAGAATATGAGAACGACGTTCATAATTTCGAAATTGGTTTTATTTTAAAGCAAAACCTTCAATTAGTGAATTAATTGCGATGGCGAATACTAATTGATGCAAAGGAAACAGGAAAAAGCAATAAGACGAGCTGTTTGTTTGCTACTCTGGAATATTTTTCTCTCTTTGAAAACGCTTGAAGAATTTTAGAATTCTTACAACAAAGGAAAACGCCAATTAAGGCTTCTGTTTTATTTGTATTGGCGGAGTTGAAAGGAATGACCGAACACAATCAGAAATTATTGAAATGTTTAGGTATTTCATATTGTAATTTTCAACCTGCAAATTAGGTAGTTACCAGGCAGTGACAGGCTTTCAGTTTTATTTAAACACAGATACTTACTACGGGCATTCCATTATTGTCAATATAAAGAAATACGTAAGCAATGGCAATTAGGAGATAGTAAAACACCAAGTTCGAATTTAATTAAGTCCTTGAGTAAATGAGAAATAGATTGCGTCATTAGTTGCATATATTAGAGACAGCTAGGTACTTTCTCATGTTGGGGAGTTGCGGTATTCGAATAGGTATTTAAATACATACACAGTATTTAATGTAACACGGTTACATGCGATAGCAATAAAATTTTATGTTAGAAACCCTAACACGAACGTAATACTCAAACGCGTGACATGTCTATCAATATCTGTATTTGAACTGCATACTTTATTAAGGCATAAATGTTAAACTTTATGGAGTTGGCGTGAGGCATACAATGATGTATGACTGTGTTACGTGTATGTAAAGGGATAATATTCAGTATTCACGACTGTTTACCTATAGTTTGAACCGAACCCTTGCTTTTGTAACCTACGTCGTAAGTGAAGCAGGGTATTTTAATTAACCTTAGCGATTGTTCTGGGGTTAAATGGAAGTCGGTACTGTTGCCTTTCTCTTGTAAGCTCCTTTTCAATCGTATTCGTATATATTATGCTCAGAAATACTTCATCATAACCACTACTACGGATGATCGAATGATGTGAATAATTATGTTGACGTAAAATCTAAAATAATTGATTAGATTCACAGTAATAGAGTTTTAATTATTAAATAAAAAAAAATATTAATTCATATCGTATTATCATCGAATCAAAAAAAATATATTTACATAAACTACGATCAAAATACGAAAACAATACTATGGCAATAGCCATAAGTAATTCTCATTACACAAACAATCAGATACAACAGATTCTTTAATATGAGGAAACCGCTACTATAGTGAATAAACCTCCTTTAAGCAAAACGTTTACAATTTACAACAATAGACTTAACAGGGAACAATAAAGGTAGGGAGTATCTCCACAGCGGTGAGCGGCGATGTTATACAATACGCTGAGGAGAACATTTTCTTTCTCGATCTCAATGAGTCTCATCGTCTCGACGAGACTGGGAAAACAGGTACATTATACAGATAGGTATGTGTACATAACATCTCTGTGTATAGCGCAGGTTGTTTTGTATTGTTTTTCTTCCCCCTCGCAACGGATTCGCGACTTCCAACCGAGCGTGAAATGAGTGGTTTAGCGTTTCAGAACACTTGGGCTATTGAATGCGAAAGAACTGGAGCATTCGAGTAATGTAAAATGTATTATTTTGTTTAAGAAAGATATAAGTGTGTCTGTAGGTATATTATAAATAGAATGTTGAAAGTATCTACTACTATATATACTCATCATTATATCTTCGTACTATAGTAAATCTTGTATGCAATTGCAACCGAGAAATATACCAGGTTAATAAATCAATTTCTAGATGTCTACCACGTATTTTCCTTCAAAAGCTATAAAAGTAACGAACCTTATTGGATTTCCTTAATAAATATCACGTTCGACAAGCAGCGGATGTCGAGTTACCATCGCCTAACGATGAGAAAAACCTAGATGCTGCAACCCATCTTATAAATTTTGTATTCGATACGAGAGAAGTATGATTTTTCATGCTCTGGTTTGTAAAATAGGTATTTTCAAGATTTACCGCACTGCATTCGAATAATATTAATCTGCTAAAATGTGTATTTTTTTTAACCAGCCTATATACGTCCCAACGCGATTTCATCTTTTATTTATTAATTATCTATTATTAAAACGGATATCAAAATGAAAATTATATAATACATAACCATATATTAACAGGCACTGAATAATCACAACAAAATAATAGTTAAGGATTACCGGTACAAATTGCAAAGCCCGAAAAATGTCCTGGCATTGTATTACTACAATCAACTTGCCCATATAACTAGCCAATTTAATTAATAAAGCATATTCTGTAACGGGAGCTGATTGAAAAAGGGTCGGTATTCAGCGTCGCAGACAATACCAATTAATTTGCAACCATGATCACGAGCAAAGGTATACTGTCTATATTAATTTTTTTAAGCCCTTACTATATTGTTGTATCGAAAGTATAAAGGTATACTAAAGACTCGTACTAACCTTTAATGTTTATATTATAATCACAATGAGTCAACGCCTTGCGGTTTTATGTATGGATTTGTATGCATGAGGTACGAGTTCGATCCCCAGCGCAGGCAAGTACCAATGTGACTTTTTCAAAGTTATTTGTACTTTCTTGATCGTTCTAAGACACTACTGACATACGGTGAAGGAAAACATCGTAAGGAAACCTGGATTCCAAATATTGGAATCTGTAATCGCCAATCCGCAGTGAGCTAGCGTGGTTATCAATACTCAAACCTTCCCTATACGTATATAGGTTGGTTTATTATATAATATATTATTATTTGTATCTCTTTCAATTCACGGGATAACTTCTAGGGAAGAAACCCGGTCCTTTTTAAAGGCTTACACGGGGACACAGGTCCAACATGCAGAGGCCTTGTTGAGAACTTTAATCTAAAATGTGATGGGGCACCTACCAAGGGCCATCCACCCCTGCTCTATAAAAGAACAGACATGGACGGCCCAAGGTAGCTACAAAACTATTGCAAATTATGGATGAAACGAATTTGAGCTATGGATAGGATATGTTAGATGTTTTTCCTTCTCTAACTATGGAAAACTATGGCACCTGCCTTTCAATACATAAAAATGCAATTAAAATTGGCAGGCGGTGACTCGCCGGCTCCAAGATGGGCCCCCTATTATACCGCCACGATAGGCAGCAGGTGGGCAACACCAGAGAGTAAAGGCTAAGGGGTGTAGAGAGGTGCGACACCGATTTCGCCATCGCGGGTCACAGACCCGGAGCGGGTTTCCTCGTTATTACGCCATTAGACACTTCCACCCCCGAGCATATAGCTCTTGCGACCCCTCTCTAGCCAGCCAGTTAAGGCAAGAAAGAGCTGGGAGTCCTCATGAAGAGTGACCCCCCGGGGCATTCAGGTTCCGTTGTGTCGCCACACACAAACAGCTCGCCACAAGCTGCCCTGCAGATGTATGCTCCTACATAGACCTTCAGATACATTTTTTATTTATACCTCAAGGTTTGAAAAAGCATGCTAATATGCCCTCAGGTCTTGCGCTATCCCCATGATGAGGTAACGACTTGCCCCGAGGGGTATATATTATTATTATTATTAATGAGTCAATTGGTTTCGTAATAAAAGAGTACACGCAATAAAGCGGGGCATACTGAAAGTAGACGAAATTAACCTCAAAAGTTTAAATTAATGTGTGAAACGTATTACAGCTGATGTTGAACAATAACGTACTTATCATAATGTTATTACCGGGCGAATTAATTAAAATATTGGAGGGACAGTAAATTTACGGACCATTGTCATGTAAAAATACAATCAGGCTAATTTAAATATTTATCAACCACGGCAGTTTTTAACCAATCTCATTAAATTCTGATATTAAAATTTATAGGTGAACTTTGCGATACATATTTAACATATGAAGCGTTTTCAATACCAGATGAACTTCCTTTGCAGATACTATACTTTAATTTATTTAGTACTAGTCTTAGTATCCCGTTTTACAAGGTACAAAATCACAGATAATTCACGTCATTAAAGTATTTACAGGGTTTAACTTGCCCAATCCAAGGATATATCGAAAAATTATTTACACATGAGTGTACTGCAATGCAACTCATTAAAACGATCCGAGCTTTTAATAAGCCGTATTCCAATGTCCATCATTAATACGTAGGTAGGCATTCCTGAAGGGTTAATTACAGTTCGGACTCAAGTAGAGATATCATTACATCAATCAAAAATAAAGGGCAGCTTATTGGGCTATTGCAAACTTAATTATTATTGAGTAAATACTATCAAACTGCTAGTGCAGTTTAATTTAGTCCGTACCTACTTCTAGATGTAGTTTATTTAATCGAAATTTATCGTATCGTAAATATGACAGCGTATAAAATGATTGAAACCGAAAAAAATGAAAACGTTAGTCTAGTACGTGTGCAAAACGAAAAACGTTTCAATTTTGCAGTGTTGTTTGTTCAATTGGTAGAATCCATCAACAGAAGTCGGGAAAGTCCAACTGTGGACTTAAAAAATCGATGTTGACATTTCACGCATGTCGTATATATGTATCTAGACAGGTGCAGAGTACTCAAAAAAATTACTGACACGCCATGGCAGCCGTGCGCGTATTAAACGAGGCGTGATTACTTTCACGCGGGAGCACTTTAAAAGTCGTCTGTTGGTTCATTACGCTCGCATGAAACTGATGAGGCACGATCGGCGTTTTCCATTAAATTTGTGTAATTGAAATTATTACGCATATATTTATAACTCATCTGACAAATTGATTAAATTATTATATTCGTGTGATGAAATCGATTGCACATTTTCGGGTTACGATTGAATTAAGTGTTAAACAGCAAAAAAATAGGTAAAGAATATTTTATAACCCCGGCCCCGCCTCGTACTAAAACTACCGAAGCGATCTTAATACAAATTTGCTGAGATAGTTTGAAACTTGAGGATTTAGTGCAACTTTTCGCGAAGATAACCAACAAAAAGATCCATAGTAAAACCGCTTAGCTGTGCTCGCAAAGTTTAAGTTTGCAGATCTTATAGGTACTCATTTTTTTACTAGTTTAAAATAGGATAGAATTTATTATCTGCATGGGAACTTTTTAATGTAGCCTCGTTTAGCAGTTAAATGGTTTACTTGCGGTCGTCGGAGCGACGCCAGGCGATTACGTCATAGCGAGGCACGTCACCTACTGCAATTACGTTTAATGTCGTATTGACTATACTTAAGATTATCTAATATTTGAATGAACCAGACTTTGTTTTCTACTAACATAACTGCATATATGTTAATTTATGTTATTTATGAGAGCACATATTATGATAACGTTGGTAAAAATTAGTTATGTCGTCATGATCAATCAGTCAAAAGAAAAGTAACAACTTAAGGTAAAATTATAAGATGGTAACTCCATAAGCGGTTCATCCAATTTCTATCATATTACGATCTCATACACAATATATTAAAAGTACAACATTTCTTAGAATAATCTTGTCTGAAACACTTTCAGAAAATGGAGCGCGTGTCTAATCGATTTAATGTCGTGGCTTTCAAAAACCACAAGACGTGACGTTGACGTGACGTCTGCCGTCACACACAGCTACATGCCGTAAATTCAATTATTTGTTGAGATAAAAGTAGTTTTTGATGTCATTTTCGCACTGAGGAAAAGTGACAAATATAATTTTTACAATTTGAAAGTGATTCATATTAGACCACTTAGTTTGATTTGACAATACATCATCATAAATTACATTAAAGCAAAGATTATTCATAAAACTAGCAGTAAAATAAATGCAATATCTCAAACGTCGTAACAAAGGCTACCCTGTCAAGCTCAGCAGACTCGTTACGTACGCCTTTCTTATCTCCGCTTATACACTCAAGTTTAAACGAATATAAAGTAAAAGGATAAAGCAAGTAACAAGCTTGCAACAACAGCGTCAAGAGCTTGCTTATAAAATAACTTTTAACTTTGTTAAGCAAAGTTATTGTAAATCCAATAACTGAACAAATTTCTTTTCTAAACATTAAAGTTTGCCTGTAGTCAACTCCAGGGCTTTATTCTTTATTGTTATTCGTCAATTTTATTTAGAACTATCTGTTGCATGCACGAAAATCAGTTAAAACTGCAAAAACATTACCCTCGTTTAACGTTGTCGGTTAAAATGTCGCCTGTGTGTTAATCCAGGGTATCAACTCCATACCAAATTGCCAGCCAAAATTGAACGTGAAAGAGTTACAAACTTCTACCCATAGTAAGAAACTATCGCCTTTATATTATTAGAAGGATATTGCAGTTGGTTCCAATAGTTAATAAAGTAGTCAATATTGTTGTTGAAAGCGGCATTTCAAATCAAATGCAATGAAACCCGGGTAACTTTGTGTTATGCGACAGCGACTCGGAACAGCTTAATTGGCTGGATGGTGCGAATGATACAAATTAAAGCAATTCTCTAAAGCAAGACAGTTTGCCTTTGAAGGGTGGTACAAGTATTTATATTATTATGATTTATCGAATAGAAAATATTTTAGATTTTAGTTAAATATATTTTCAAAACCAAAAATGAAGTCCAATAAAAAACCAGAAAGAAAAAAGTACCTATCTAAGACGACTGGTCTTAGATAGGTATTAGCAAATAAATATTTCAATATTAGTATTTACAGTTATTAGTAGTTATGCTAATGCATATCCGTATTCCGAGATTATACCACCGCCTTTTAAAGTAATATTATCGCAGTTGTCGAAATGTGACAGAGCAATACACGGCGGTGTCTCTTTTTCATAACTACTATAATGTTTGTTTAAGAAGTGGTAGTAAGTATGTTAGGCCTCATTGAAATATTAATATAGGTTCGTTTACCTGTACTATCTTCCTTGTGATTCCACAAACAGCAATCTATCTATACTGCGATTATAAAACTGTTAAGACTGAAATCTGAGTATTGAAGGATATGTAAAAAACGCACTTACAGAAATTACAATTAGAACTTAACATAAAACTTTAAAAACTTAAAATATGAACTATATGTTATGTATTTTTTGTAAGAAATATTTATTAAACGAAAATAACTTCATAAAAACGACTCAACAATGAAAGCAATAAAACAATTGCTTGCATTTTTCTTTTTAATTTGAAATAAGAATAAAATATTTTTTGTAAAGACTAAAGAGGTTACAATACCAAATTGAATAAAGTGAATCATGGAGGTTTAATTATGAGTAATTTATGAAATTTTTAATTTGTTTGTAATTTATTTCATGCGACTTTATTACTAAATACTTTTACAAAATGTTGTTTTGAATGTTAAGCTTCAAATAGTAATATCTAAGTGGTGCGTTTTGTATTCAGAGTTCAGTCTAATGGTTTTATAATAGCTGAATAGATAGAATGCTGTTTGCGGAATCACAAGGAAGACAGAGCAGGTAAACAAACCTATAATATCATTTCAATGAGGCCTAACATACCTACCACCACTTTTAGAGTACAGTAGATTCATGGTCCAATATCGTTTACGAAAAAAAATATGGGTTTTAAAAGAGTTCATTGACATTAGATAGACGAAAAAAAAATTCTCGCAACGACAAATAGAAACGGAACCACTCGACAGACACGAAGGGAAAACGGAAGGTTGTTCGAAAACCATGTTACGAGTTCCATTTGTTGCCACAAAGCTAGTCCTCCCCTAACTCAAACAAATTGCAGGCGGTCACCCCGGAACGAATTTCCAATGTGTACAGCTCTATCCGTCGACGCCAGAAACGTATTTAACAACTTGTAATTGAAATTGGTAATTAAAAACCAGCCTATATTCTCAATCGATTTGTTTATGAATTCATGATCGGAGTATTCTAAGCTTATTTCTTAGAGTAATTAATTTTGTTAAAACATTGTTGTTATTTATCAATAGGGTGTCCTGAAATATACAGTACTCAGTACTCAGACACGCACTTTATTCCTTTGAGATAAGGTTGAAATTAGCTTAACAGGGATTGTTTTTTTTATTAATATTGTGATTAATAGGAATGTTTCATACTTCATTTCGGGATATACACAGACTAATAGTAAAACTAGCGATTTGTTACGCCTTGAAGAGATACTACTATTGAAATAAAAAAAACAAGAATGATAAGTGTTTCGTTTATTCCGACATAGGTACCTTTCAGTTATTAATTACATACTAAATTCTAATCAACCCTTCATTAATTTTAATTATATTATTTACAAAACAATTTGGTATTTAATTTTTGATGGAGAGCTTGTTACGGGGCATCATTGGAACGACCTAAGCGGATATTAATACTAGATATGCCGTGACACTGACATGTCATATGATTGGCGTCGATGACGTAGGATTAAATTAAACGTCATTACCGGGAACAACTGTCGGATATTAAATTTAATATAATTTTGTGCAAAGTCCATTTTAGGAATGGTTTCGGTGCGTTTCAACTCGAATTAATAAAAGGATATTTGATTAAAAAAATCTAATTATTTCGTCAGATAGATTTTCAAAAAATATTGGATACGTATTTTTTCTTTTATCACGTTAACAAGAATGTAAGGTGATACGGTAAGTTGAAAGCTCGGGTGTCGTCACATAAGTTAATTGTACATCACAATCTTAAAGAGCTGTTTGTAGCCAAAACATTGGTTAGGTAGATGTGTACCTACTTGTCTGAATCCTAAACATGTTGAAGAAGAAATTGCTAAAGTTTTCAAAGAAAGCCGACGTTTTGTAAATAAATTAAACCACGGAACAAGTATAGTATTTGGGATTACTTTTCCATGTCGAACAAAAAAATTCGTGGAACAGGATTTCCCGTTTCGCTGAAAAATATAATTATTAAATATTTTCTTTACAAATATATTTTTTTAATAAACAGTGTTGAGATAAAGCTTCGAAGAATAAGTTGCGTTTTGAATATAAAAATAAAATATAAGTTAGGTAGATGAACCATGAACCATGTTTTTCGAAACAAGTCATAATTTTGATGTAATGAAAAATATATCTCGTACCTATAACCCATAAAGCATATTTTTCATAAGTCGTAATTCTGAACTGTAGGAAAATGTTTCGGGTTCTATCTCCAATAAAATAGTTTCTGAAAGTTTAACGAAACGGTTTTAACATCTGCACGAGTAAGCTTCTTATCTGAGAAATAAATAAAGCTGTCACGTGGCCAGCGTCTCGGTCGACTGCATTAGGTTTAAGCTAAAACTTTTCTAGACGGCTATATATTTTAAAGTGGACTCTAGGCATGAGAAAAGTCCTGAAATGCCGTCACAGCACTTGCGGCTGTATTCAAATACAATGCTACTAATAATAATAATAGCGGTCCGGACCGATTTCGGCCACGGCGGCCAGTGTTAAATGCACTAAAAATCGGCATTTTTTTTAACCTTTATCAATACTTTTGCACTTATTCCTTACAACGAAAGTGGTTATAATGTCATATGTATTTTCGTATATTCTAAGACACCCCCGGATAGGCGTTAAAAGCAAACATACATTTTTCATTGTACCCCCGAAGTATTGGCACGCTGCCTCTCATTTTAAGGCTTAGGGCTAAAGCAAATAAGACGGCAACAAAAAATATTGAAGCTTCAGTAAATTTTAATAAAGTTTTATCTCGTAATCGTCGCCCTTAGGGATTAAGGGTGGCTCCCAGTTCAATTTGTTGCGGCTGAATGCATACCTGTATTATCTTCTGGGGTTATTACATTGATCTTAGCACAGCGACGTTTTACCGATGAATTTTTTGCTTTTTTTGATTTTTCAACTGGTCGATGATGAAGTCTAAATGCCGTCTGTTTTAGTTTATTACAAACTCGTATAATTTAACATGAAAACAGATATACAGAGGTACATCTTCGTGTAATTTCTGTAACTTGGTGACGTGGCATTAAGGCGTTATCATAGACCTCATATACTACCCATACTAATATAGTTTTCTTTGTTAGACTGGACATGAAACGTACCCAGCATCGTTCTAATAACTAGATCCTTCAGCACATAATATTTCAGAGATTCTCTAAGTGCCGGCGAACCGAGCATTGAAACTACTTATTAGGTAAGTAAACTTACTATAATTCATACTTAGATGTATTAATTCAAATATAAATGGGATAAGGGCAGGGGAATGATGATGGATTATTACATCGCTATTTACCTTTTTAAAAATAAACATCACAAAATTTCTACATGATTTACTTGATCTCATAATCATAAATAATCATTGCAAGTTATAAAAAAGTAATTTGACGATGTAATGTTTAAAACGAATTTCGGTTTGACTTTAAATTGTTTCGTAAAAATCCGTGCGAAAGCGAACCTCTCCGTGTTTGCCGGGACCAAAGGTGCTTTTTAATTACAGTAATGTGAACCCTTAAAACTGCCTAATGACTCCTTTTAGGCCTTTGGGCACCTTTGTGCATTAACATACATACGAATACAGCAGCCGGAGTAATTTATGCCCACGTAGATGTTTAACTTGGTCTCCAGGTTAGAAACTGAAGTGCCTTGAAGTTACAACAGTTTAATTTTCCGCCGTAATCGTTCACATGGCTTTTGAGATATCCATAAAAGAGCCATCTAAAACATTTTTAACATTCATTTACAGTATTTGTATTTTGTGCAATAAGAAATTAAACTTATAAAGTATCATACCAAATAGCAAACATCTGGTTATACGGTATAGATACTATAGGTTTACATAAAGAACCGTTCAGTAGCTCATCTCTTGTTAGGCTACAATGGGTAGTTGGGGCAAAAACCGCAGCTTGCCCTCACAACTCCCCAACTCCCTTAGTTAGCCCGTTAGGTAAAGGGTGTGGGTGTCTAAGTCTATGGCAAAAGACCCCCTGTTGCAGCTACACGGGACGTTTTAAGGGCTCCCTAATAAATTATTAAGCCAACACGGTTAGTTTGTGTTGAAAGTTAGACAAACTTGTAGTCGGATATTTAGTTTCCAGCAATCTAAGCTAAAACAGTTCTCACTTCTCAGTAATAATTATTAGCAGACTAATATTCTGTGACCGTCAGACCGGTATTAATTTTAATGTACGGTATACTGTGTACTCTTGACACTAAATTATAGAGATTGTTTTTCTCTTTTTGGTTAGTGGTTACTTTTTGCAGTTGGATTTTTTGCTTTTTAATCATTATTTTTTTTACCTAAGATAAATCAGCTTACGCTGCATTTGTCCCTCTCGCACCCACAGCGCGACCAGCGACACCTAGCTCGACAACGATAGATCCGTCAAATGCCTATTCTTCAAATTTCTCGCAGCCTGCACTTCCTCTTAAAATACTAACACAATAGGTAATCACAAAATTGGACCTAATTGGTCATGTTATAAACTACAAATACTTAAAGGAAATACAAAGTATCATTGAGGGTGTTATGAGGCGAGTTAAGGAGTCTGACAGTCAGGAACGCGAGCTTGTGAGCGTACTGGCACACGGCCGGTACACGAATGTGAGAGGAGCAGTTGAAGTACAAAAGGTTTAACTTGTAGGTTAACCATTGTATTACGTTGTTCACGTTGTAAGAAGTCGGCGATATGGTTCCATCGCGCACATTTTGAGACACCAAATAGGAGTCATACCGCTCGGATTGAGTAACGACATCGTCGATTACAGTTCCCGGTCGCGGATTTTCACCGGTGCGCCCGCGATCCAAGAAGATACGGGTATTAATTCTTTTTGAGACGATTGTAAACGCCAACCTATACTCGGCATCGCCGTAGATTTCATTGAGCTTCTTTTTGATCTCAGTTATCCCATGGCTATGCACATATGAGATTTGACCGTCACCGACACCGTCACGGTATATAAATACGCGCCCTGATAAAGCTCCGTTAATTTCCCTATATTTACGTAATGCGGCGGCTATGTTGAAACCCGTGTGAGCAGTAAGCTCTTCCCCTGATGTGTGCGAGTTGATAGCCGAGTAGTAGCGCGTCAAGTGACGGTCCAGGAACGCAACGAATGGACCGAAACTCCTTTCTTTGGAGCGTGTGTCGTGGCACACGATTGCATTATGATCTGAGAATCGGCCAACATCTATTTTTCATCATATTTTTTTTATTCGCGAACGAAGTCGCGGGCAACAGCTTGTGTATAATAACATCCATTAAATAGTAGGTATATCTGATAAAACTACTAGATCGTTTTAAATATTTTTTTCTGTGAGTGACATAGGCTAGTTATGTATTTTAAACCCGTGCGAAGCCGGAGCGGGCCGCTATGATTTTATCTACAACCACCCGTATTTTATAAAATAAAAAGACTGAGTTATAGAGTATAACTTGTTTCTTTATACAAGAATAAAACACATCGGAGACTTAGTCACAGTTGTATTTTATGACAATTGATAAATATACGCAATTTCCTGCACAAAAAGAATAAATAGACCTACAGAACAATCGCGAACCTAACTAGATTTTCTGTATCGTTCTGAATAAAGCTAGTTCAATATTGACGTTAAAATACAAATTGAAACAGAAACTTACCTTTCTGAGCGTTGGTTTTCAATATCCTCTGTATTTCACCCGCTTCCGATCCACTCTCCGACTCGGAGCAAAGCGAATGAACGGCACCGGATAAATGCATAATTTTCTTATTATTTCCAAGTTTGATATTTTTCCCAGTTCCACCGACACTTGTGGTTCGGACAGGGGGTCGGGGTGGCACTCGCGATTGTAATTCACTGGCTTTGTGAGCGGTCACATTTAACTCCGTCTGTCTATTCTGCATTTTATTATCATTGATTTTCAATTCACGAGCACTTATTAAAACACTGTTAGAAGTTTTTCCATATTTTTCTTCGAAACTAACACGTTTTGACAGCCCTGTGCCGCTATTTTGTTGAGGTATGGTACCCCGAAAATAATTTCGGAGTTTAAGATCGTGCAGATCAGGAGAAGCCGTCCTAGTAATCAGTTTTTCTGGATGGCGATAAATTATTTCTGGATCGTCCACTGTGATTTGTCTCTTAATAAAAGTATCTGTTCGCCGTTCAGGTGCACCTCGAGCGAATGGGGATGAAGAGTAAATTGACTGGTTCATTGGAGAACTTTTTAAATCCTTACCGCGTGGTAAACTACAACTCCTAGAATCCATTATGAAGGAAAAAGAATTAGGAGTACTGCAGTTTGAGTTATAAGCAGGTTTGAGTCGTACAGGAGAAGAATTCAAAGACTGTTTAATCAGATATTCGTCTTCTTTCTGTTTTAATTCCTTTAACTTTTGCCAGTAAAACGCCTCAACCTTCTGTCTGGTTTTTTCTTTATCTTTAGAATCCTGTTTTGAATTATCCTGAGGAGTTGGTGTTAGTTGTTGTCTGTAGTCGGACCTTGGCGACGGCGTGGATTTGTTTCGTAGACTGTTTCTGCTTAAAGAATTACGTTTTTCCTCAGTCTCTATCATTGCCTTTCTAACGTGCTCGTAAGGTGACACTGTTTTCGGCATGTTTGGTATTTTGTGGCTAATTGGCATTGGTGAAGTAGGAGCGGAATAATTGTATGGTTTCTTAATACTTTCTTCTCTTTTGTTGTAGTAACGAACCTTTTTGCTCTCTTCATTTTCTTTCGCATTGTTATTATCAAAAGACAAACTACGAGCTCGTGTGGGTTGGATGGTACGTACTTCCGCTTCTTTTTTAGGAGAAATTAAGAATTTCGTACTCACACGTTTGATTTCAGCTCCAACCGACGCCGGGTTGGCTTGCGCTTGTGATGCTCTATAAATTTCAATTTCGTCAAGTGGCGATATTTTATCACTCAGTTTCTCCAATGAGTGATAGTAAACGTCAGGATAATGTGTTTTATCAAAGTCGTGTAATTGATTATTTCGACTCGAAGTGTGTGGTGAATGTGACATTTCGTTGTACGGCTTAGGTGGTACTTGTGGCCTCGCTGCTTTATTTGAATACGCTATACTCTCAGTTTCCGAGACTTCATTGGTATCGATCGATTTGTTTTTCGTACTCTCCGATACAAGTGTACTGCTGGACGAGTGGTGACTCGATATTTCGTTGCTTAACGTTTCATTATCGCTTTGAGGTCGTCGTGTTGTTAAATTTTCATATATTCGCTCGCTATCTCCTGATTCCGGTGCACTTTTATCTGATCTTATCGAGCGAGGATTATGATACTGATTACCTTTAGAAGATTCTGTACTACTTTTTATATTAGACTGAGTTTCTTTATTTTTGTCTTTCGACTTGTGAGAAAAGAAAAGATTTGGAAACAGTTTTCGAAAGCTACCAGCTCGTTTTTTATTGTTCTCTGACATTTTGTCAAGTCTTCAGGTTTTCCAGTTGATTGTCTGATTGACTACCTGGAAATATAAAAATATATTAATAACGAGAAAATAATAATAAGTATGAAAATGTAGAATAGACAGACGGAGTTAAATGTGAACACTCACAAAGCCAGTGAATTACAATCGCGAGTGCCACCCCGACCCCCTGTTCGAAGCACAAGTGTCGGTAAAACTGGGAAAAATATCAAACAGAAGGTTTAGTCCCTCCATTATGATATCAAGTTGGAGGGACCAAACTGGTGGACTACTCCCTGGAATGCATTACCTACTTAGCAGTGGCGAAGCGTGAATTTTCTTAAAAGGGATACAAATCAGTTGTAAATTAGGTGGGGCACCATGGCGTGTGTACATCCCATTGCAGAGTATCATCGTGATTGGTTACGACGTGTGCCACGACACACGCTCCAAAGGAAGGAGTTTCGGTGCATTCGTTGCGTTCCTGGACCGTCACTTGACGCGCTACTACTCGGCTATCAACTCGCACACATTAGGGGAAGAGCTTACTGCTCACACGGGTTTCAACATAGCCGCCGCATTACGCAAATATAGGGAAATTAACGGAGCTTTCTCAGGGCGCGTATTTATATACCGTGACGGTGTCGGTGATGGTCAAATCTCATATGTGCATAGCCATGGGGTAACTGAGATCAAAAAGAAGCTTAATGAAATCTACGGCGATGCCGAGTACAGGTTGGCGTTTATAATCGTCTCAAAAAGAATTAATACCCGTATCTTCTTGGATCGCGGGCGCACCGGTGAAAATCCGCGACCGGGAACTGTAATCGACGATGTCGTTACTCAATCCGAGTGGTATGACTTCTATTTGGTGTCTCAAAATGTGCGCGATAGAACCATATCGCCGACTTCTCACAACGTGAACAACGTGATACAATGGTTAACCTACAAGTTAAACCATTTGTACTTCAACTGCTCCTCTCACATCCGTGTACCGGCCGTGTGCCAGTACGCTCACAAGCTCGCGTTCCTGGCTGTCAGTCTCCTTAACTCGCCTCATAATACCCTCAATGATACTTTGTATTTCCTTTAAGTATTTGTAGTTTATAACAAGACCAATTGGGTCCAATTTTGTGATTGCCTATTGTATTAGTATTTTAAGAGGAAGTGCGGGCTGCGAGAAATTTGAAGAATGGGCATTTGACGGGTCTATCGTTGTCGCGCTAGGTGTCGCTGGCCGCGTTGTAGGTGCGAGAGGTCCCCACCGGGTGTCTTTACGTTGTTGTCGTGGTGGGGCTTGCGTATTTTAATGATCTTTGGGGCTATACCAGTAGAGTTACTCATGCTGGACAGGCCCAAAGTGAGAAATCAGACAAAATGAGACACAAGATGAAGCCGCTAGGAGTGACATAGAGGCAATGGGTTTGTTATGCGAAACTGGCGAACACGGTCTGGCACAGACTACCATTTGGCTCGACTCGTAATCCACAATTAAGTGGACCGAGGGCCATGTTTGCATGGCCACGGGGAGAAAACCCCTTAAAAATCCATCTCATGGATATGACTCAGCGTATCGGCTATCGTTTCTTTGTTAGCGATTAAATCCTCATGTAACGAGGCAAAATTAGTTAATATGCAGCGTGAATTAGACATTTTTAAAGCCAATCCGATCTTTCAATCCCGTAGCGAGACTAAAACTGAATCGTACGCGGATAATTAAAACTACAAAAGGTCGTTAACCGCGTATTTTAATTAAAGATGTCGCTGCATCTATGGACAAAAAACTTTCCTTTGCGCTTTGTATTGTCAAAATATCAAGGATGAACTGAAAATTAGTGAAAACGAATTCATAAAAAATACTCGTGTAATTCGAAGGCGTGCGGTAAATAACGGGCGTAAATGGATAGGCATAGAAATTGACGCCGCGATACGCCAACATCTCGTAGCCACCAAGGAGAATTTTTTTATTGACTGGGCTCCTTGTCGTTTTGTAGATGACTTAGAATTGGTGCGTTGCAATCACTGTCAAGAATACGGTTACATCAGGAAGTATTGCACTAATAACACTCCCACCTGTGCCAACTGCTCTCAAGCACATGAGACGACGGACTGCTCTGAGAAGGACAAGCCTGACTTTAAACCTACCTGTGTAGCAGTATACAAAATAAATCTGAAATATGGTTATCTTGGCAATCTTTATTTTTCGACGCTTTGTAAATATGTAAATTTGTAGTTACATAAGTTTTGTTATAAATGTAGATATTTCTTGTTTAGTATTGTTTCTGTTCAATAAAAATAAATAAATAAATAATAATAAAAAAATTGAAGTAGGTAACTACAGATGAAATTCAATTCACTGCTTTATACGACATATTTCAATATTTTTATTAAAAGTATTACATTAATGTGGGACATAGTTTCTGTCCCACATTAATGTAATACTTTAAAAAATAAAAAAAAAATACAAAAAAAAAATATCTACATTTAAAACTAAACTTTTAAACTATAAAATAACATATTTACAAAGCATCGAATATACTATAGGTATTTAATATTCAATCACTGCTTTTACCTTTTCCGAAAAATTAGAATATTCAATGAAAATAATAGATCAAATAACGCTATCAAAACACTTCTATCGATTGTTTTTCGTTAACGTCTCGAAATCAGCACCATTTTGTTAAAAAACAAAGGTAATTCCAACGTGAAGAAACGCTGCAATTCAATTAATTAAATTTCCATTGAATTGCTATTAAGTACGTCGTAATTGGTTGCTCAAGGCAGTCAATTTTATTGAGAGGGAATTAGTGCTCTCCGATATTCTTATTTTATTGAAATGAAATGAAATTAAAATGCTTTCTGCTCGCACGAGGTGTGGTCACATCGTGATAATGTTGTAACTGGTAGGCCTTTCTTATAGGTGGGAGTCAAAGAAATGTAGAAGTTACTGTTACTTTTCTTTGGTAAAAAACAATATTTCATATTATTTAGAAACAATTAAAGGATAGAAAATAATACCAACTTAGTGCCAGTTCGACTCGCGCACGACTGTACGTGATACCTAATAACTTGTATTTTTTTATATTGCAGGAATAATGGATTCGCTTATTCCTGTTATATTTTTTTCGATTTCGATAAACTTACTACTATTTTTAATAACTTACAAACAGATATTGGTTCTAAAAGGAGTGTCAAGCCAGCAAACACAGAAATGAGCCAATTTTTTATATGCATTCTGAGCGTTATCTGTAGTCCCTCCACAACTTGCAATGATAACTCTTATCAGACGCTAAGGCGTGTTAGATAGGAACTACAAATATTGTCAATGCATTATCTCCGCTTTATCGCCCTCACCCTACGGAATCCACAAAGTGGTTAGGAAATACGATATGTAGAATATTAATACATAATTAATAAACATATTAACATGCTCATCAAGTGTGACGAGTTGTCCGCCGTGACGCCTCGTTAGGAATCGTAACAAGCTTTATGTAACTTGCAATGATTGTTTGAACTTGTAGTCTAAGATCGTGCTATACAACGACCTTCACCGTGCTGGTTTATGAATGAAAGATATTTTTCATAGTGAAGGACAACACACACTTCCATTTAACAAATCCTATCAATAGCCCAAATTAGTTTTACCTCCATAATTTACAATAGTCTTGTAGCTACCTTGGGCCGTCCATGTCTGTTCTTCCATAGAGCAGGGGCGGATGGGCCTTGGTGGTTGCCCCATAACATAAAGTTAAAGATTAAAGTTCTCAACAAGGTCTCTGCATGTTGGACCTGTGTCCCCGTGTAAGCCTTTAAAATGGACCGGGTTTCTTCCCTTCAAGTTAGCCCGTAAATTAAGAGATACAAAAAATAATTTTATGACGATCACGGTGGTATATCCCAAAAACATTTTATTTGTAAAAAAATATCTTTCATCCATTAACCAGCTCGATAAAGGTCGTTATACATATAGCGGAATTTTATACTATTGCACAATCGAATACCCCCTTATCATATAAATACGGTACATCACATATTAGTAAGTTGTAGAGCCGTGAACAAGTCATCATCATCTTCCTGCCCTTGTCCCACTTTACTTGAGGTCGGCACAACACGTGTTTTTCTTCCATTCTCCCCTATCTGACGGTGGGCCACAAGTTGTTTCGGTGACCTGTCGCCATTTCATCCATCCCGAGTTGATCCGGTGATTTATGTCCCGGTCTACATTGCCATTGCCTTGGCCGAGGTACCGAAAGTCGGAACAGACTGGTACGGGCGTTCCGGCAAAAAGGAAATTCAGGGCTGGAAAGACCGCCAAAATCGCAAAACAAATATTCTGTTTTGGTCCTGCTCAATTTCAGGCCAACGTTCTTCAGCCTTTGCTTCCACACCTCCAATCTGCTCTGGACCTCTAGGCCGCTCTTGGCAATAAGCACAATGTCATCGACGAATAATATGCACCAGGGGGTCTCTTCCTGGATGTCCGACGTCAGAGCATCTAATAATAATGAGTCCGGACCGATTTCGGCCACGGCGGCCTGTGTTACTATGACACCAGCCAGCTACGCAGGATATATTATAGTGCACAAGCGTGTGCGCAAACACAGGTGCACTCTCTGTTCCTTTTACTCTCATAGACCGACGGGACGGTAATCCGACACGACCGGAGAGAGATCAGGCGCAGGACACACATTTTTACGTGCCTTCCGAAACACGGAAGCTGTGATATTTGTTTTTTGTGCACACAGCATTCGAAAAGTCGGTGCGCGCCGTGGGGATCGAAATCAAGACCTCTGACTTAGCAGTCCTATGGTCTTGCCACTAAGCTATCACAGCTTCTATTATCATCAGGAAGAGGTACGGGCTGAAAGCCGACCCCTGGTGCAAGCCAACCGTAACATTGAAGCTACCGGTAGAGCCCGCTGTAGACCGAACTTGCGTACAGCATGGACCATACATACTCCATCGTACTTCCTGTGAACCGTGTAATGTAATGAAATGATTACATTCTTTGATTTCATCTTTGCATTCATTGATAAAAAATTTAGGTATAGTAGCATTTTTAAAGCATAATTTTAATCAGAACTTATGGTATTTTTCAGACGCTGGAGCTATGGGCTACAAGTCGTGACTTAATATACATATTTTGCAGTCTTCAAGAAGGTAACCTATAACGGAACCTTAGGTAGCCTGTTGCCCCCCTCCCCCTAGTTGGGACGTCCCTAAGGGGGCACAAACCTCGGAGCCCAGCCACGAGCGTTTCACAATCAAGTTTGGCTAAACGCCTCAGCCTGCTCAGATATACGAAGGTAAATATATTTTGTACTGACGTTAAAATATCTAACCTTTTCACAGGTTTGTCTGATCATACCCACCATTATCTCCGTACAATGGGGATTATCTGAACTAACGGTCTATGTTTTACTTGACGTGACATCATACTCATACAATGTTATCAATGACGTAATGTTTAGCTTGTTTTATCCTTATAATCGTCGAGACCCTAGATAACATAAATTTTAATTTCCTTAAGAATAATTAAAGAAAACTAACTTTATCAAGAAAAACGTACATTTTCCTATATTTTGGTAGTTTTGTCCTTAGTACTTTTGATATGTAACATGACATAAATACCTAAATTTCTCAGAATACTAAAAGACCTCATAAGAGATTTTGCATAAAACACTATCATTTTAAATTAAACTTAAAAATAATTTTGAATAATTATTGCTATCGTTGCTGACGGCTTTGGCGTAAATTTTCAGGTTTGACGTCATCAGAACAATCGTCGGATAAAGAGTAAAGGTACTCCTTACTCTTTGGGAGACATCTCCACGGCAGCAGTCGGCGGCGTGGTGAGAAACCAGACTTGGTGGACGACCAAAGCTACATCTTCAACCACTATAGACGTTTTCCATTCTACAACAGCGATGAACTATAATTTCGATACCGTTACCTAATTTTCTTAAATCGAAATTTCAAATTCGAACTCGAAACGCTCTGGTGATAGTAAAAGTACGGAATCAAGTAAGAAGTAGGACATCTGTAACAAGTTACATGATTATAAACTCCTTGTCATGGTTATTCACAGATACTAAACGGTATTAGGTACAGCTTTCAGTATCTAATGAAACTGATCAATGAGTACAGTACAGTCGTGAAATATCAACAAGCCCGCATTCTTAAACTCTGATAACTGTTCGTAAAATTAAGAACTCAATATCAATATAGTACATACTGTAAGAGATACAGGATTGTTTACCTTGTCCAATGGATTTCATATGCCAATAATTGTATGAGTGTTTCCCTAAATCAGCAGTTTAAAATCGATTTTTGCATACCTTGGGAAAAGAGTATTGTGACATTCTTTAGGTTTACCCCTGTATGAGATTTAGGTGCAATCAAATCAAAAAGCTCTATATCAAACCAATAACACAGGTTAGTAAAACTCGTGTCAATTCAAAATGGCGAGTTCTACTACTGTTTATCTCGTCATTATTCTTGTACCCACTGAAAACCGTTAAGCGTTAAATTTCTTAAAAAAAACATCTTACTATATAAATTTATCTTTTTTAATTCGTTCATTGCAATAAGCTAAAATGCCTAGACATTATAGAAATATAAATTTTTACCACCACATAAACAGGCCACTTCGTAGCAAATGTGTACTCCTTGTTGTCTTCCTATTTGTCCTAGCATTGCTCATGAAACTTCACAGTCTGGCAAGGAGGGCACGGCTGCATCCTGAGCACAGGCCTGAGCTTAGGCCAGTTGATTAAATCTGTCCGAAACACTAACCAGAGTGAGTTGAGACGATTGGCACTTGAACTTGACTTGGTATTAACTTTTCTGGTGGATTGAATTAAAATATGATGATTAACTATTAAGCGACACAAAAGCATTTTCAATTTTATGATCGCTCTTTTATAATATCAGTGTTTGGAAGCTTAAATTGGATTAAGTTTCATGACTACACACTACTCTAACCAAAATTTCTAGCCACTAGCTTTCAGAGACATTTTAAAATCAATTAATGCGTCACACAATCTAAGCTTAGCTATGACGAAAATGGCTTGTGGAAAGTATTACTAAAATGTAACCGATAACCACAAACACTCGCACTTTGAATTCTTAAAAAAGCTTCACTTCCTTTTATAATGAAGTAATCAAGTAATTAACGATCAAAAACTCATTAGTAAAACAAGATTTATTTAGGTTTGTAATAAGTCACGAGTAGAGTTTATTTTGTTATAGATTCTTTAGCTACTACTTATAATAAAATGTATATTACATGTACATTTTATTATAAGTGGTAGCTTGCGCGGTGACACCTTACAATTTTTACGAATTACAAACGCCGATTGATTAAAAACGGTGATCGAAATTCCATTACTCAGACAAGGTAAACGATTCTGAATCCTTCTTAATTCTTCGTACTACCTGAGGTATAGGCCATTGCCGAGAGAGAACAGTATAAAATCGATATCGCAATGAAAGGAACTTGTGCCACCATTAAATTCTCTACTGGGTCATACACCTAGCAAATAAAGAGAAATGTAAATGCCGCTGTCATGAAAGGTTAAACTAAAAATCACAAAACAATTGTGTATATGTTACCGAAAATGTATGAAATCCAGGAATAGTATACAATTCTTAGGAAATGTGTACAATTTCGTAACTATTTAGGACATTAAGAAATAGTTTTTCAAACAATATTTCATACATTTCCTAAACAGTAACGGTATTGTACACTTTTCTTAGTAATTGCACACAATGACGGATTACATACATTTCCGTTAACATATACACAAAGTTTTGTGTACGCGAAAGTTATTATGAAACATGCAGGGTTTCCCAGAAAATGTGACGATATGGCAGGCCGACAAAGTCGCCTGGTGTCGAGTGTTATTAATATAATGCAGGGCAATTCCACAGATATGGACAAATAATACCGAAAAATGTCTAATTCAATAAAGCCAGTATATAACTAAGTCAGATAGGTTATGGTCACTTTGGATAGGATAAGTATTTTAATATTATATTCCGATTTAAAGATTTTCAGATTCTATGTGTCTATTTTTATAGAGTTTAAGTAGGTAGATAAGTAAAGGTCACCTTGGTTAGGATAGGCAGTTTTCATGGATAGTAAGATGGGTATGAAAAGCAGGAAACTGTAAAAGGTCTATGATCGTTTTGACTTTTGAAAGAGACTTTAGGAGTTTGGTACCAGCTTTACAAGCAATTTAGTGCATTGTATGACAATCGACAAGTTTAAGTCAGGAAACAGAAACTGAGATCTCAAACGCAGAAGGAATTGGTATGAATGAATAAAGTGCATAGTTGAAATTACCATATTAGCCCAGTGAAATTAAGTAAAACAAGGGGTTAACCTCGGAATGAAAGATAATAAGCTGGAAACCCCTAATATGACTGGGTTATATTTCCAGTACACAACTTGAAATATGGTAAATTTTCAACTAACGTAAGTGGAGTGCGAGTAGAAAACATAAATTTAAGAATAGATTAATATTATTTTTTTCAAGTCTTGGTGTTTTAGATAATATTTTATGATAAGGTTAGTCATAAGGTTAGGCGACTCTCGGGTCGTTGGGAATACGGTATACTTTTGCCGTGGATAATGCCATTGGCGCAACAGTTACGCCAATGGATGGGTTAGAGCGAAAATGAGGTAACTATATTGGCTGCTTCTGGCTTCGCTGAGGGCACCGCCACAAAATGTGGCGCTTCTATCTGAGCTGACCGTTCAAGCAGACGGTTATCAAAAGGTGATCTGTTCTCAAATCTGAATACTGAGACAGTACGCCAAACAATATTAGCAAGCTTTTATGCTTCATTGAGACAAAAATTCCCTTGATTTGTGCGAAGAGTTTAGGACAGGAATGGGCTGAAGCGTTTTCATTAATATCTCAGTTTTTACTGCGGTACTCTGCTAGCTGCTAGCCCAGCGTTGTGATGATAGGACAACTCTTTCCACTATTTAGGGGGGCAAATGACTGAGATGAGTTCATTGGCTAGGAAGTATTTAAATAAAACTTCTGATAACACAATTCTAGGACGCTACACACGATACGATTATTAACGTAATGAAACCTGAAAAAAATGGTTCTTAACGCAAAAACCTTATTATAACAGACAAGTTTGCACGCTAACGCTGTAAATACGAAATCACATGCTGACGTGTCAAACCTCACGATGTCAAACGACACAAATACGTAATTACACTTATAATAGGCTCTAGTAAGGCGAATAGTACCTACAGACACAGTTCATGGTGACTTTGAATGAATAACCGTCAAGGCCGAATATCTTTAGAAACTCACTGCTCATTACAATAAACATACATTTGCAATATATTTTGTTTTATAAGCTACAAGACACATTTACATTCCGAAACATTTGAATTTAGCGCAGCAGTAAATTTGACGCCAAGGCTACGATACGTTGAACGACATTTAGGTGCTCGCGAGTATTTACTTAGACACAAGACTCGGGACAAATAAGTTTTTGAAACAAATATTTACGCCGGTCTCATAAAGGCAGCAAGTCGAATAAATAGACGACTGCTGCAGCTACTCGTAGCATCTCATAATAGTATTCAAATTTCAGAATTGTGCATTTCAGTCGCTCACGGCTTTCTATGTCAATTTCAATTCTAGACTTTAAAAAATCGCAGATACTACAGCTTACTATTAAGAGACGATATGATAAATATTATCTAATAATGACGATACGAATAAAATTTGCACTGGCTTTAGCCATTAACATTACAAGACATGGCAATGAGCAAACTAACGACAGCGTTATGTTATGCACAAATAATCTTAACAGATAACTGGATAACCAGTCGATCTGTGTAATCAATACCTATTGTAACTGATAAGAGTTACAATAGAGGAATCTAACGATAATTTTAGTATAGGTAAACATATTCTTATTCCATTTTATCTCTCGGTGTTTTTGATCTCTTGATGTTATAGAACGATATAAGGTTATATTTAAGTTAGGTTAATATAGTACAAGGTGACCTTGTTTAGGATAATTGGAAGGATAAGGAGCTGGTAGGCCGAGCTGCAGGAAAAAGTCAAGTGATAAGTGCTCTTAATGGGCAATTATGGTCAGGGTGGCTGTGCAAGATTGTTTAAGAAGTTAATAGTGTTTAGAAATTGTTAACTTCTTAAACGGTCACACAGTTCACGAGTGTTGTTTAATCAGGTGAAGGAAAATAGCTTCGAAAGCCCGGTTATGAGGTCTGTGATATCGAGAAAGCATGAATGATGTATAAAGCAAGTTCAGGAATTGAAGTAGTTTCGAAAACGAAAATGGTGCCTATTAAAAAGATCTAATAGGAGATGGCACAAGCCAAATGGAAAGAAGATAACATAACTCTAAGAGTTTTGTCTTTAAGGTGGAAGTAACTGGTCAGAGCAAAAGATTTTATGTATTATTAGACTGAATTGAAAAAATGGTTTTCTTCGAAATCAGTTTAGCATTATTACTGAATCAGTGATGGAATTGAAGGCTGTTAGGATAACAGAAGGCCTAGTAACATAAGTAAATGATTATATTCCATTTTATAATTTTTGATCTCTCGGTGTTTTATTACGGTTATTAGGTTATCTCGTTTGAGATTGTAGGAAGGGTGGATTTTTGTAGCTGGTCTAAGGGCAGAGAATATGAGAGCTTGCATAGCTTTCGCGTTTGGTTGTTATGAATGGGCCGCGTGTAAAAGTGTCTATTTAAGAAGCTGATAGCTGTTAATCTCTATCAACTTCTTAAATGGTCAGACAAAGCGCTCTCGTGTGGAGTCAATCGTGGCATATTTGCCATAATTGGGTCTAATTTTCGAGAGTCCTTTAAGGGAGTAATAGCTTAGAAAGCACAGTGATGGTATCGAGAAGGCATGGATGATGATCAAAGGACGTTCAAGAATGTAATAGTTTCGAGTAAAAGGATGGTCTTAGTAATAAAGATGTAGGTATAGAAATAATTTTTGATCTCTTGGTGTTTAGTGCGTTAAGTTAGATGATTAAGGATAAGTTAGAGATCGTTGGAAAGGTAGGTCGTTGGAGCTGGTCTAGGAAAGAGAAGACGAGAGCTTATGTAGCTCTCGTGTTGAGGTGTTTTGGATAGGAGGCCTGTAACAGTGTCTGTTTAAGAAGTGGATAGTTGGTGGTCAATGTCAACTTCTTAAATGGGCGAACATAGCGCTCTCGTGTGGAGTCAATCGTGGAAAAAATTGCTGTGATCGGTTCTTATTCTCGAGAACCCTTTAAGGGAATAATAACTTAGAAAGCACAGTGATGTGACGAGGAGTGTGATATCGAGAAGGCATGGATGAGGATCGAAGCACGTTCAAGAATGTAATAGTTTTGAGTAAAAGGATGGGCTAAGTAATAAAGATATAGGTATAGAAATAATTTTTGATCTCTTGGTGTTTTAGTACGATAAGTTAGCTGATTGAGGACAAGTTAGAGATCGTTGGAAAGGTGGGTCGTTAAAGTTGGTTTAGGAAAGTCAAGATAAGAGCTTATATAATATAGCTATCGTGTTAGGTTTGGATAGGCTGCAAGGAACGGTGTCTATTTAAGAAGTTGATAGTTGTTGTTTAATGTCACCTTCTTAAATGGGCGAACAAAACTCTCGTGTGGAGTCGATCGTGGTAAATTGGCCACGATCGGTTCTAATTCTCGAGAGTCCTTTAAGCGAGTAAGGAATCAGTAGCTTAAAAAGCATGCTGATCAGGGCTGTGATATCAGGAAAGCATGTATGGTGAAAAAAGTATGTTCAGGATTGTAGTAATTAAAGCACAATGTGATGTGATGGAATTAAAGGTTATGGAACGTAAACAGAAGGCTTATTTAAATTTAATAAGTATTTTTGATCTCTTGGTGTTTAGAAAATAGGTTACTTAAGGTAGGTTAGGTAAATCCAAAGTGACCTTGGAATTGTTATCGAAGGAAAGACCGCCGGAGCTTATGGCTCCAATAGGCGGGACTAAGTTAAGCAGTTATGACTGGCTATGACAGGGCATCGATGATTGCAACTACAACGGTCTAGTAATTATTAGCCCAAGTAGGACTTTATAATCTGACAATGAACTTTATACACGAAATCGGCCTCCTGCTGGGGCACAAAACACGAGCATTGCACGTTTAGGACTGTAAATGACAACACAAGGGAACCACAGGTTGCCTTGTGTTGTCAAGTATTGTTGGACCTTCCTTCAAGGGTTTGAAAAATAACTCTTAAACATTAACAAGTGCCAAAGTACGGCCATTTAGGCCGTTAATAGCGGAATAGCCATGAACGCATATAGCTCATTTTATAAGTGAGGGAAAGATAGTAGGGTGATAAGGGCGTATAGGACCGCGATATCGTGGGGCAGTAAAAATGATAGATGAAGCACATTCAGGATTGCGGTAGTTTGGTGTACAATGGATTTTCTAATAAAGAGAAATAGATATGAAATAAAGATACCATAACAGAGAGATGACAACGTAACTCTATGTACGTTCAAGCGGCGTTACAAAAACGAGTTCTAAACTGGAGTTTTTTAACATAATATCCTAATAATGGATGACAGCAGCAGATTTTATAGTATCTTTAGACCGATTTGGAAAATCGTGATTTTCAAATATAATATTATGTGTTAGTGATAGTTATACATATATTATAATCTTAATACGTCGTATACCTTTTGTAATCATACATTTTTCCTAGCCCATGTTTATAAGCATGGGCGTTTGTTGTTGTGAATGGGAATACTCCCGCACCTAGGTAGGTAGGCAGCAGTAGGTAGGGTGAATGGTATTGTGGTGTTTAATAAAAAAAAAACGCGCTAACGACATTCATGTTAAAATAAAGGCTTGTTGTTTGATATGACTGTGAATGGCTGTGATAAGGAGCAAAGGGTAAACAATAAAAATAGTAAAAAAAAAAACAAACTTTAGCAATGTAGTCAAAACAAATGTTTCTTGTGGCCTATATGCAACCGAATTGAAATTGTCAACTAAATACCTAAGTAGAAGCGGTCCTTGCATACCTAATAAATGTTGCAAGCATTTCTATAATGCATAAATACGCAATAATCGACCGAAGACCGAAGTCGATACCACAGATTTCGTAATTGAGTAGCTACCTACCAATTTACTGTACGCAATCTATATACCTACCTAAGGTATTAAAGTAGAAATTGTAGGTAATGTACTTGTAACTATGTCCTACTTATTATATTCCTATGGTTTTGAAGTTAATCAGTGTGCTGTGTTGAATCACTACTTCACTTTTAGCCTTGGAAAAGTACATACTTACTTACCATGTGTACCTACTTGTGCGTACATTTTACGAAACACTGCTTAACTTCCAAAGCAAATAAATGTAGGTACTTAACAATGTATTATCGATATTTAGTAGTTTCTAATAACAACTAAGTAATGGGTTTTGGTTCAGTCTAATTTAGAATGCTCATCAATCTACTTTTTAATACAATTATTAGGATCTTATTGGAATCGTATGTGTAATGTGTATTAACTAAAAAAGCAATTAAATATCATTTTCGCTTGGTACTAATGCGATAGGTAATTAATAATAGTTACCTATGCGTAAACTAGAAATATAGCATAACTTCAACTTACTTTTAAATATATTTTCGGGTATAGCACCTGGTGGAGTGTCATAGGACAGATATGGTCACATCTTGCAACAAGTTTGTTAAGTAATAATAACACTGTTTCATGTTAGAACAACAGAAATCATTGTTATCCCGACCATGAGTCATAGTAGAGAATAAACTCTTGTTACAACACTTGAATTTGCCGCAATTACGTCATATAATATCACTAACAACTTAACATGTGTTTATGCAAATGTTATTGTGATTCACAACAATTTAACACTCGGGAACATGTAACGAACAATATTTCAAAGTTTTAAAGTTGTAACAACACAATACACAAGTTAATCACAAGTTGAACAAAACTTTACTAACTTAGATGAACTCATAATAGTTACTAAACAACTTCGTAAAATCCATTTACGGGATAAAGTTTTGGATGCATTAACCTTTAAGTATTACTTTTGACCGGAAATCATCTGTCTACACTATAAAATTATTGCTAACAATATAAAATAACCTTATACGTATTATCTGCATCATAGCTTTAGCATTTTTTTTTACATTTTCGAAGGCCATAACTCGAGTTAGCAGTGTAAGTCTTTACACAACAGGATAGAGTTGCTTTTGGTATTTACTTTATTATCACCAGCGCGTTTTGTTACGTTCCGTTTTACTAAACACTTATTTAAAGTTGAAGTTTCGAGTTAAGGTTTTTAGGATATAAGTATTTTTGATGTGTATTAAATGTGGAAATGTGTTGTGTTTTATTTTCTCCATAAGTATTGGCTCAAACTGTTAAACCCATATCAAACTGTTTAAATCACAGTTTATAGGGTTGGGTGAATATAATGTTAGGGAAGTTTAGAATCATGTCTCTTAATATGTAAATTAATTAGCACAGCGTATTTGTATGGTATAACCTTAACGATTTCAAGCGAATGTCAAATTTTGTGCTGCCTTCTACAGTCTTACTTTACTATCATTGTCACACATTATGCACAGATGGCGCTGATGTCAGTTGAACAATGTTTATTCACATAATTCTAATTATTGTAATCATCATGTATCGGAAATAAAAGAAATCTTTACTTAAAAATAATAAAAAGGTAAACAATATCGTAAAAATAGCTAACATAAATTCTTAGCGTGGAGATTTTAATACAGCGCCATCTGTGTTGAATGTCTATAGTTTCCTCTAATCCCTTTCACAACTTAGATTTTCCTTGCCCAGCGAATTTTATAAAGATCTGTAGGGTACGGATTTTTTAATTTCGTTGTTGCCTTGTCCAGTCACAAAATGTTAGTGTACTTCGAAACAAATAACGCCATCTGTTGCCAAACTGATGTGACTAAAAGAAATATAACATTTTGTGGCTATGATGGGATAGTTGCTATTGCGACTGTCGTCCTCAAAGTTTCAATATCCGACAGAGGGCGCTGTTTTTCAGTTTTTAAATATACAGGACAACGCCATCTATGCTGTGTCTCGGGCCTAAACTATAATACAAATAACAACGCCATCTATCTTGCATATCTGTAGTCTAAAATATGGAATAAAAAACAACGCCTCCTATCTCGAGTCGCTGAAACTAAATGAGAAACAACGCCATCTGTCTTGTGTCTCTGAAACTAATTAGGAAACAACGCCATCTATATTCTGATTGTAAAACTAAATGATATCGCCATCTATCTTGTATAATCTTAACTAATAAAAGAAATAACGCCATCTACCTTTGCGTCTATGCAGCCTAAAATATGAAATAAAAAACATCGCCATCTATATTGTTTCATTGTAACCAACCAAGAAACAACGCCATCTATCTCGAGTCCTTATAACTAAATGAGAAACAGCGCCATCTATCTTGTGTCTGTGAAACTAAATAAGGAACAACACCATCTATCTAAACGTAAACGTTGTGCCTAAACATAGATGGCGTTGTTTCTCATTTAGTTGCAGAGATACAAGATAGATGGCGTTGTTTCTCATTTAGTTTCACAGACACAAGATAGATGGCGCTGTTTCTCATTTAGTTATAAAGACTCGAGATAGATGGCGTTGTTTTTTATTTAGTTTCACAGACACAATATAGATGGCGCTGTTTCTCATTTGCTAGATGATAGATGGCGCTGTTTCAACTGCGACTTTGGACCTTTTTTTAACATTGGACCAATCGCGTCTAAACGGCCATCTAGCCTGTCTCCTTATGGCCTAAGTATTACATATATTGAACATAAATGGTGCTTATAAGGATATGAGTATAAGGCCAGTTAATAACACATGGTAAAACTATTTATTAGGGGCTAATTTAATAATATAGGAAACAAAGCAGTACTTTTTGACTTTCGTTTGGACTCGGACTAGATACATATATTTGCTAAATTGTTTAAAAAAAATATATATGCTAAGGTTAAGGCACATATTTCACTTATATACTATGGTGTTGCAACCCAAGTCAGTATTCCAGGTCTACTTGTTAACTTAATCTACCTAAATATAATAATATGTGAAGCTTATTATGGATCTTAGTTTCCATACCTAGTAAGTAAGTCCTCTAGTCTGGTGACGCATGTTTTATGCTTTCTAGCGGTATGTTTCCAATCGCAAAGGTTGAATCAAAATTCTCCTTACTCTTGTATGGGTTACTACTGTCCTAGTATTTCGGAGAAATATGTACTTTACTGTTTTGTTTAAAAAAAAATTGTTAAGTCTCACATATAAAAGATTTTGTCAGATGTCGTACCTATTTATGTGCATAATATTATATGTCCAATATCAATATCAGATTCAATAGAGAGATTAGCTTTACACTTTGGAGATGATAAACAAAATGTAAAACTCCTCTGAACACAAACCCTTGAATTGAATACGGTGCCATCTTATTTTTGGGAACTAGCTCACAACCTTATATTGTCAAAAAGTATTCAAGAACACTCATAAAATAAATTAATATAGGGGGAAGTACCCAATTATCAGCACTTAGAGAAGCAGAGTTAGTCCTAATTTAACCCTATTTATTATTGAGAAAGAAGATATATATTGAGGCGTGGAAGAAGATATACTTAGTCACAAGGATTGAGAAAGGGATGCTTAAATGGTTTGGGCATGTTGAGAGAATGAATGAATGAAGACTAACGAAATAGATATATGAGTGTAGTTTGAATGGAGTTGTTGGGAGGGGAAGACCACGACAGACATTTAATGATCAAATAGGGAAAGTCCTAAAAAAGGGTCAGGTCAGGAGTAGGTACCCTAAACCGACCGGCGTGTATGAAGCGTTTGACGAGTGCGGATGAAGCTAAAGTGGTATGCCAGGATCGTAGCAAATGGAAAGATGTGGTCTCTGCCTACCCCCAAGGGAAAGAGGCGTGACGTTTATGTATGTTATTTTTGAGAAAAATACTGCTTCACTTGTTAAGGAAAATGTTATAATCTAATATTGAATAGGGAAGACGATATTAAAAGAAAAATAAGTTTGAACTCTCTTCAAGATTTTTTAGAAAAATAAAAAATGGGTCTCCCACCATTTACTGGCACCATCACAGAGCGAGCTAATTATCAACACATACCTATCACTGCGAGGAATTCAATTAAAAAAAAACAAAGGTACTTAAAATCTCTTTTTTATTTACTTTTTTGGATAGTTAGTAGGTAGGTACCCTGTAATACAAAACAATCAATTGAAATCTAATAATACTTTTATAAAATTGTCAAAGTTTAACATTAATTAAGTTATTTCAGGTAGGAATTTAAACAATTTGTTCAGACTAACATTTCACTAGAAAGTGTTTATAACTTAAAAATATTAATATGGTAGCTGACCAATACTATAAGCTGTGTAGGTATCATCAAAGATATTATACATCATTATGATTTAGCAACCATTAAGAAACATAAAATTGCACATAAGAAAGTGTAACAGTAAGTAAACAATATAAAAAAGTATAGGAACTTGCTGTCACATCTTCTAAACCTCTGGAAGGATCTCTCTAGTTCTAGTAAAGGGTAACTCTTCTTTCTTTTATTGTTTATTATTTTTTCTAACAGTCTAATTTGTTGTTATCTCTTTGATGAACTTGCGAGGTTCGGGATGGTAAATTAAGTTTAGGTAATATTGGAAAGAATTGGGATTTTTTAACTGCATTTCAAGGTTTTTAGTAGATTTTCGGTACATGGTTCTGAAATAAGAAAAGATGATGAAATTATAGGAAAACCAATTTGTAAGCATACTTCTGATCCAATTATGAACACCATGCTGAAAAATGGTAGGTAAAGGCTCAGCATCATGTCAAGATTTTAATTTTGATAGTATAAACTACTTTTACAAAAAAATATTAATAGATAAAATAAATACAGTCATACACATATTACTGAAGTTAGTTTTAATGTTTTTTTTTCCATTTATTAGAATTTACTAAACATTTGATCCATTTATCAACACCACATATTTTGTCCTCAAAGTATTATAAATTCTACTCTTCACTTTAATCTCATAATAATATAGCCATTATTGCTGGACTTGTTTTTACAAATTTCATGTAGTATGTTTACTAAGTTTGCTTTTAGGCTGCAGTTTGTCTTTTAACATAGGCCTTCTTAAAGAATTTCCACTCTTTGTCTCTATCATATCTTTCCCTATACGGGTCCATAATGGACCTACATTTTTCTGATAATGTCTTCCCATCTCCTAGTTTGTCTGCCTTTATTTCTTTTGATGTCTCGTGGTTGCCATTTAGTTTTAATAAAAATAGTCACCCTCTTCCCTCTTATGTACATATTTAAGCACTTGTATGCTGTGTATGAATTCTTAAATTTTGTTTTGCTTTAATACATTTCAGTTTAATTCGGTTTTTTTTTTTTCTTTTAACACCTATTACACTTCTGTCCATTCCATTCTGACAATTTTTTATTTTCCATGCTAGTTCTTCTGTCAATGCCCAAGTTTGGCACCTATATAGTTAGCATGGCAGTATACATCTACACTAATATTATAAAGAGGAAAACTTTGTTTGTTTGTTTGTAATGAATAGGCTCAAAAACTACTGGACCGATTTTAAAAATTCTTTCACCATTCGAAAGCTACATTATCCACGAGTAACATAGACTATATTTTATTTTGGAAAAAAATAGGGTTCCGTAAGATATTTGGATTTTTCGGACCAAATATATACGCGGGCAAAGCCGCGCGCGGAAAGCTAGTGTATTATAAACCCTCTTCTTGTTCCTCATAGACATATTTTTGTTCTTCATAATTTCACTGAGTGACAATATGACACATGTGAGTGTTCAATATTAGCTATTCTTCTTTCCTTTTCTTTTTGCATATCCTCAGTAGATATTAAAGATAAAGATCATTTTATTTGTCCAAACATGAGTGTACTGTCCCAAATACACATACTCTCTTACGTAGTCTATTCCTTTATTATTTACTGTTATAGGCTCTTTTTGTGAGGAGGTTTAATCTCATAAACTGTCTCAAATATCAGAGAAATCGGTACGTAGCTTCAAATAAAAAAAAATATATAATAATATCATTAAATTTAAACCAATAAACTTGAACAAGTGAACCAGCGATCACAAGAAACAAGCAAAAAACAGAAACTGCAGGACACAAATTTTAATGTTTGTTAAAGTTTGTTTACACAATTGGCGCCAATTTAATGACTCCAAGTATGGTGTTGCCAATCCAATAGTAGGATTACAAAAACATACATTTATTTATTTATTAGTGTGATAACCTAAATTAGTAAGTGAAAACTAAGGCTCCAGTACACATTGGCCCATGCCGAAGTGTGCCCAAAAAGCCGACAACTCGCCGATTGTGCGCCACGATGAACGCCATCATAATAATATACTATTACCTACTTTGTACACAATGGCGATGGCATGTAGTGGCCTGCCACACATGGGCCGTTGTGTACTGGGGCCTTTAGAATTTGATAATTTATTCGGAGTGCTGATAATTCGGTTCAGTGCTAGAGTTTCATCCTATTTTATTTAATTTAATTTTGTAATATACTATAAATTTTCACAACACAATCTGATACTGGGTATTAATTATATGCGATACAAGTCAAAATGGCCCGCGTTGCTCACTTAGCAATTTGAATCTGCTGATCGTAGCGCTATTCAGGTTTTGGAACGTTAGGCCATATTCACGACCATTAAAGTGTAAACCATACGGTAAAAAAATAGATTTATTTATTTATTTTGAAATTTATAACACCATTACAGACATTCCAAAGCGATGCTATAAAAACGGCACTTTAAATAATATACAATGCCATAAGTTTCGACAGCTGAGTAGAAACCTTAGAACCACCAAGTACATAAAGTAATTTTATGGGTAGAAAGTTCTTTTGAAAAGTATTTGCGTATTTCTACATTATATAAGATTACTAGCTTCTGCCCGCGGCTTCGCCCGCGTGGTAAAGGGACAAAAAAACCAAGGTCTTTTCTTAATATTTTTTTCCGTAAGAACCTTCTCCTAATAATAACAAATACAACAAAAAAAGAATTAGTGAAATCGGTCCAGCCATTCACGCGTGATGCCGTGACCAAGGAAAACGGGTTTCATTTTTATATATATAGATATATTATGACAAATAAAGTTAAAAGAATATCAGAATTTGAATTGAATATAATAAGAACCTAATATAGCTGTAACTATGTAGTAAACTAAACTAGTGTAACTATATAGCCAGTGATCATTCCGTATACTTACCTATTGTAAACATTAACTGTGTATTTTTTTACTGATTTGTTTTGATAGTTGTATACAAGTGTTAATAAAGGACTAAAGGACACACTAAAACTGAGTATGTTATTGTTGTTTTTTTCTCATAATATATATACCTACTATAGTCCAACAAATCTAAGAAGTACCGTTTGACGTTTCATCATTTTCAAACCGAAACAACTTTGTTCGTGCGTACAATACTCAGTTTCGACAACATTTGGCTGAAAACCATGAATTTAGAAAGATTTTATTATTGTATCTAAAAATTTACAATTTGTAATATCCTAATTTAATTGAAAACTTTCAAACAAAGCAAAATAACACATTTTTACATAGTAAATAATTTCTAATAGTTCTATTTTTGACCTCATTGTAAAGTCACGTAGTTAGGTCACTGCTTGTAATGTTGTGACTCTTCAGATGCACTTGTATGCGAAAAAATCGTTTACATATACGAAAAATCGAATGTATTACTTTCAAATTATCAATTGACGACACGTTACTGCGCGACCGCATTATGCACTTAATACATTGGTACCCTAAAATAAATTACGACTTCGACAGAGACGTACACTATGATAATTTCATGGATAATCAACTAGTCATTAATTTAAATGACGATGATGACGAAGACGATGACGATTCTAGTAATAGTAGTGTATAAATAAAATATCCTAAACATAACTTTTATTTCATTATGACAATTGATCTCTTAAAATTCGGATATTACAGTAATCGATCTCATAAAGTTCGGATATTATAGTAATCGATTTTTTTACTCCCAACCTTATTATCCTATTTGTCATAACTGTTAAACGGTACTTCTTAGATTTGTTGGACTATAAATCTGTTGTTTTACCAACCTATGAAATTTTGGAAATTTTTGATATTTTTGATATGGAGTTTTTATCCGAGACCTTAATCTCTTTTTTCGAATATTTAGATCACCCATTTTGATACTGTGTTTTTTCATCCATTCGTAACGCAGTTACTATATACTCTGTGTAGGGAGGAAAATTAAGTTAAATAATCTGTGCATCTTCCAATCTTTGTTGTCAAGCCATGTCACAGGCACACGTGGACGAATGACAGTTCTTACTGTCTATCTCTTTCTACCTAAAGCAGAGTAAGCGAGAAAGGTAACTACACCGAATCGGCGTTTTGTCCTTGCAATTCTTCGGTGTATCAAATTGTAGCATTTTTTGTTTAGACACTTGGTTGTTCTATGTCCAGTACCGAGCCAAAACTTGAATTTATTACAGAGAGTGATAAAAATCTAGTTTCAATTTGGAATATATTGCCTAATAAAGGTTCGTTTATTTCATTTTCAAGTGAAAAACATCTATAGTAAAATCCAAGTTATAACTTTAGCTATCGCTGTTTACAGTCAACTGGAATGTTGATTTAATTCTAAATCAAAACTTTATTTACAGTTTTCGTGTGGTATAACACCTTCGTCAACATGGTTAAAACTAGGAGCGAATTTAGGTTTCTTGTTTACTCGGGTGCGATATTCGTATGTTATTCTATATTCGCAATGTTACAAGAGAAAATTACACGTAGCAAGTACGGTGAAAATAATGAAAAGTTCACGTGTACGCTGTCGCTGGTGCTCACACAGTGCATCGTCAATTACACATTTGTCCAGCTGTTGATGGTGAGTACACTTTAAATTTTTATCTTCTCGTTAATTAGAAAGTAACTAATTTAAAACGTGGGCTTAAAATTTCATTTCTGTCAGCCCAGTCAGAGTATAAACCCTTTTTATAAATTATTTTAAATAGTTAAGATATGAACCTGTTAGAATAAAAGAAAGTCTTGATGTTTTGCAATCCTGTAATACCCAACCATTCTAATCTTTCATCTGTATCATTACATTATTCTTATTTTAAATTAATTGCTAAAAGACTGATGAGTATGAATGTTGATGGTTGGAGAGGAAGGGGAAGGCCAAAAAATAGATGGATGGATTGTGTAAGGAACAAGAATGAAAAAGGAGTAAATGATAGTGTGACATCTGATAGAAGAAAATGGAAGGAAAAAATGTGTTGCGTAGACCCTAAGTAAAATGGGATAAGGGCAGGAAGATGATGATGATTCTTATGTTAAATTACACAACTTAGCTGTACAAGCCAAGTTCGTTTTAAATTGTTTATTTCAAGAACACACCTCATACATAATTTCAAACACAAGAGGAAATGAATTCCTGTTTATTTGCAGTTATCATGGAAAAAAGAGGCCGACTCAACAAGAAAGGTGTATTACTTCTCTTCAGCACTGACATACTTACTTGGTATGGTGTGCTCTAATATGGCCCTGCAGTGGATTAATTATCCAACACAGGTACAGTATCGCTACTATATTTCCTTCAAATTATTTATAGTAGAACCTCTGGCTCGCTCAAGACTTAGTGAGATACACTTGTCTTAATATAAAGAGCACCACTCGAAAATAGAGGTTTTGAAGATTTATATGTGGATCGGCTCTTTGCTTATCCTTACATACTCACAACAGAACTTCTGAAAAACAATTGCAGTGCAACTGCTTTGTTTTATACTATGTATTGATCTGAATTTATCCCTGACATTCTTACGTAATCATACAACTTTCACATCTCAATTAATATTACAGGTAGTGGGCAAAGCAGCAAAGCCAATTCCAGTGATGCTGCTTGGAGTGCTGATTGGCCACAAGTCCTATCCCATGAAGAAGTATCTGTTTGTTCTGTTAATAGTGATTGGTGTTGTGCTATTCATGTACAAGGACCAAGTGAAGACGACACAAGATGAATCCTCCGGACTAGGAATTGGAGAGATCTTGCTATTTCTCTCACTCACCATGGATGGCCTGACTGGTGCTGTACAGGTAATTTGACTGTCAATTGATAACATTTAATAAATGCATTGCCTTTCTATAAATTTAAAACCAGTGTATACTCCGGATTCTTCTGTGCTTCTGTATTCTGTAAGAATTTCCACTCGGAAAAATGTGCAGCTAACTTCTAACTCTTAATGAACAATATTATGGGCAGTGTGTAAAATAAAATACAAAATATGAACACTGTTGCACTTTTATGGGATTCTTTAATTAGTGTTAACAATTTAACATCCATAATAGTAATTGGTTTTACAAAGTATGTAACATTTATGTCCATTAAAGTATTCGCTATATGCTGTAAAGTTCGAGCTAATTATTTCTTTATAGTATTCGAGTCTTTGTTTCTAGAGTGACTATGTTATTGCACCAAGAAGTGTTATTAAGTAAATGTGCAAAGTTATGGAATATTATATGAAAGTACCTATAAAAAGTTTGTAATGAATTTTATGATGCATTGTTCAGAACAAACAGGGCACCACAAACTAAAGTTTTTTTGTGTTTTCTAGGAACGTATCAAGAGTGAATCATCCCCTTCTGCCTATGCTATGATGCTGAATACTAATTGGTGGTATGTAGTACAAAATTATCGTTTAATATCCCAAAGGTCGTTAATATATTGATAAGCTTTCAAATGTGCAGGTGATGCAATGCAAGAGAATATTTATGAATAAAATATAAACTAAGCTAATGTTACCGAGCAAAGTGCTATTTGCGAATTTTGGCTTGCCTTGCGATATAATTTGTTTATTAAAAATATTTTATTTCCACTAATATTTAACGAGCGAAAGTTTGTGAGTATTTGTGATCTGCGCTTATGGCTAGAAAAATTTTAATACAATTTGCTTTGAAAATAACTTAAAATTTTAAATGTAATTGCGGCGACTTAAACCAGACAACGCTTCTTAATATATGCAATCTCACATTTTTAATATACTGTTTCAGGTCAACCCTAATACTGTCAGTGGGAGTACTGCTGAGCGGTGAAATATTCAAGTTCATCACCTTCGTGTCGATGTACCCAGAGGTCATAGTATACCTCTTTGGTCTTGCTGTAGTCGGTGCGATGGGACAGATGTTCATATTCTTTATGGTAAGAATTCTAATAGTAATGTCGCCTGTATCTTAAATTCGGAGAATACGATTTTTAAGCTGAATACATACAATTATTGTAAAACTTCCAATCTTTCTTGGAGGTTGCATACATGAAATTATTATTTACAATGCATTTCGCAATTTTGAATCATAATAATGCCTTATATTTTTTAAACCATTTAAAACATTACAAAATTTGTCTCTATTTACCCCAATTAGTAATAGTCCACTTGTATACTGCACAACAGAGGCGACTTCTAAAAAAGAAGCCAAAATTGATTGAAATTATTCACTTTTATACTTATTTCAAATAATGAGCAAAACATAGGAACATCACATGAACCATAGATAGGTTTGCATGATGTTGAGACACTGTTGAGGCTAATAATTACAATTTATGCAAAACGTAATACATAAAACAGACAATGGATCCTACATTGTCTGTTTTATCTATACTAATATTATAAAACTGAAGAGTTTGTTTGTTTGTATGTTTGTTTGTTTGTTTGTTTGAACGCGCTAATCTCAGGAACTACTGGGTCGAATCGAAAAATTCTTTTTGTGTTGAATAGACCATTTATTGAGGAAGGCTTTAGGCTATATAACATCACGTTGCAACTATTAGGAGCAAAGAAATAATGTAAAATGTGAAAAAAAACGGGGAAAATTATTCATCCTTGAGGGCTTCCGTTGCGTGCGCTCCGAAAACGGTTCAAGATACCAAAAATATGTGTATGAAAGAATTATTTCTATTGAAATGATCTAAAAAAATGTCCAGGACAGTATGTGTCTATCTTTTAAGATTAACTCACTAGAACCGTTTTTATGGTAATCAAATTCGGTCGAAATTAATGCATTTGTTAAGAGTTGTATCAACGTATCAGGTTGTGGAGAAAATCAATATGTACTTCTGCCACAAGAAAATAAAACTAAAAATATAATTTACGCAGAAGTAGGTACTTTTCAAATAATTATGTAATAATAAATAATAAAAAAAATGTAATAATAAAAAATTAAAAACTAAATTGTCTAAAATAATAACAGAAAATGACGAGGACAAAGTCGTGGGTAACAGCTATAATTTATAAAGCTAAGGAGGTTGTCCGCAAAAATAAATGATGCCCAAAATAATTATTCCACGCGGACGAAGTCGCGGGCACAGCTAGTGTATTATAATGTTTTGGTTTTTGTGCGAAGTAAGTTGCTTAAGTATGTCAAGTAAAATAAATCTTTGGTCGCCACTTATGTAAGCTTTATTGCCTGAATCTAGGTCAACTCAGTTTCTCATGTTAATTGTGTCATTATTTGTGAAATAGTTATTGTCAGTGCTGACATAGCAATAGCTAAAAATAGTAATCATCTTTTTTCAAATACGACAGCACTTTGCAATGCAGTTCTTGTGCCAAAAATCTCGGCTATTTAGATTGCAATCAACATGTAGCAGATAAAAAATAAAAAGGTAAATGTCTATAACACGACACAGTCTATAAATATAATAAAATAGAATTTATGCTTCTAAACATAAGATCTGATTTGCCTCAATAAGTTTTAAAACTATTCCGGTGGGTATAACTACTCGGAACTTTGATTTCAATCAGTTGTTAGATTGATAAAGGTTACGGTTGATTAATTAAGAATAACGGAATTCACAACAATAAAGTCTTGCTTCGTTTTTAATCAACGATATTCCTATGAAGTAAGGATTTACCCACGATTCATAATCATTAAGAAATCAATGAAATATGCCTTATAATGGTCGCGTCATAAGTCTTATCGCATTAATTAAAACATTACGTGGTTCTTAGATAAAAATTACGTGATTTATGTTACTATAATCTGTGTAGATAAGAAAATATTTATTGTTCGAAAAAATAATGTGACGTGATGTGCCCTGACGGCGACGTAGCTGATTGGCTGTTGCGATCTGTTGTTTGTTGTCTGTTCGACACATTTTATGTCATGTGATTATAGTCCAACAAATCTAAGAAGTACCGTTTGACGTTTCATCATTTTCAAACCGAAACAACTTTGTTCATGCGCACAATACTCAGTTTCGACAACCTTTGTCATAAAACCATGAATTTAGAAAGATTTTATTATTGTATCTAAAAATTTACAATTTTTAATATCCTAATTTAATTGAAAACTTTCAAACAAAGCAAAATAACACATATTTACATAGTAAATAATTTCTAATAGTTCTATTTTTGACCTCATTGCAAAGTCACGTAGTTAGGTCACTGCTTGTAGTGTTGTGACTCTTCAGATACACTTGTATGCGAAAAAATCGATTACATATATGAAAAATCGAATGTATTACTTTCAAATTATCAATTGACGACACGTTACTGCGCGACCGCATTATGCACTTAATACATAGGTACCCTAAAAAAAATTACGACTTCGACAGAGACGTACACTTTGATAATTTCATAGATAATCAACTAGTCATTAATTTAAATGACGATGATGACGAAGACGATGCCGATTCTAGTACTAGTAGTGTATGAATAAAATATCCTAAACATAACTTTTATTTCATTATGACAATTCAATCTCTTAAAATTCGGATGTTATAGTAATCGATCTCATAAAAATCGGATATTATAGTAATCGTTTTTTTTTACTCCCAACCCTATTATCCTATTTGTCATAACTGTCAAACGGTACTTCTTAGATTTGTTGGACTATAATCTGCCTTTATACTCGCAAATATGTACTTTCATCTAACTGTAACTTCTCTTATAGTACTCAAGTCACTTCAGTTTTGAAGATTTGTTTACATAATGAGATTTTGAAAATTCGCACTCAAGATTCTATTACAATCTATTTTGAGCTCTAGCAATCAATTAGAAGGATGAGACTCGTATGTTTTACTGCCCATCACATATTTTGTCATAAAGGACTAGTTGTGCAGTAGTGTAGTGAGATTAGGTGGATTACCCAGGCTTCACTGAATGTAATGTCTCAGATTTAAAACATACACACATTGAAAAGGCCACGATTGTGTAAATAGCTGCGCATACGTTAATACTTTTTGTTGTCCATACGGCACACTATAACGGAAAATCGTAGTTGCTGCCCAAGTAGTGGGTAGTAGGTGCCCAGTCATAGATCTCGAGTTCGTTCATCAGAAGCAGGCTTACCATGGTACCAGCAACAAATGATAAAAAGAGGTTTCTTACGTATTTACAGGTAGCCGAGTACGGACCTCTTCCCTGCTCCGTGGTGACGACGACGAGGAAGTTCTTCACAGTTTTGACATCTGTCATATTATTCGGCAACGTACTAATACCGCGACAGTGGCTTGGAGCCATCTTGGTGTTTGCAGGTATGATATATCATTATTACTAGAGACCGGATTATATGTAACCTAAATAAGGTTACATATAATCTCGTCTCCTTTCCAATCTGGTTTCCGTCCCGGCCATAGTACGCGCACCGCTCTCCTCAAAGTCACGGATGACATCCGCTGGGCTATGGAAAATAAATCTGTTTCTGTCCTTGTCCTTTTTTACTTTAGCTCTGCGTTCAGTTCCGTGGATTGCGATATTCTCTTAGGTACCCTTCAATCCCTTAATTTATCTCCCTCTTCCTTATCCTGGTTTAGTTTCTATCTACGGGATCGCTCGCAACGGGTCCGCCTTGATGCGACGTACTCAGACTGGTGTGATCTTGTTGCGGGCGTACCTCAGGGCGGCGTCCTTTTCCCTCTCCTTTTCTCTGTTTTCATCAACTCCATCACTAGTGTCATTTACCCTTACTTTCACTTATACGCTGATGACTTGCAGGCTTACCGTCATTTTTTTTTAACTAATGCTAGTTCAGCGATTACTGCTATGAACCAGGACCTAGCTAGCATCGACAAGTGGGCTAGATCCTATGGTCTACGTGTTAATCCTGCAAAGTCTCAGGCAATGATTATTGGTAGTAGGCATTATCATAGTGCACTTGATCTGTCTTCTCTCATGCCGCTGTGTCGATGGTGCGGTGGTTTTGTACACCGACAATCTGGGGTGATCATGGATTCTCACCTTTCATGGCGCGATCAGGTCAACGAGGTAAGTTGCAAGGTTCACTTCTCCTGTCACTCTTTGAGATGCCTTCGGACTTTCTTACCCTTAAAACCCAAAATATTGTTGGCGCAAACCCTTATCCAGCCGGTTATTGACTATGCAGATGCCTGCTACTTGGATGCCACCGAAGAGTTACTAAATAAGCTTGAGAGATTGCAAAATTTGTGTATCCGTTTTGTTTTTGGCTCAGAAAGTATGATCATGCCTCTCGATTTCGCAACGGTCGCGAGTAGCTCCCTATTCGCCTTCGCAGGAACACTCGCATTCTTGTCTCATTATAATACTCTCCACAACCCACTCTATCCTTCCTATTTACGAGAGCGCTTTTCCTATATCCACCCTCCTGATATCCTTTGGAGATTCCATCTTAAAATCCAACCCCATTCCACAGACTTCTACTCCTTCACCCTTTCTGTACATGCAGCTCGACTGTGGAACGCGTTGCCGCCAAACTTTCATGACTCTGAATTGCTCTTTTTAAACGACGTGTAAAAGAACACTTTATTTCTTTATTGAGTTCTAGAGAGTCTAGAACCCCAAATGTTTTGAACGAGCATTTTAGCATCGCAGATAAAACAGTTACATGTTGATTATCATCCGCCTATCGCAGTCCACAATGCTGTCCACAGTGCTGGACAATCACATCTTCATGCGTTAACATAATTAAATTATGTCATTATTACTCATTAATCTAAAGATACATATTTAATGGATTTATCTTAAGCCATTAACGATTTTAAACTTTCGCGACTTGTACCCATATTTTAGACGACAAACGGGACTTCTTAACGATATAAAACGTTATATCTTTTCTTCTGATGCGTCGGGATCCACAAACCCACAACAACAACTTTCCCACAACTTACCTTATAGTCGGTTTCTTAACTTCTACGTTTAGCTAAATTGCAATTATTCTGTTCCATGAATATTAATCCTTTTGCATTTCAAGTATTAAAAAGTTTTTTTTTAACTTTTATAAAATACCCCTCCAAACCTCACTTTGTCAACAACTCATGCCGTGAAACAGTTTAAACATACTAAGTTTTCACTCTTCATTATTACAGTAATCATCATCATCATCTTCCTACCCTTAACCCATTTTACTTGGGGTCTGCGCAACACGTTTTTACTTCCATTCTCCTCTATCAGACGTCTCACTACATTTGGTTTTTTTTTTTCATTCGTATCGTTCCTTACACAATCCATTCATCTTTTCTTTGGCCTTCCCATTCCTCTCCATCCATCAACATTTATACTCATCACTCTTTTAGTCACATGGGGCTCATCCCTCCTCATTACCCTACAGTAATACCTTCGACATATTTAACATGTTACATTTTTGCAAAAATTCTCATATTTAAATCTCTAATGTGACTGTCACCATATTTATTATAGCTTTTGGCTCATATACTAAATTAACATAAGAGGCATTAGTGTGCATATCCAAAATGAGTGCCAACTCCAACTATCTATCAAGTAACGCTATGAGTCCAGGGTCTAGGGCAGAATTTGCGCTGCGGGATGTTCATAAGAGTTACCGCAACCCTGGCACTTTAAGGGCTCTAGAAGGAACATAGTGGGTTTCAGCCAGTAAAAGTCTGACACTCCCTTCCGTTGCACCCTCAGCAGGCGGGGTCATTTGATGATTTCCCACCAAAAAAAGGGCGCATTTTGCACTTGATAACTATGAAGCTATTTTTCCGTAAGATCCATTTTGATGAGACATTTTCTAGAATTTTCGTACAGGAAATGGTTGCGTTCGTGTTTTTCTTTAATCTTTCAATATCTAATAAGCTTTTTATGTAATCCAGTCGTTAGTAATCAAGTGTAAAAATCAACAACCTATACAACGTTTTATTTCAACTACTCTGTAATATGATGTATTTAAGTATTATAACTGACAAATTTTGTTTTTCCAGGGTTGTTCCTAGACATGTTCTACAGTAAAGGCAAGGCGCCTCCGAAGCGAGTGGCAGAGAAATAATTATTTACTTTAATTATAACTAAGTAGCAAATAATTAGTACTAGCCCCGTTCTCAAAAGTGCATAATGTTTTGAAATAAACATTCGATGGAGTTCTTATTAAAATTGTTTACTGAGCAAATCTGGGATAAGGCCGATGTACCTTCAATATACGGCCTTAACAACTGAAGTTATTCTTCCATTTTTGATACAACGTAGAATATAGATATAGCTAACTTAATTTTAATTGAGGTAAACGTATATTCTGTTATTAATGTAAAACAAAGATATTTTCGAAACGAATTTGTTCTTTCTTCATTAAGTTTATGTTAAATCCTCTTTTTGAAGTTAGTGTATAATAATTGTTGCACTGGGAACAGGGCTCTTACTACAAACCATGATTACTTGTGCAATGGTACAATATTGTTTCAATATTAGCAAATTATTTATTAGATTGTTTAAGTAGTTTTATATTGAAAACCTTCACGAATTTACCTATCTACTGTAATGTTTTAGCATCAATCATAAATTATATTTTTCAATTTATGTATATTAGATTTTTGTGAAGCATTTTTATAGCGGTTTATTTATATTTTACTTAAGATTAAGTGTAGCTGTCACCGCCTGCGTTCCGTGGAGGTACGATGGCGAATGTCATACTAATACTGATGACCTTTTAGAGATTTAAATAGTATTTTATACTTGAAGGCAATGCATTCTGAAACCTGTCAATTTCTTTGTCTTCCTTTAAACACGACGCCCACACTTCTTGTATTCTTTTATATTCTATTACTGTACTCTATACTCTACTATGTACACCTTGTATCGGTAACTGCGTTCAAATTACAAGCAGTTGTGGATAGCACATTCTACATGGATAATTTTCTCTTAATTCATTTTTCATCTTTCTTGGAAACCAATTCGTTGGATATTGCAGTCCTGTATTCCTTCGCATACAAAAGGAAGTACAGTTTAACAGTGAACTTGTCAAATATCAGAGGTGTAGAGCTACAAGGATCTTGTCTCGTGGACGACATTAACATGAGAGTGCTGTTGTGCATATTCACAACCAGAATCAACTCAACTGGCTGTCAAAAATGGTAGATTTTTTACAAATTAACTAATGACATAAGTTTTGATTTCGGCTACATGCCAAAAGATCCTTATAGCTCTATAATACAAGACTTATAGTATACTCATAGTAAATACTGCAGTTAATTTTTACAAATACACGTTACGGCTAGCGACTTGAAGTAGAATCTTTTAAATTACTTCTACAAGACTTGCATATGAACTGACATTTATATAGTTAAATGCCGCATTGGTATAAATGTATTGACGAATTAGAATAGTGAGTACGATTTCTATATCTGTCTTTATTTTGCCTCTAATCGTAAAAGAGCTGTATTTTGTTAGAATTAAATTCGACATTTGTCCTCTATAGAGTCGAAACGGCATGTTTTTGTCGACGGAGCTTATTTATATTGTTTTAATGATTATACCAACCATTCCATACTCTTTTGTTGTGGTCAACTTCGACATTACAAGAGGCAACACAAGTATTTGATGGCCGGCGAGTTTAGTACTCAAACCTCTAAAATTTGTATTGTTGTAGTCTTTAAAAACGGCCCACAGTTTCTGAAAAGCTAATCAATTGAATCTGCTATCAAATCAACTGATCACGACTGTGATTGGTTGACTATAAAACCTATAACCAATTACAAAGCTTAAAATGAGATTTGACTGACGATTAACATGTTTTTGTGTTGATCAGCGTTTGAGAAAACAAGCGTAAGTCGACTGGTCCTAAAGGCTTGTGTACCATCTTGTTGTTAGAGAGGGAACCAGTGATAGCTAGCCCTTTTTATTTTATACAAGCAGAAAGTTTTTTAGCGCATGCTGCCAACATAAGATTAAGGACATCGCGTCGTTACAATTAAACTTCATAACTGCCCTATCGATCTTACTTTTGCTCGGAGCAAGCGCTGACAAACTTTAAACTTGTATAAAAGGAAGGTCTGACTATCGCTGGCTCTTCCATCCATGTGTACGAAGTGTAACTTTATATTTTAAGTAGTTGTGTTAATTAATATTTGATATTAAGGAGAATTTCATCCTTAAGCAATTAACATTGGTACGTTCACAGAATATAATTACAATGCAATGAAATAGCCATCTTTATAAAACACTAGATGACGGATGGCAGTAATAACGACGATAGAATTTAACAATTTAGCTGTTCATATTTATATTCAAAGTTTTCTCATCAGCTGTACAACCTCATTCACTCAATAAATTGTTTTAGCATTATGTAAATATTATATTCAAGAGGTATAAATGACAATGTTTACGTATTATAAAAGGCTCAAGTGTTGCATTTCATATGATAGGCAATCAGCTGATTACTGTATATTGAGAAAGTAGTTCAATAATGATTACTGAGCTATGAGCATACATCGACACATACTCCGAAGAGAAACCAAATAAATACTGATAAATGTTAAGTTGGTCTGAAACTGACGGCGTGCGCACACTTAAATCTAAGATGACGCTTACCTAAATGGTTGGCATTGGTTCCGATTGCAGCTATATTTACAACTTTCAGGGTTTATACTGCCTTTGTCAAGTCAACTTTAGGGGCAAATAGACAATTTAAAAACGATGCTTACAAAAGTGTCGTTATGTCGCTATATACGGCGGCTAGTCTTTTGATTCGTAATCAGTACATTTTATGGGTTATTGCGTCAGAACATATATAGACAGCCGCCCCTCTCTGACGTACACTTTTTAACTTTCTCGATTCTCGGTATGATATTCTGTGTAGTGTCTTAGAGAAATCGTCACTTAGGTAATATAAAAAGTATATTCAATAACATGCTAGTTAAAACATAAATTTCATCAATTTGATAGTTTTACATGTATCCTGTAGTATATATAATGCCCATAAGACGCATATAACTGACTGTAACCAACTTATATTATTCATGTATCTTCCATAGAGTATTTTTGATAGTCATCAATTCGATAATAAACAAGATTTTTATTTGGAGCCGTATTCTATTTTTCCATAATAAGAGAGACAAACCTATACAACGACATACTCCTAAAACAGTCTCTTTCGCAAAGAAACTAAAGCGACTTTTCTCATAATACGGCCCAATATTTAGGTAAATAAATTTTTTGTCTTATATGATTTATATGTACCTATTTTATAACTTTAATATTCCAGGTAATAATTTAGTGTCTATGTTATGCGCACGCCGTTTCTTCTATTCATTAAATAATAATTAATTAAACCTTGCCTCACGTCAGTGGTGACATGAATGAAAATATTGTCTTGAAAGTTTTAAAGAACAATAATCTATCCTATTCCATGCACATAAGTGCTATTTTCAGTTACGACTAACGTGAGGTCATCTTATCTTCCAATAGGTTGTAGCCGCGTCCAGCCAAATGTTTTGTTACCGATGACAGTTTAAAGCATTTAATTAAGCTGTTGTTCCTATACAATGTTTCTTTTGAATAATAGAAATTATATTTATTTGTGAAATATATACATTTTTACAGGTATGAGTGTTTACTGACTACAAAAACATGAATTTCCTTAAACTCCTATTTATTCCTTTTCTTTTCATTACTTCGATGGCTAGAAAATCATAAATTTTTTCTTTACATATTCTTATGGAAACATGTTACCCAGTATAAGTTTGTGCTGCTCTGACAGTTGGGCGTTATCCGGAAAATATGGAACTGATATGACTAGACGCTGACTTCAAATCTTTTTGTGTTGAATAGACCATTTATTGAGGAAGGCTTTAGGCTATATAACATCACGTTGCAACAATTAGGAGCGAAAAAATAATGGAAAATGTAAAAAAAAACGGGGAAAATTATTCATCCTTGAGCGTTGGCTTCCGTTGCGTGCGCTGCGAAACCGGTTCAAGATACCAAAAATATATGTATGAAAGAATTATTCCTATTATCTAAAAAAATGTCCACGACAGTATATGTCTATCTTTTAAGATTAACTCACTAGAACCGTTTTTATGGTAATCAAATTCGGTCGAAATTAATGCATTTGTTAAGAGTTGTATCAACGTAATAATATTAATATTTCTAAAATAGATCAGCGAAATAGAAAATGAAGATCATCAATGGATGTGTCAAAGGACAATATTAGCAGCGAGAAACAGTAGCGTGGATGAAATTAATGAAATAATTTTAATTCAGGAGGCAGCTACCTACACATCTATTGATAATGTTTCTTAATTCTTTGAACCCAAGTGGCCTTCCCCCATATTCCCTCAAGCAAAAAATTGGTGCCCCAATAATTTTACTTAGAAATCTTAAACCACCAAATTTATCCGACTTCAAATCAAATTTCTTCGCAATAACGTGATTGTTGCAATAATTTTGACTGGTCCAGCAGTTGGTCAAACAGTGCTTATACCTCGCATCCCAATGATTCCTAATGATTTACCTTTTAATATTAAAATAATTCAATTTCCCGTTAAGCTGTCTTTTGCCGTTACAGTTAATAAATCACTGGGGCAAACATTTATACCTTGTAAAATATAGCTTGATACCTGTGACATTACCGAACGTTTTATGAAGACAGCTACAACCCAAATTTTATTTTTAAAAGTTAAAATTTTTTAACATAAAAACAACGTTTGTGTATAAAAATAAAACGCATTTTTAAAACCAATCATGTAATTATAAAGATACCAGTAAAAATATGAGTAATTTAAATAATATTTAATATTTCTTAAATATTTTTTTGGTTCTTAGCTTACTTTATAAATGCACTTTGAAGAGCTCTAGGGACGTGCAAGTGACTGACAGATGATTATCGATAAAATAATACTATGAAAATTTCACTAGTATAAAATGTAGTTATTTAGTTTGGTTATAATGGTTTCGCGTGCTGGAAACAAGCGGGCGCCATCGATTTTGAGTCAGTACGAGTGCTGACGCGATGCATACGCCTTGTATACGCTACCATTGTTTTGTTGATATTTGTGTAACTTTGTGTTGCTATGGTGTTATTTGTGTTACTTTGTTTGGTGTTACCTTTTTTTTGTTTGCCAAAATGCCGAAAAGACAAAAAAAGACTGCTTTGAATAGTGATTGTCGCGAATTTGTGATCCGTTTGCGCGATTATTTTGAATTATTTATTTATTTATTTCATTTAAATCAACTACAAATACATTTATTTTTAATTTACATCTTTACAATGACAATGACTACAATGTCACTTTTAATAAAACTCATGACGTCACAGACATCGATAAGCTACGAAACACGCCTCCATCCCTAGTAATGTCATTCCAACAAACGTCACAGGTATCAAGCTATATTTTACAAGGTATAAACACGTAGGAATTGATTTACGTCTAGACTACTTTTCACACGGCCGACTGTATGTAGGGTTGTCAAGTTCAGTTTGTGGAGAAAATCAATATGTACTTCTGCCACAAGAAAATAAAACTAAAAATATAATTTACGCAGAAGTACTTTGAAATAATTACGTTCTTTTAAAAATTTAAAAACTAAATTGTCTAAAATAATAACAAAATGACGAGGACTAAGTCGTGGGTTGTTACCCACGACTATAATTTATAAAGCTGAGGAGGTTGTCCGCAAAAATAAATGATGCCTAAAATTATTATTCCACGCGGACGAAGTCGCGGGCACAGCAGTAGTGTACTATAAACTGACGTTTTTTCAAAATATAGCTGTTATCGGATATGTCATAATTTCTTGCCGTGATGATCAATGTTATTGTTCAATAAAAGTTAAGATGTAAGTAAAACCATAGCTGTGGAGCCTGTTAATATTTAAATTAAAACTATAACTAAATTTGGACAAATTGATATCCTTAACCTTTTTTCATTTGATTGGAAATAGCTTTTTAAGTTTTTTACTTAACTATCCCCGAATATTCAAGCAGAAAGAACTACAAATTATTTTTATTTTTTTAAGTTTTTGTGTATATGCTATCTCTATATTTATACATATATGTTTGTAAATATTTTAGTTATTTATTGTACTTCACGTAGAGTTAAGATTGTAAATCTATTAATTTCGATAAACGCATTTGCAAAAAATAATAAATATACAAATTAAACAAATATAAAATAATTTAAAAAAACAAAAGCGTCCAGGATTTACCTCTTGGAGTCGCCGAGTTTCGATCCCGGGTCCTTTCGCTTGCTAGGCGAACGCTCTACCAACTGAGCTACGACTCCGCTGAAAGTATGGGTGAATTTCAGGTTCCTATGACTGGCTATTTTCGAAGTGGTTAACTTTGCGGAATTTCTGCGAATCTATCCTTTAAAATACATGTAATGAAATTAAATAAAATAGTTTATTCTGCAATTAGTATATTGTTTATCACTTTTACATGTCAGTATTTATTAAATACTAGCTGTCGCCCACGACTTCGCCCGCGCGAAAGTCGGTTATAGCCGTAAAAATATATATACGTTCTTTTATATACGTAATATATACAAAAACTTAACAAACTACATACTAAAGACACTTTATAAATTGTGAAAAAACATAAAAAATGGTGATAGAAACAAGATTAGCAAAGAATAATGTAATAATAATATAGTGCATCACATTGCATTGCTATTACAATCAAGTCTAGCTCATTTAAGGACCCATTTTTTCTTACAACCATCTTAATATTATGCAAATAAAAAAAAGCAACGGTGCTGCAGTATGGAATCGAAAATTCATTTCCTCCTCTAAGCAGTCGGTTAAAAAACCTATGTTAATTCAGGGTATAAGCTAACTCGAAATTAAATTTCATTAAATTGATTGATCGTGATCGTTTAAGCGTGAATGAGTAACAAACATCCATTCATACTCACAAACTTTCAAATTTGTAGATAATATTAGTAGGATTACACTAGGTACTCATAACTTATCATATTGTAAAGCCACATTTTTACAGTTTTAAATTATTATTTTAAATAGTATTTTTTTTTTTTTAAAGAAAGGTATCACGAAGAGAATACTTTGGTATTTCTAGAATGTAGTTATAGATTTTAACTAATACCAACTACATAGACAGTTTTGGTTTCTAATATTATACATTATATTCTAATTAAAGAACATGATGACGTGTCAGTAATATTTATAATAAAACTGCAGGATGGTTGGCACAGACTAAATATATTTTACTTTTTATAGACGAACACAGAAAGTAGGTACATGTAAAATGTCACCAGATGGCGTTACATACACAAAAACATTTTGTTATATTCTTAACACCTTCACTTAACAAAATGAATTACAATTTATTTATTATCAAATAAACCAAACATTGACAAAAATTGTAGCGTATACTTTTGCTCAACCCCTTAGTTAAGATATCAGCAGGCATTTCTGCAGTAGGTAAGTATGATATATTAACAATACCTCTAGCAACTTTCTCTCTGCAAGAATGATACCTTACTGCTATATATTTGGATTTTTTGTGGAACACTGGGTTAGCTACTAACTTATGGGCAGATTCGTTATCATTAAAGATTTGAATTGGATATAATTCCTTAGTAATTTCAAATATCAAATTACGTAAATAAACAGCTTCATTGCAACAATCCGATATGCCCATATACTCGGCTTCTGTGCTTGATAAAGCCACAGTAGTCTGCTTTTTAGTTTCCCAACATATAGCATAATTTAACAAACTAAAGGAATATCCAGCAAAAGATCTGCGATCAATGACATCGCTGGCCCAGTCTGCATCAACAAATGCTTGCAACTGACTATTCCCATTAGAAGAAAAAAATAGACAATATGTTTTCGTTTTCTTTAAATATTTGAGAATCCTCTAAGCATAGGCCCAGTGTTGTTCATTGTAGCAGTTGTTGAACTGGCTCAAGAAATTAACAGAGAATACTATATCAAGACGGGTAAGTACTGCAATATACATAAGACATCCAATTAATTGCTGATATGGCAACCTAGCATCACATGTATCACTCTTCATTAAAATAATCTTAGATTCTATAGGTGTATCAGCAGATTTACATTCAGAAGTATTAAATTTTAACAACAATTCTTCAATATAGCTTTCCTGATCTATAGTAATAATTCTCTCTTGTTTATTGACAATAACTCTCATTCCTAGACAATGTTTAATACTACCTAAATCTTAAGTGCAAACTGTAATGACAAATCTTTCTTCAATTTTTCAGTTTCATTTTCATTATAAGAAAAAGCAAAGAAATCGTCAACATACAGGGCAATAATAACTTTTATATCTTTGTTAACCTTAAAAACAAACATGGCTCTAAATCTGATTTTTTACAATCCAAAGTTTGTAACAATTCATCAACACGTTGATACCACGCTCTGGGTGACTGTTTTAAGCCATGAAGCAAAACTTTGTCCCACCATCATTATTGCACTGTAATCCCACTGGTTTCATCATGTAAACATTTTCATTCAGAAAACCATTTAAAAATGCAGTTTTAACATCTAGGAGACAAATATCTAAATTAAGCTGAACTGCTAAGGCAAATAACAATCTCAAGGTTGAATGTCTTAGACCAGGTGAAAAGGTTTGATCATAATCAATACCTAGTCTTTGCATGAACCCCTTAGCCACCAAACGTGCTCTGTAAATAACTTTGTTATTATTATCAAATTTCTTTTTAAAAACCCATTTACATTGCACAATGGGCCACTAGGAGGCACACTGACCAATTCCCAAGCATCATTATTTTTAAATGACTTTCACTCGTTCACTTTGCATCGCTAGTTTCCACTGCTCACACTCAGGTCTATTCATTGCTTCATCAAGAGATAACTCATTAGCCTAGCGCTTAATTCACTTGTCACACACACATTACTGAAACCATACCGATCAGGACGTTTACGTTCACGTTTTAAAGGCAAGCTCTAAGAATCCACGGAGTCTGCAGCTGGCTTATCATCCTCAAAGCTACCTGCTGCTGTCTTAGACAACGCAGTGGAAGCGTGCTGGGCCCATAAGCTATAATAAAACCACAGGATGGTTGGCACAGACTAAATATAATTTATTCTATTTTTCCATAATAAGAGAGATAAACCTAAACAAAGAAACTAAAGCGACTTTTCTCATAATACGGCCCAATATTTAAATATTTTTTTTGTCTGATTTACTTATATGAATTTTATAACTTTAATATTCCAGGTAATAATTTAGTGTCTATGTTATGTGCACGCCGTTTCTTCTATTCATTAAATAATAATTAATTAAACCTTGCCTCACGTCAGTGGTGACATGAATGAAAATATTGTCTTGAAAGTTTTAAAGAACAATAATCTATCCTATTCCATGCACATAAGTGCTATTTTCAGTTACGACTAACGTGAGGTCATCTTATCTTCCAATAGGTTGTAGCCGCGTCCAGCCAAATGTTTTGTTACCGATGACAGTTTAAAGCATTTAATTAAGCTGTTGTACCTATACAATGTTTCTTTTGAATAATAGAGATTATATTTATTTGTGAAATATATACATTTTTACAGGTATGAGTGTTTACTGACTACAAAAACATGAAATTCCTTAAACTCCTATTTATTCCTTTTCTTTTCATTTCATTACTTCGAATGCTAGAAAATCATACATTGTTTAAATCAGTAATTTTACCCTATTGCAATACCTACCTTAATTTTTTTCTGCATTGATGTCGGTTATAGCTACAAAACATTAACCTTACCTGTTCTGTGCCATACCAAAATTTTATTCAAATAGTTTTAGCCGTCTAAACGTGAATGAGTAACAATCATCCATCCATCCACAGCTCGCACTTGGCTGGTTTGTTCAATGGTCTTTTTGTAAGTATTTATTTCGCGAGTTTTTCTTTATATATTCTTATGGAAACATGTTACCCAGTATAAGTTTGTGCAGCTCTGACAGTTGGTCGTTTTCCGGAAAATATGGAACTGATATGACTAGACGCTGACTTCAACATAGCCAAGAACAAAAACTAAACTGAATAGTCAAAAACTAAACTGTGCGCCTCTTAGTTGGCAAAAGGAAGAGCATTCTTGTTATTGTTGCAGCTACATAGGAAAGAGCATCCCTGCCGAGATTCTCTAGTTTGCGTCGCGTTCCCGTAGTCCCTGGTAGAAGGGAAGAGTAAAGCACTCCGGTGGTTTTAGCTCCAAAGAGGTACCTCATAGTTCTCCGCCGTCCCCAAAGCTGAGGAAGTGCACGAGGATTTGCCTGCTTCAAATATAAAAAAATAAGCTTTTTTTACGAAAATCAATATGTACTTCTGCCACAAGAAAATAAAACTAAAAATATAATTTACGCAGAAGTACTTTGAAATAATTACGTTCTTTTAAAAATTTAAAAACTAAATTGTCTAAAATAATAACAAAATGACGAGGACTAAGTCGTGGGTTGTTACCCACGACTATAATTTATAAAGCTGAGGAGGTTGTCCGCAAAAATAAATGATGCCTAAAATTATTATTCCACGCGGACGAAGTCGCGGGCACAGCAGTAGTGTACTATAAACTGACGTTTTTTCAAAATATAGCTGTTATCGGATATGTCATAATTTCTTGCCGTGATGATCAATGTTATTGTTCAATAAAAGTTAAGATGTAAGTAAAACCATAGCTGTGGAGCCTGTTAATATTTAAATTAAAACTATAACTAAATTTGGACAAATTGATATCCTTAACCTTTTTTCATTTGATTGGAAATAGCTTTTTAAGTTTTTTACTTAACTATCCCCGAATATTGAAGCAGAAAGAACTACAAATTATTTTTATTTTTTTAAGTTTTTGTGTATATGCTATCTCTATATTTATACATATATGTTTGTAAATATTTTAGTTATTTATTGTACTTCACGTAGAGTTAAGATTGTAAATCTATTAATTTCGATAAACGCATTTGCAAAAAATAATAAATATACAAATTAAACAAATATAAAATAATTTAAAAAAACAAAAGCGTCCAGGATTTACCTCTTGGAGTCGCCGAGTTTCGATCCCGGGTCCTTTCGCTTGCTAGGCGAACGCTCTACCAACTGAGCTACGACTCCGCTGAAAGTATGGGTGAATTTCAGGTTCCTATGACTGGCTATTTTCGAAGTGGTTAACTTTGCGGAATTTCTGCGAATCTATCCTTTAAAATACATGTAATGAAATTAAATAAAATAGTTTATTCTGCAATTAGTATATTGTTTATCACTTTTACATGTCAGTATTTATTAAATACTAGCTGTCGCCCACGACTTCGCCCGCGCGAAAGTCGGTTATAGCCGAAAAAATATATATACGTTCTTTTATATACGTAATATATACAAAAACTTAACAAACTACATACTAAAGACACTTTATAAATTGTGAAAAAACATAAAAAATGGTGATAGAAACAAGATTAGCAAAGAATAATGTAATAATAATATAGTGCATCACATTGCATTGCTATTACAATCAAGTCTAGCTCATTTAAGGACCCATTTTTTCTTACAACCATCTTAATATTATGCAAATAAAAAAAAGCAACGGTGCTGCAGTATGGAATCGAAAATTCATTTCCTCCTCTAAGCAGTCGGATAAAAAACCTATGTTAATTCAGGGTATAAGCTAACTCGAAATTAAATTTCATTAAATTGATTGATCGTGATCGTTTAAGCGTGAATGAGTAACAAACATCCATTCATACTCACAAACTTTCAAATTTGTAGATAATATTAGTAGGATTACACTAGGTACTCATAACTTATCATATTGTAAAGCCACATTTTTACAGTTTTAAATTATTATTTTAAATAGTTTTTTTTTTTTTTTAAAGAAAGGTATCACGAAGAGAATACTTTGGTATTTCTAGAATGTAGTTATAGATTTTAACTAATACCAACTACATAGACAGTTTTGGTTTCTAATATTATACATTATATTCTAATTAAAGAACATGATGACGTGTCAGTAATATTTATAATAAAACTGCAGGATGGTTGGCACAGACTAAATATATTTTACTTTTTATAGACGAACACAGAAAGTAGGTACATGTAAAATGTCACCAGATGGCGTTACATACACAAAAACATTTTGTTATATTCTTAACACCTTCACTTAACAAAATGAATTACAATTTATTTATTATCAAATAAACCAAACATTGACAAAAATTGTAGCGTATACTTTTGCTCAACCCCTTAGTTAAGATATCAGCAGGCATTTCTGCAGTAGGTAAGTATGATATATTAACAATACCTCTAGCAACTTTCTCTCTGCAAGAATGATACCTTACTGCTATATATTTGGATTTTTTGTGGAACACTGGGTTAGCTACTAACTTATGGGCAGATTCGTTATCATTAAAGATTTGAATTGGATATAATTCCTTAGTAATTTCAAATATCAAATTACGTAAATAAACAGCTTCATTGCAACAATCCGATATGCCCATATACTCGGCTTCTGTGCTTGATAAAGCCACAGTAGTCTGCTTTTTAGTTTCCCAACATATAGCATAATTTAACAAACTAAAGGAATATCCAGCAAAAGATCTGCGATCAATGACATCGCTGACCCAGTCTGCATCAACAAATGCTTGCAACTGACTATTCCCATTAGAAGAAAAAAATAGACAATATGTTTTCGTTTTCTTTAAATATTTGAGAATCCTCTAAGCATAGGCCCAGTGTTGTTCATTGTAGCAGTTGTTGAACTGGCTCAAGAAATTAACAGAGAATACTATATCAAGACGGGTAAGTACTGCAATATACATAAGACATCCAATTAATTGCTGATATGGCAACCTAGCATCACATGTATCACTCTTCATTAAAATAATCTTAGATTCTATAGGTGTATCAGCAGATTTACATTCAGAAGTATTAAATTTTAACAACAATTCTTCAATATAGCTTTCCTGATCTATAGTAATAATTCTCTCTTGTTTATTGACAATAACTCTCATTCCTAGACAATGTTTAATACTACCTAAATCTTAAGTGCAAACTGTAATGACAAATCTTTCTTCAATTTTTCAGTTTCATTTTCATTATAAGAAAAAGCAAAGAAATCGTCAACATACAGGGCAATAATAACTTTTATATCTTTGTTAACCTTAAAAACAAACATGGCTCTAAATCTGATTTTTTACAATCCAAAGTTTGTAACAATTCATCAACACGTTGATACCACGCTCTGGGTGACTGTTTTAAGCCATGAAGCAAAACTTTGTCCCACCATCATTATTGCACTGTAATCCCACTGGTTTCATCATGTAAACATTTTCATTCAGAAAACCATTTAAAAATGCAGTTTTAACATCTAGGAGACAAATATCTAAATTAAGCTGAACTGCTAAGGCAAATAACAATCTCAAGGTTGAATGTCTTAGACCAGGTGAAAAGGTTTGATCATAATCAATACCTAGTCTTTGCATGAACCCCTTAGCCACCAAACGTGCTCTGTAAATAACTTTGTTATTATTATCAAATTTATTTTTAAAAACCCATTTACATTGCACAATGTGCCACTAGGAGGCACACTGACCAATTCCCAAGCATCATTATTTTTAAATGACTTTCACTCGTTCACTTTGCATCGCTAGTTTCCACTGCTCACACTTAGGTCTATTCATTGCTTCATCAAGAGATAACTCATTAGCCTAGCGCTTAATTCACTTGTCACACACACATTACTGAAACCATACCGATCAGGACGTTTACGTTCACGTTTTAAAGGCAAGCTCTAAGAATCCACGGAGTCTGCAGCTGGCTTATCATCCTCAAAGCTACCTGCTGCTGTCTTAGACAACGCAGTGGAAGCGTGCTGGGCCCATAAGCTATAATAAAACCACAGGATGGTTGGCACAGACTAAATATAATTTATTCTATTTTTCCATAATAAGAGAGATAAACCTAAACAAAGAAACTAAAGCGACTTTTCTCATAATACGGCCCAATATTTAAATATTTTTTTTGTCTGATTTACTTATATGAATTTTATAACTTTAATATTCCAGGTAATAATTTAGTGTCTATGTTATGTGCACGCCGTTTCTTCTATTCATTAAATAATAATTAATTAAACCTTGCCTCACGTCAGTGGTGACATGAATGAAAATATTGTCTTGAAAGTTTTAAAGAACAATAATCTATCCTATTCCATGCACATAAGTGCTATTTTCAGTTACGACTAACGTGAGGTCATCTTATCTTCCAATAGGTTGTAGCCGCGTCCAGCCAAATGTTTTGTTACCGATGACAGTTTAAAGCATTTAATTAAGCTGTTGTACCTATACAATGTTTCTTTTGAATAATAGAGATTATATTTATTTGTGAAATATATACATTTTTACAGGTATGAGTGTTTACTGACTACAAAAACATGAAATTCCTTAAACTCCTATTTATTCCTTTTCTTTTCATTTCATTACTTCGAATGCTAGAAAATCATACATTGTTTAAATCAGTAATTTTACCCTATTGCAATACCTACCTTAATTTTTTTCTGCATTGATGTCGGTTATAGCTACAAAACATTAACCTTACCTGTTCTGTGCTATACCAAAATTTTATTCAAATAGTTTTAGCCGTCTAAACGTGAATGAGTAACAATCATCCATCCATCCACAGCTCGCACTTGGCTGGTTTGTTGAATGGTCTTTTTGTAAGTATTTATTTCGCGAGTTTTTCTTTATATATTCTTATGGAAACATGTTACCCAGTATAAGTTTGTGCAGCTCTGACAGTTGGTCGTTTTCCGGAAAATATGGAACTGATATGACTAGACGCTGACTTCAACATAGCCAAGAACAAAAACTAAACTGAATAGTCAAAAACTAAACTGTGCGCCTCTTAGTTGGCAAAAGGAAGAGCATTCTTGTTATTGTTGCAGCTACATAGGAAAGAGCATCCCTGCCGAGATTCTCTAGTTTGCGTCGCGTTCCCGTAGTCCCTGGTAGAAGGGAAGAGTAAAGCACTCCGGTGGTTTTAGCTCCAAAGAGGTACCTCATAGTTCTCCGCCGTCCCCAAAGCTGAGGAAGTGCACGAGGATTTGCCTGCTTCAAATATAAAAAAATAAGCTTTTTTTACGAAGTTTTTAACTTCTAAAAAAAAATCACTACATAAGGTGCCAAGTTTTTCAGTGACATGCAGAAATTGATGTTTGGTATGTTTTAATAACTATACTAGGTCTTAAGCTTTTTGTGACCTAATGATACAGTAGCGATGCATGTAATTTAATCCTCTACCTACAGTTATATTTAAAACTAGCGACCCGCCCCTGCTCCGCACTGGTGTTATGCTGATACTAAATAGTAAATTTAGAAAAACTGAACGTTGTATATAAAAACACTAGCTGTGCCCGCGACTTCGTCCGCGTGGAATAACTATTTTGGGCATCATTTGGGCATCATCATCGACAACCTCCTTAGCTTTATAAATTATAGCTGTTACCCACGACTGCCCTCGTCATTTTCTGTCATTATTTTAGACAATTTAGTTTTTAAATTTTTAAAAGAACATAATTATTTTAAAGTACCTACTTCTGCGTAAATTACATTTTTGGTTTTTTATCTTGTGGTAGAAGTACATATTGATTTTCTCCACAACCTGATACTGTGCTGATACGTTGATACAACTCTTAACAAATGCATTAATTTCGACCTAATTTGATTACCATAAAAACGGTTCTAGTACGGATCAGTGTCAAAGGACAATATTAGCAGCGAGAAACAGTAGCGTGGATGTAATTAATGAAATAATTTTAAGTAAACTTCCAGGAGACCGCTACCTACACATCTATTGATAATGTTTCTTAATTCTTTGAACCCAAGTGGCCTTCCCCATATTCCCTCAAATTAAAAATTGGTGCCCCAATAATTTTACTTAAAAATCTTTAACCACCAAATTTATGTAACGGGACCCGACTTCAAATCAAATTTCTTCGTAATAACGTGATCGTTGCAATAATTTTGACTGGTCCAGCAGTTGGTCAAACAGTGCTTATACCTCGCATCCCAATGATTCCTAATGATTTACCTTTTAATATTAAAATAATTCAATTTCCCGTTAAGCTGTCTTTTGCCGTTACAGTTAATAAATCACTGGGGCAAACATTTAAACACGTAGGAATTGATTTACGTCTAGACTACTTTTCACACGGCCGACTGTATGTAGGGTTGTCAAGTTCAGTTTGTGGAGAAAATCAATATGTACTTCTGCCACAAGAAAATAAAACTAAAAATATAATTTACGCAGAAGTACTTTGAAATAATTACGTTCTTTTAAAAATTTAAAAACTAAATTGTCTAAAATAATAACAAAATGACGAGGACTAAGTCGTGGGTTGTTACCCACGACTATAATTTATAAAGCTGAGGAGGTTGTCCGCAAAAATAAATGATGCCTAAAATTATTATTCCACGCGGACGAAGTCGCGGGCACAGCAGTAGTGTACTATAAACTGACTTTTTTTCAAAATATAGCTGTTATCGGATATGTCATAATTTCTTGCCGTGATGATCAATGTTATTGTTCAATAAAAGTTAAGATGTAAGTAAAACCATAGCTGTGGAGCCTGTTAATATTTAAATTAAAACTATAACTAAATTTGGACAAATTGATATCCTTAACCTTTTTTCATTTGATTGGAAATAGCTTTTTAAGTTTTTTACTTAACTATCCCCGAATATTCAAGCAGAAAGAACTACAAATTATTTTTATTTTTTTAAGTTTTTGTGTATAATAATATGCTATCTCTATATTTATACATATATGTTTGTAAATATTTTAGTTATTTATTGTACTTCACGTAGAGTTAAGATTGTAAATCTATTAATTTCGATAAACGCATTTGCAAAAAATAATAAATATACAAATTAAACAAATATAAAATAATTTAAAAAAACAAAAGCGTCCAGGATTTACCTCTTGGAGTCGCCGAGTTTCGATCCCGGGTCCTTTCGCTTGCTAGGCGAACGCTCTACCAACTGAGCTACGACTCCGCTGAAAGTATGGGTGAATTTCAGGTTCCTATGACTGGCTATTTTCGAAGTGGTTAACTTTGCGGAATTTCTGCGAATCTATCCTTTAAAATACATGTAATGAAATTAAATAAAATAGTTTATTCTGCAATTAGTATATTGTTTATCACTTTTACATGTCAGTATTTATTAAATACTAGCTGTCGCCCACGACTTCGCCCGCGCGAAAGTCGGTTATAGCCGTAAAAATATATATACGTTCTTTTATATACGTAATATATACAAAAACTTAACAAACTACATACTAAAGACACTTTATAAATTGTGAAAAACATAAAAAATGGTGATAGAAACAAGATTAGCAAAGAATAATGTAATAATAATATAGTGCATCACATTGCATTGCTATTACAATCAAGTCTAGCTCATTTAAGGACCCATTTTTTCTTACAACCATCTTAATATTATGCAAATAAAAAAAAGCAACGGTGCTGCAGTATGGAATCGAAAATTCATTTCCTCCTCTAAGCAGTCGGTTAAAAAACCTATGTTAATTCAGGGTATAAGCTAACTCGAAATTAAATTTCATTAAATTGATTGATCGTGATCGTTTAAGCGTGAATGAGTAACAAACATCCATTCATACTCACAAACTTTCAAATTTGTAGATAATATTAGTAGGATTACACTAGGTACTCATAACTTATCATATTGTAAAGCCACATTTTTACAGTTTTAAATTATTATTTTAAATAGTTTTTTTTTTTTTTTAAAGAAAGGTATCACGAAGAGAATACTTTGGTATTTCTAGAATGTAGTTATAGATTTTAACTAATACCAACTACATAGACAGTTTTGGTTTCTAATATTATACATTATATTCTAATTAAAGAACATGATGACGTGTCAGTAATATTTATAATAAAACTGCAGGATGGTTGGCACAGACTAAATATATTTTACTTTTTATAGACGAACACAGAAAGTAGGTACATGTAAAATGTCACCAGATGGCGTTACATACACAAAAACATTTTGTTATATTCTTAACACCTTCACTTAACAAAATGAATTACAATTTATTTATTATCAAATAAACCAAACATTGACAAAAATTGTAGCGTATACTTTTGCTCAACCCCTTAGTTAAGATATCAGCAGGCATTTCTGCAGTAGGTAAGTATGATATATTAACAATACCTCTAGCAACTTTCTCTCTGCAAGAATGATACCTTACTGCTATATATTTGGATTTTTTGTGGAACACTGGGTTAGCTACTAACTTATGGGCAGATTCGTTATCATTAAAGATTTGAATTGGATATAATTCCTTAGTAATTTCAAATATCAAATTACGTAAATAAACAGCTTCATTGCAACAATCCGATATGCCCATATACTCGGCTTCTGTGCTTGATAAAGCCACAGTAGTCTGCTTTTTAGTTTCCCAACATATAGCATAATTTAACAAACTAAAGGAATATCCAGCAAAAGATCTGCGATCAATGACATCGCTGGCCCAGTCTGCATCAACAAATGCTTGCAACTGACTATTCCCATTAGAAGAAAAAAATAGACAATATGTTTTCGTTTTCTTTAAATATTTGAGAATCCTCTAAGCATAGGCCCAGTGTTGTTCATTGTAGCAGTTGTTGAACTGGCTCAAGAAATTAACAGAGAATACTATATCAAGACGGGTAAGTACTGCAATATACATAAGACATCCAATTAATTGCTGATATGGCAACCTAGCATCACATGTATCACTCTTCATTAAAATAATCTTAGATTCTATAGGTGTATCAGCAGATTTACATTCAGAAGTATTAAATTTTAACAACAATTCTTCAATATAGCTTTCCTGATCTATAGTAATAATTCTCTCTTGTTTATTGACAATAACTCTCATTCCTAGACAATGTTTGATACTACCTAAATCTTAAGTGCAAACTGTAATGACAAATCTTTCTTCAATTTTTCAGTTTCATTTTCATTATAAGAAAAAGCAAAGAAATCGTCAACATACAGGGCAATAATAACTTTTATATCTTTGTTAACCTTAAAAACAAACATGGTTCTAAATCTGATTTTTTACAATCCAAAGTTTGTAACAATTCATCAACACGTTGATACCACGCTCTGGGTGACTGTTTTAAGCCATGAAGCAAAACTTTGTCCCACCATCATTATTGCACTGTAATCCCACTGGTTTCATCATGTAAACATTTTCATTCAGAAAACCATTTAAAAATGCAGTTTTAACATCTAGGAGACAAATATCTAAATTAAGCTGAACTGCTAAGGCAAATAACAATCTCAAGGTTGAATGTCTTAGACCAGGTGAAAAGGTTTGATCATAATCAATACCTAGTCTTTGCATGAACCCCTTAGCCACCAAACGTGCTCTGTAAATAACTTTGTTATTATTATCAAATTTCTTTTTAAAAACCCATTTACATTGCACAATGGGCCACTAGGAGGCACACTGACCAATTCCCAAGCATCATTATTTTTAAATGACTTTCACTCGTTCACTTTGCATCGCTAGTTTCCACTGCTCACACTCAGGCCTATTCATTGCTTCATCAAGAGATAACTCATTAGCCTAGCGCTTAATTCACTTGTCACACACACATTACTGAAACCATACCGATCAGGACGTTTACGTTCACGTTTTAAAGGCAAGCTCTAAGAATCCACGGAGTCTGCAGCTGGCTTATCATCCTCAAAGCTACCTGCTGCTGTCTTAGACAACGCAGTGGAAGCGTGCTGGGCCCATAAGCTATAATAAAACCACAGGATGGTTGGCACAGACTAAATATAATTTATTCTATTTTTCCATAATAAGAGAGATAAACCTAAACAAAGAAACTAAAGCGACTTTTCTCATAATACGGCCCAATATTTAAATATTTTTTTTGTCTGATTTACTTATATGAATTTTATAACTTTAATATTCCAGGTAATAATTTAGTGTCTATGTTATGTGCACGCCGTTTCTTCTATTCATTAAATAATAATTAATTAAACCTTGCCTCACGTCAGTGGTGACATGAATGAAAATATTGTCTTGAAAGTTTTAAAGAACAATAATTGTTAATAACCAGTACGGGATGGTAAATAAGTGGACTGTATAATTGTGATAGGCGCGGTTTATTGCCTTTCTAATTACAATTTTAAAGATATCGCGGACAAACAATAAATTTAAATTAAACGAGTGTCGACCGTCGTCGGTGGTGTCCGAGCGCTTCTCGTCGTCACTCCTCTCGCTCCGTCCCCCTCTCGCCGCACCGCGCCGCTCGCCACGATGACTCACGAACAGTAGGCGGCTGCTAGCGCGTCAGCCGAGGATATGTTGGGTTTGATTCCCAACATGCTCCCCGGGTTGAAGGAACTTCAAAATTCTGGAAGGGGACAAATATTATTGAAGGCCCTCCTGATAGTGCCTCTTTTGGTTAGAACCTCTGCGACTCTAGATATACCGTCGCTGCCAGGGTATACTTTGGTCACTCGTCCTAGGCTCCAAAGTGAAGGAAGAAGTGCTCTCTCCTTAATCAAGACAAGGGAGCCTAACTTCAGCTCTGCCCGTGAAGAGTGCCATTTCACCTTCTGTTGAAGAAGAGCAACGTACTCCAGAGAAAAACGGTCCCAGAAATGTCGACGAATTAGTTCAATTCTCTTGAAGCGTTCCAGACGGTTGATCTTCCCAATATCTACATCAGAATCCTGTGAATGAGGTAAAGCATTAAGTGAACGCCCAATTAAAAAGTGGGAAGGTGTAAGTGCGGAAAAGTCAAGAGGATTTGAGGAAAGAGGAGTAAGAGGACGGGAGTTTAAAACAGCTTCTATTTGAGTGAGGCAAGTAGCCATTTCCTCATAGGTGAAATGAGTGGTATGTAACAACCTTTTTAAATGGTGTTTTATCGAACGAACAGCTGCTTCAGCTAAGCCGTTGAAATGGGGACTATATGCAGGAATGAATTTAAATTCAATTCCCTCAAGAGCTAATTGACCTTCAAGGTCAGATCTGGCAAGAACCTTTGATAGTTCATTTGATGTTCCGACAAAGTTTGTGCCATTATCTGACGTAATACTATGTGGTTTTCCACGACGAGACACAAAGCGATTGAGAGCGGCTATATAAGCTTCACTAGATAGAGCCGTAACGAGCTCGATGTGACAGGCTTTAGTGGCATTGCAGACAAAGATTGCCAAAAATGATTTAATTAGTTTGCAACCTCTGCCCTTCCTGTCTGCTATCATCACTGGTCCTGCGTAATCAACGCTGCAATGTAAAAACGGATATAATAATTCGGTGCGTGAGGATGGTAATTGCCCCATGATGGGCTGAACACATTGCGCCTTGTATCTACAGCACCGAACACATTTTGCCACAGTGTTCTTGGAAAGGTTTCTACCACCCAAAGGCCAATAACTTTGTCTAATATTTGACAGTAAGAGCTGGGGACCAGCATGTAAATATTTTAAATGATAGTACTCAAAAATGAGTTTTGTAAGATGATGCTTGCTACATAATAGGATGGGGTGTTTAGTATCGAAACTATATGGAGAATTATCCAGTCTACCGCCAACGCGTATAAGGTTGTTTGGATCTAGATAGGGAGACAAGGAAATAAGTTTATTCTTATTTGGCAATAACCTTTTTGCTTTGAGAATAGCATATTCTTCAGGAAACATTTCCAACTGAGCTTTGTGCAATATTAAATATAATGAATTTTTAAGTTCAGTGACTGAAAATTGACCGGTACGTTTGTTGGATTTGTTTCTAAAGTTATAAATAAATCTTTGTAAATATGCTATTGTTTTTTGTAAATAAATAAAATTAGATGTGTTATTAATTAAGTTACAAATAGGATCTACATTAGTACTACAACGGACAACAGAACATGAAATCAACTCCGGTAGATCGTGTTTCTCCTTGTGATTGGGCATTTTTGGCCACAATAGTTCGTCTTTCAATAAGAAAGTGGGGCCAGACCACCACAAAGATGAATTGCTGATGGAATCGGCCTTCAGCCCGCGGGAAACAAGATCCGCCGGATTGTCTTTCGACGGTACGTAGCTCCACGAGTGACCCTCTGTACTCTCCTGAATTTCGTGAACACGGTTGCGAACGAAATGTTTAAGTTGCAATGGTGACGTTGTTAGCCACCCTAGAACAATGGTAGAGTCGCACCAAAATTGACATTTGTCAACATGGAGAGCTAAAAAAGATAATACTTTAGTGCACAACCTTGCAGCCAACAAGGCTCCGCAAAGCTCTAGACGAGGTATCGTCATGGGCTTTATAGGCGCTACCTTACATTTAGATGTAACAAGTTTAACATTTACTGACCCTGAACGCTGCACGGACCTTATATATAAACAAGCGCCGTATGCGCTCTCTGAAGCGTCTGAGAAAACATGTATCTCGTACCGTTCACAGTTATCACTGAGAACCCAACGAGGAATCTTTAGTTGATTTAGACACGGTAAGGTGTCAGCAAACGCAAGCCATGAGTCCATTATCTCTGTTGAGACTTCATCGTCCCAGTGGTATTTATTAATCCACAATTGTTGCATGAGGATCTTGGCTTCTATCACGCATGGGGAAACAAGACCTAAAGGGTCAAAAATTTGGCTTATGACAGAAAGAATGTGTCTTTTTGTAATGGGTTTGACTGGATTCTTTATATTTATTGAAAATGATAAGGTATCTGAATGACAGATCCAATTGAGACCTAAGGTTTTACACGTGCCAACTGTACTAGGGTCTGAAAGGTCTAAAATTTGATTTGAATTGTTAATTGAAGAGGGAGAGATATGATCTAAAATGGTTTGATTATTTGATTTGAATTTTCTTAAGTTAAATCCTGCAGATTTTAATACTGAAATGACACCTTTGCACATATTTATGGTTTTATTTAAAGAACTTGAACCTCCTAAATAGTCATCTACGTAAAAGTCTCTTTGAATCGACTGTTTGACGTCATCATCAGGAGCATTAGATGCTAGACTCACGAGGCACTTGGTGGCCAAGTATGGAGCAGATGCCGTGCCATAAGTCACTGTATTAAGTGTATAAGTTTTAAGAGGTTCGTTGGGAGTGAAGCGAAAAATAATTTGTTGTAAATGCCGTTGCGAAGGATTAAGCTCAATGGCTCTATACATTTTTTCTATGTCGCCAGTGACCACATATTTATGTTGGCGAAAACGTACTAAAATGGAATACAAATCATCTTGTACAGTTGGTCCTACCATTTGGATGTCATTTAAAGACAAACCTGAAGAAGTAGTGGCCGATGCATCAAAAACTGCACGAAGCTTGGTTGTGGAGCTTTCCTCACGGACTACGCCATGATGAGGTAGGAAGAAATTTACATTTTCACAACCGCTAAATGAAGAATTTTTGTTTTCAGTCATATGACCTAAACGTTCATATTCAAGTATGAAGTCCATGTATCTATTTTTAAATGCAGGGTCTCTTTGAAATTTACGCTCTAAAGACAAGAACCGACACTTCGCCTTTTGATAGGAATCGCCTAAGACTGAAGGATCTTTCTTCAGCGGCATGACAACGACGAAGCGCCCATCGTCCTTACGAAAGGTGTTTTTGATAAAGCTCTGTTCACATGCCTGCTCTTCAGGAGACAGGGAGTGCTTGGTTGCTACGGAATCTAATTCCCAGAAACGAGACAAGTCTGGATCGGCTTCTTCACTTAAAAAATTGCAAACAAGAGGAGAAGTGTGTGACTTATGGCGGGCAACGTACCCTGACACCAGCCAACCCAGTTTGGTTTCATATAATTTGGGTTGATTTTTACCCAAATCAATGGAATTATTACATAAGACGGACCAAAATACGTCGGCCCCAAGTAAGATGTCAATTGCTGACGGTATATTAAATGAAGGGTCAGCTAGACTTATGCCTGAAGGGAGGGGGATGCTATCTATGTTTATAAAGGAAGACGGTAAAACTTTGGTAACATGAGGTAAAATATGACAGTCCACTGGAAGTCTATATTTCTCGTCATAATTGGAAATAATAGTAAGGCTGCAAGATTGTGAACTATGCGAAGTATTATTATTTATACCTGTCACTGTGGTGCTCGTAGCACGTCGCGACAAACCCAGCTTACCGCAAAGGAATTCTGACACGAAGTTGGCTGTGCTGCCATTATCGAGCAGTACCCGAGCTGTGTGCACCTCGCCCTTGATGTCCACCACCCTCACGAGCGCTGTGGATAGTAAAACATTCGGAGGAGTACTACTTTTCAAAACATCTGTTGAGCTAGAGAAACTATCTAGATTGCTTACTGGAATGGATGGCTCAAGAGTAGTTTCTGCTTCATGCTTATGAAGCAGCGTGCTATGCTTTTTCTTGCAATATTTGCAAGGAACCAGATTGCATCTTGATTCGATATGTCCTGGTCGTAAACAATTGAGACAGACTTTGGCTTCTTTAGCCTTTTGTCTACGATCTTCAATTGATAATGATCTAAATGCTTCACAACTGAATAAGAAATGGTTCTGATTACACATCGGACAAGTTAAAGATTTTTTATATGAATTATTATGATTTTTATTTGTGTTGTATTGTAAATATGTATTTTGAGTGTATTTAGTAGCTGTATGTTGATTATAATTAGGTTTTATGGTATCTTGAGAATTTCTATTGTGTGTTTTAATTTTACTTTTATTTTCTTGTAATGTTTCCAACAAATCTGCTCTGTTACTAAGAAAGGTTATAAATATATCTAAAGATGGAGGATTATTTAAGGTGTTTCGATGTTCTTCCCATTCCCTATGTGTAACACTATCTAACTTCTCCGCCATCATATGAATGATAAGCGTGTCCCAATATTGAGTTGGTTGATCCAACGTCGACAACGCACGTAAATTTTTATTAGTTACGTCTATAAGATGGCGTATTGCTGAACACGATTCATGTTTTATGTGTTCAACATTAAATAAAGCATGAACATGATTATTAACAAGTAACCTTTTATTGTCGTACCTACTACACAATAAATTCCAAGCGGCTTCGTAATTTTCTGCCTTAAAATCTAAATTGTCAATGACTAATAGTGCACTACCTTTAAGTGAAGCTCGCAGATAATGCAGTTTATTTATATTGTCTATATCCGACCTTAAATGTATTAATGACAAATAAGTGTCCCTAAACTCAAGCCAGTGTTGATAGTGACCGTGAAAAGTAGGCAAATTAATTTTTGGCAATCTAACGCAATTAGATTTAAAACCACCTGATTGTCCATTCTCGCAACTCGCTACGGATCCATCCTGAAGGTGAGAAGACTGGTGAGGACGAGCACCGAGTAGTCTCCGCGCCGCCGCCACCAGCTTGTAATACTGGTTCTCGAACTGCTCACGCTCCTCACTTTCATCGTCGGGATTCTCCGACAACATCTCGATGTCGCACTGTAATTTGTCGAAATCATCGTATAAGCTATCAAATTTATTAAATCTTGTTTCTAAGTCTAAAAGCTGTAAACTACTAAGTTCATTGCAACTTTCTAAAGTATGTAGGTAATTACTAAATACGGTTAACTTAGATTTCATACAGCTACGCCGTTTAACTAATTTCGTGATCTTTTCGTCAGCCATAGCGATAGAAAATAACCGTTAGCAAAGTAAAGTTCAAAAAAAATGTGCGATAAGAAGCTAATATAAAATAAAATATTGTAAGCAAGGTATATGAAAAAATATGCGATGCGCTAATGACTCGACGCCGCGAACAATAGATCAGCTGTTGCACGGCTAATGACCTTGATCACTGTTACAGATAAGCCACTAAAGATTTGCGTTATTTATAAATGTATTTGAGGAGATGATTAAGCTTTGTAAGCAGAAGCGGTGAATAAAAGATATGGAAATATATGGCTTTGAAATTGAGAAATTTACGATATAAATTATTTTGAATAAAAAATAGAAAACACTCACTAAAATATTGCTATTTTAAACATAAAGTAGTGAAAAAAGGAAAGGAAACAATTGGAACAAACTCACAGAATGTCTAAACCATACACAGGATAAACGATGATCTGCAACTTTTCGTTCTTCTTTGTTCTCGGCGAATGATGACTTGTCACTTTCGACGGGTCCAAAGTCCGTCCAACGGTCAATCAGTTTATCGTTCCTCGAAACGTATGTATGCGGCTGCTATGCGAAAAGTCTTCGTCAGGATCGTGATGACTCCTGCAGGAACTGTCGCTGCTGAAGACCGCAGATGAAAAAGAGCTTCGAGACCGACGTAAAAGGATGATCCCGATTTCTTCAAACTTCGTAACTAGACTGGCGAGTTCCTCGAAGGACCATGTTAATAACCAGTACGGGATGGTAAATAAGTGGACTGTATAATTGTGATAGGCGCGGTTTATTGCCTTTCTAATTACAATTTTAAAGATATCGCGGACAAACAATAAATTTAAATTAAACGAGTGTCGACCGTCGTCGGTGGTGTCCGAGCGCTTCTCGTCGTCACTCCTCTCGCTCCGTCCCCCTCTCGCCGCACCGCGCCGCTCGCCACGATGACTCACGAACAGTAGGCGGCTGCTAGCGCGTCAGCCGAGGATATGTTGGGTTTGATTCCCAACAATAATCTATCCTATACCATGCACATAAGTGCTATTTTCAGTTACGACTAACGTGAGGTCGTCTTATCTTCCAATAGGTTGTAGCCGCGTCCAGCCAAATGTTTTGTTACCGATGACAGTTTAAAGCATTTAATTAAGCTGTTGTACCTATACAATGTTTCTTTTGAATAATAGAGATTATATTTATTTGTGAAATATATACATTTTTACAGGTATGAGTGTTTACTGACTACAAAAACATGAAATTCCTTAAACTCCTATTTATTCCTTTTCTTTTCATTTCATTACTTCGAATGCTAGAAAATCATACATTGTTTAAATCAGTAATTTTACCCTATTGCAATACCTACCTTAATTTTTTTCTGCATTGATGTCGGTTATAGCTACAAAACATTAACCTTACCTGTTCTGTGCCATACCAAAATTTTATTCAAATAGTTTTAGCCGTCTAAACGTGAATGAGTAACAATCATCCATCCATCCACAGCTCGCACTTGGCTGGTTTGTTCAATGGTCTTTTTGTAAGTATTTATTTCGCGAGTTTTTCTTTATATATTCTTATGGAAACATGTTACCCAGTATAAGTTTGTGCAGCTCTGACGGTTGGTCGTTTTCCGGAAAATATGGAACTGATATGACTAGACGCTGACTTCAACATAGCCAAGAACAAAAACTAAACTGAATAGTCAAAAACTAAACTGTGCGCCTCTTAGTTGGCAAAAGGAAGAGCATTCTTGTTATTGTTGCAGCTACATAGGAAAGAGCATCCCTGCCGAGATTCTCTAGTTTGCGTCGCGTTCCCGTAGTCCCTGGTAGAAGGGAAGAGTAAAGCACTCCGGTGGTTTTAGCTCCAAAGAGGTACCTCATAGTTCTCCGCCGTCCCCAAAGCTGAGGAAGTGCACGAGGATTTGCCTGCTTCAAATATAAAAAAATAAGCATTTTTTACGAAGTTTTTAACTTCTAAAAAAAAATCACTACATAAGGTGCCAAGTTTTTCAGTGACATGCAGAAATTGATGTTTGGTATGTTTTAATAACTATACTAGGTCTTAAGCTTTTTGTGACCTAATGATACAGTAGCGATGCATGTAATTTAATCCTCTACCTACAGTTATATTTAAAACTAGCGACCCGCCCCTGCTCCGCACTGGTGTTATGCTGATACTAAATAGTAAATTTAGAAAAACTGAACGTTGTATATAAAAACACTAGCTGTGCCCGCGACTTCGTCCGCGTGGAATAACTATTTTGGGCATCATTTGGGCATCATCATCGACAACCTCCTTAGCTTTATAAATTATAGCTGTTACCCACGACTGCCCTCGTCATTTTCTGTCATTATTTTAGACAATTTAGTTTTTAAATTTTTAAAAGAACATAATTATTTTAAAGTACCTACTTCTGCGTAAATTACATTTTTGGTTTTTTATCTTGTGGTAGAAGTACATATTGATTTTCTCCACAACCTGATACTGTGCTGATACGTTGATACAACTCTTAACAAATGCATTAATTTCGACCTAATTTGATTACCATAAAAACGGTTCTAGTACGGATCAGTGTCAAAGGACAATATTAGCAGCGAGAAACAGTAGCGTGGATGTAATTAATGAAATAATTTTAAGTAAACTTCCAGGAGACCGCTACCTACACATCTATTGATAATGTTTCTTAATTCTTTGAACCCAAGTGGCCTTCCCCATATTCCCTCAAATTAAAAATTGGTGCCCCAATAATTTTACTTAAAAATCTTTAACCACCAAATTTATGTAACGGGACCCGACTTCAAATCAAATTTCTTCGTAATAACGTGATCGTTGCAATAATTTTGACTGGTCCAGCAGTTGGTCAAACAGTGCTTATACCTCGCATCCCAATGATTCCTAATGATTTACCTTTTAATATTAAAATAATTCAATTTCCCGTTAAGCTGTCTTTTGCCGTTACAGTTAATAAATCACTGGGGCAAACATTTAAACACGTAGGAATTGATTTACGTCTAGACTACTTTTCACACGGCCGACTGTATGTAGGGTTGTCAAGTTCAGTTTGTGGAGAAAATCAATATGTACTTCTGCCACAAGAAAATAAAACTAAAAATATAATTTACGCAGAAGTACTTTGAAATAATTACGTTCTTTTAAAAATTTAAAAACTAAATTGTCTAAAATAATAACAAAATGACGAGGACTAAGTCGTGGGTTGTTACCCACGACTATAATTTATAAAGCTGAGGAGGTTGTCCGCAAAAATAAATGATGCCTAAAATTATTATTCCACGCGGACGAAGTCGCGGGCACAGCAGTAGTGTACTATAAACTGACTTTTTTTCAAAATATAGCTGTTATCGGATATGTCATAATTTCTTGCCGTGATGATCAATGTTATTGTTCAATAAAAGTTAAGATGTAAGTAAAACCATAGCTGTGGAGCCTGTTAATATTTAAATTAAAACTATAACTAAATTTGGACAAATTGATATCCTTAACCTTTTTTCATTTGATTGGAAATAGCTTTTTAAGTTTTTTACTTAACTATCCCCGAATATTCAAGCAGAAAGAACTACAAATTATTTTTATTTTTTTAAGTTTTTGTGTATATGCTATCTCTATATTTATACATATATGTTTGTAAATATTTTAGTTATTTATTGTACTTCACGTAGAGTTAAGATTGTAAATCTATTAATTTCGATAAACGCATTTGCAAAAAATAATAAATATACAAATTAAACAAATATAAAATAATTTAAAAAAACAAAAGCGTCCAGGATTTACCTCTTGGAGTCGCCGAGTTTCGATCCCGGGTCCTTTCGCTTGCTAGGCGAACGCTCTACCAACTGAGCTACGACTCCGCTGAAAGTATGGGTGAATTTCAGGTTCCTATGACTGGCTATTTTCGAAGTGGTTTACTTTGCGGAATTTCTGCGAATCTATCCTTTAAAATACATGTAATGAAATTAAATGAAATAGTTTATTCTGCAATTAGTATATTGTTTATCACTTTTACATGTCAGTATTTATTAAATACTAGCTGTCGCCCACGACTTCGCCCGCGCGAAAGTCGGTTATAGCCGTAAAAATATATATACGTTCTTTTATATACGTAATATATACAAAAACTTAACAAACTACATACTAAAGACACTTTATAAATTGTGAAAAAACATAAAAAATGGTGATAGAAACAAGATTAGCAAAGAATAATGTAATAATAATATAGTGCATCACATTGCATTGCTATTACAATCAAGTCTAGCTCATTTAAGGACCCATTTTTTCTTACAACCATCTTAATATTATGCAAATAAAAAAAAGCAACGGTGCTGCAGTATGGAATCGAAAATTCATTTCCTCCTCTAAGCAGTCGGTTAAAAAACCTATGTTAATTCAGGGTATAAGCTAACTCGAAATTAAATTTCATTAAATTGATTGATCGTGATCGTTTAAGCGTGAATGAGTAACAAACATCCATTCATACTCACAAACTTTCAAATTTGTAGATAATATTAGTAGGATTACACTAGGTACTCATAACTTATCATATTGTAAAGCCACATTTTTACAGTTTTAAATTATTATTTTAAATAGTTTTTTTTTTTTTTTAAAGAAAGGTATCACGAAGAGAATACTTTGGTATTTCTAGAATGTAGTTATAGATTTTAACTAATACCAACTACATAGACAGTTTTGGTTTCTAATATTATACATTATATTCTAATTAAAGAACATGATGACGTGTCAGTAATATTTATAATAAAACTGCAGGATGGTTGGCACAGACTAAATATATTTTACTTTTTATAGACGAACACAGAAAGTAGGTACATGTAAAATGTCACCAGATGGCGTTACATACACAAAAACATTTTGTTATATTCTTAACACCTTCACTTAACAAAATGAATTACAATTTATTTATTATCAAATAAACCAAACATTGACAAAAATTGTAGCGTATACTTTTGCTCAACCCCTTAGTTAAGATATCAGCAGGCATTTCTGCAGTAGGTAAGTATGATATATTAACAATACCTCTAGCAACTTTCTCTCTGCAAGAATGATACCTTACTGCTATATATTTGGATTTTTTGTGGAACACTGGGTTAGCTACTAACTTATGGGCAGATTCGTTATCATTAAAGATTTGAATTGGATATAATTCCTTAGTAATTTCAAATATCAAATTACGTAAATAAACAGCTTCATTGCAACAATCCGATATGCCCATATACTCGGCTTCTGTGCTTGATAAAGCCACAGTAGTCTGCTTTTTAGTTTCCCAACATATAGCATAATTTAACAAACTAAAGGAATATCCAGCAAAAGATCTGCGATCAATGACATCGCTGGCCCAGTCTGCATCAACAAATGCTTGCAACTGACTATTCCCATTAGAAGAAAAAAATAGACAATATGTTTTCGTTTTCTTTAAATATTTGAGAATCCTCTAAGCATAGGCCCAGTGTTGTTCATTGTAGCAGTTGTTGAACTGGCTCAAGAAATTAACAGAGAATACTATATCAAGACGGGTAAGTACTGCAATATACATAAGACATCCAATTAATTGCTGATATGGCAACCTAGCATCACATGTATCACTCTTCATTAAAATAATCTTAGATTCTATAGGTGTATCAGCAGATTTACATTCAGAAGTATTAAATTTTAACAACAATTCTTCAATATAGCTTTCCTGATCTATAGTAATAATTCTCTCTTGTTTATTGACAATAACTCTCATTCCTAGACAATGTTTAATACTACCTAAATCTTAAGTGCAAACTGTAATGACAAATCTTTCTTCAATTTTTCAGTTTCATTTTCATTATAAGAAAAAGCAAAGAAATCGTCAACATACAGGGCAATAATAACTTTTATATCTTTGTTAACCTTAAAAACAAACATGGTTCTAAATCTGATTTTTTACAATCCAAAGTTTGTAACAATTCATCAACACGTTGATACCACGCTCTGGGTGACTGTTTTAAGCCATGAAGCAAAACTTTGTCCCACCATCATTATTGCACTGTAATCCCACTGGTTTCATCATGTAAACATTTTCATTCAGAAAACCATTTAAAAATGCAGTTTTGACATCTAGGAGACAAATATCTAAATTAAGCTGAACTGCTAAGGCAAATAACAATCTCAAGGTTGAATGTCTTAGACCAGGTGAAAAGGTTTGATCATAATCAATACCTAGTCTTTGCATGAACCCCTTAGCCACCAAACGTGCTCTGTAAATAACTTTGTTATTATTATCAAATTTCTTTTTAAAGACCCATTTACATTGCACAATGGGCCACTAGGAGGCACACTGACCAATTCCCAAGCATCATTATTTTTAAATGACTTTCACTCGTTCACTTTGCATCGCTAGTTTCCACTGCTCACACTCAGGTCTATTCATTGCTTCATCAAGAGATAACTCATTAGCCTAGCGCTTAATTCACTTGTCACACACACATTACTGAAACCATACCGATCAGGACGTTTACGTTCACGTTTTAAAGGCAAGCTCTAAGAATCCACGGAGTCTGCAGCTGGCTTATCATCCTCAAAGCTACCTGCTGCTGTCTTAGACAACGCAGTGGAAGCGTGCTGGGCCCATAAGCTATAATAAAACCACAGGATGGTTGGCACAGACTAAATATAATTTATTCTATTTTTCCATAATAAGAGAGATAAACCTAAACAAAGAAACTAAAGCGACTTTTCTCATAATACGGCCCAATATTTAAATATTTTTTTTGTCTGATTTACTTATATGAATTTTATAACTTTAATATTCCAGGTAATAATTTAGTGTCTATGTTATGTGCACGCCGTTTCTTCTATTCATTAAATAATAATTAATTAAACCTTGCCTCACGTCAGTGGTGACATGAATGAAAATATTGTCTTGAAAGTTTTAAAGAACAATAATCTATCCTATTCCATGCACATAAGTGCTATTTTCAGTTACGACTAACGTGAGGTCATCTTATCTTCCAATAGGTTGTAGCCGCGTCCAGCCAAATGTTTTGTTACCGATGACAGTTTAAAGCATTTAATTAAGCTGTTGTACCTATACAATGTTTCTTTTGAATAATAGAGATTATATTTATTTGTGAAATATATACATTTTTACAGGTATGAGTGTTTACTGACTACAAAAACATGAAATTCCTTAAACTCCTATTTATTCCTTTTCTTTTCATTTCATTACTTCGAATGCTAGAAAATCATACATTGTTTAAATCAGTAATTTTACCCTATTGCAATACCTACCTTAATTTTTTTCTGCATTGATGTCGGTTATAGCTACAAAACATTAACCTTACCTGTTCTGTGCCATACCAAAATTTTATTCAAATAGTTTTAGCCGTCTAAACGTGAATGAGTAACAATCATCCATCCATCCACAGCTCGCACTTGGCTGGTTTGTTGAATGGTCTTTTTGTAAGTATTTATTTCGCGAGTTTTTCTTTATATATTCTTATGGAAACATGTTACCCAGTATAAGTTTGTGCAGCTCTGACAGTTGGTCGTTTTCCGGAAAATATGAAACTGATATGACTAGACGCTGACTTCAACATAGCCAAGAACAAAAACTAAACTGAATAGTCAAAAACTAAACTGTGCGCCTCTTAGTTGGCAAAAGGAAGAGCATTCTTGTTATTGTTGCAGCTACATAGGAAAGAGCATCCCTGCCGAGATTCTCTAGTTTGCGTCGCGTTCCCGTAGTCCCTGGTAGAAGGGAAGAGTAAAGCACTCCGGTGGTTTTAGCTCCAAAGAGGTACCTCATAGTTCTCCGCCGTCCCCAAAGCTGAGGAAGTGCACGAGGATTTGCCTGCTTCAAATATAAAAAAATAAGCTTTTTTTACGAAGTTTTTAACTTCTAAAAAAAAATCACTACATAAGGTGCCAAGTTTTTCAGTGACATGCAGAAATTGATGTTTGGTATGTTTTAATAACTATACTAGGTCTTAAGCTTTTTGTGACCTAATGATACAGTAGCGATGCATGTAATTTAATCCTCTACCTACAGTTATATTTAAAACTAGCGACCCGCCCCTGCTCCGCACTGGTGTTATGCTGATACTAAATAGTAAATTTAGAAAAACTGAACGTTGTATATAAAAACACTAGCTGTGCCCGCGACTTCGTCCGCGTGGAATAACTATTTTGGGCATCATTTGGGCATCATCATCGACAACCTCCTTAGCTTTATAAATTATAGCTGTTACCCACGACTGCCCTCGTCATTTTCTGTCATTATTTTAGACAATTTAGTTTTTAAATTTTTAAAAGAACATAATTATTTTAAAGTACCTACTTCTGCGTAAATTACATTTTTGGTTTTTTATCTTGTGGTAGAAGTACATATTGATTTTCTCCACAACCTGATACTGTGCTGATACGTTGATACAACTCTTAACAAATGCATTAATTTCGACCTAATTTGATTACCATAAAAACGGTTCTAGTACGGATCAGTGTCAAAGGACAATATTAGCAGCGAGAAACAGTAGCGTGGATGTAATTAATGAAATAATTTTAAGTAAACTTCCAGGAGACCGCTACCTACACATCTATTGATAATGTTTCTTAATTCTTTGAACCCAAGTGGCCTTCCCCATATTCCCTCAAATTAAAAATTGGTGCCCCAATAATTTTACTTAAAAATCTTTAACCACCAAATTTATGTAACGGGACCCGACTTCAAATCAAATTTCTTCGTAATAACGTGATCGTTGCAATAATTTTGACTGGTCCAGCAGTTGGTCAAACAGTGCTTATACCTCGCATCCCAATGATTCCTAATGATTTACCTTTTAATATTAAAATAATTCAATTTCCCGTTAAGCTGTCTTTTGCCGTTACAGTTAATAAATCACTGGGGCAAACATTTAAACACGTAGGAATTGATTTACGTCTAGACTACTTTTCACACGGCCGACTGTATGTAGGGTTGTCAAGTTCAGTTTGTGGAGAAAATCAATATGTACTTCTGCCACAAGAAAATAAAACTAAAAATATAATTTACGCAGAAGTACTTTGAAATAATTACGTTCTTTTAAAAATTTAAAAACTAAATTGTCTAAAATAATAACAAAATGACGAGGACTAAGTCGTGGGTTGTTACCCACGACTATAATTTATAAAGCTGAGGAGGTTGTCCGCAAAAATAAATGATGCCTAAAATTATTATTCCACGCGGACGAAGTCGCGGGCACAGCAGTAGTGTACTATAAACTGACTTTTTTTCAAAATGTAGCTGTTATCGGATATGTCATAATTTCTTGCCGTGATGATCAATGTTATTGTTCAATAAAAGTTAAGATGTAAGTAAAACCATAGCTGTGGAGCCTGTTAATATTTAAATTAAAACTATAACTAAATTTGGACAAATTGATATCCTTAACCTTTTTTCATTTGATTGGAAATAGCTTTTTAAGTTTTTTACTTAACTATCCCCGAATATTCAAGCAGAAAGAACTACAAATTATTTTTATTTTTTTAAGTTTTTGTGTATATGCTATCTCTATATTTATACATATATGTTTGTAAATATTTTAGTTATTTATTGTACTTCACGTAGAGTTAAGATTGTAAATCTATTAATTTCGATAAACGCATTTGCAAAAAATAATAAATATACAAATTAAACAAATATAAAATAATTTAAAAAAACAAAAGCGTCCAGGATTTACCTCTTGGAGTCGCCGAGTTTCGATCCCGGGTCCTTTCGCTTGCTAGGCGAACGCTCTACCAACTGAGCTACGACTCCGCTGAAAGTATGGGTGAATTTCAGGTTCCTATGACTGGCTATTTTCGAAGTGGTTAACTTTGCGGAATTTCTGCGAATCTATCCTTTAAAATACATGTAATGAAATTAAATAAAATAGTTTATTCTGCAATTAGTATATTGTTTATCACTTTTACATGTCAGTATTTATTAAATACTAGCTGTCGCCCACGACTTCGCCCGCGCGAAAGTCGGTTATAGCCGTAAAAATATATATACGTTCTTTTATATACGTAATATATACAAAAACTTAACAAACTACATACTAAAGACACTTTATAAATTGTGAAAAAACATAAAAAATGGTGATAGAAACAAGATTAGCAAAGAATAATGTAATAATAATATAGTGCATCACATTGCATTGCTATTACAATCAAGTCTAGCTCATTTAAGGACCCATTTTTTCTTACAACCATCTTAATATTATGCAAATAAAAAAAAGCAACGGTGCTGCAGTATGGAATCGAAAATTCATTTCCTCCTCTAAGCAGTCGGTTAAAAAACCTATGTTAATTCAGGGTATAAGCTAACTCGAAATTAAATTTCATTAAATTGATTGATCGTGATCGTTTAAGCGTGAATGAGTAACAAACATCCATTCATACTCACAAACTTTCAAATTTGTAGATAATATTAGTAGGATTACACTAGGTACTCATAACTTATCATATTGTAAAGCCACATTTTTACAGTTTTAAATTATTATTTTAAATAGTTTTTTTTTTTTTTAAAGAAAGGTATCACGAAGAGAATACTTTGGTATTTCTAGAATGTAGTTATAGATTTTAACTAATACCAACTACATAGACAGTTTTGGTTTCTAATATTATACATTATATTCTAATTAAAGAACATGATGACGTGTCAGTAATATTTATAATAAAACTGCAGGATGGTTGGCACAGACTAAATATATTTTACTTTTTATAGACGAACACAGAAAGTAGGTACATGTAAAATGTCACCAGATGGCGTTACATACACAAAAACATTTTGTTATATTCTTAACACCTTCACTTAACAAAATGAATTACAATTTATTTATTATCAAATAAACCAAACATTGACAAAAATTGTAG